>LR990612.1:11501738-12101738 GCA_905147815.2 Phalera bucephala | reverse complement strand
TGCGGTGTTCTTCTCCAGAGGTAGAAGTAATCTCGGCCAAGTGACCATGTTCGACCGACTCATTCCCTGGGTCAAAGAGGTCAAATATTCAGGGGGCACCCTAAACAGTACCATGTCCTTCGGCCCGCACATCAAGCGGGTCCGTCACCCAGCATCCTTTGTGCTCGGTCGTCTCCATTCGTTAATCTGCAAGCGGAGTAAAATGTCCCTTAGAAATAAGGTGACACTTTACAAAACTTGCGTTCGACCCATCATGACTTATGCGTGTGTTGTGTTCGGGCATTCGGCCCCCTCTCACATCGATAAACTCCAAGTGGTTCAAAACCGCTTCCTCCGTAAAGCCGTAGGAACCCCCTGGTTCGTACGGAACGTCGACGTCCACTCCAATCTAGGTCTCGAACCTATTCGCGCCTTTATTAAAAAGGCGTCAACACGTCACTTCGCGATCGCATCTACCCATGCGAATCCGTTAATCGTAGCCACCGCCGACTACGAACTCCCCCCCGACCCCTGCCGCCACCGCCGGCCGCGACATGTTCTCACCGACCCCCCCGATGCTTTGTCATCCCTTCTTTCCGCTCAGAATACGGGCGACGACGACGACGTAGTAGTAGATCCCCTCCCATAGCCGGCGGTTGATCGGTGCACTTAGTAGTGCACCCGTCCCCCTACAGCGACTGTCCCAACCGAGGGCGCCTTAAGTCCGGTGAAGCTGTAAAGGCCTCGCGGCCAACAGCGTACATCATTTACACACACACACACACCACGCCATTTATTTGTACATTGGTTGCTACCTGTCTTACATTAGGCCTGCATCAGTAGTTGAGCGATTCTTAGTGAAGTCAAACTGGGTCTTGTGAAGTAGTTTATGACTACTAAAGTGGCTTAACATTTGATTTAAGAATTTTTTTTCAAATACTTTACTTCACGTGAGCAACACAGAAATAGGCCGAAAGTTATTTGAATCTGATGTGCTACCCAATTTGCACAAAGGAATCACTCTACTAAGTTTCATAAGATTAGGAAATACACCATGCGCAACACAACCGTTGAACACAAATTGGTATTGGGGGGGGGGCAATATTATCAATAACAGAACTAATAGTCTTTACAGACAGCCCCCATATGTCTGGCATGTTTTTAATATTGAGATTATTACAATTGTAATATCTCTTTTAGGGGGTCTTGTCCAAGAGCGTGCTCATCGAGACCCCTGCCAGACATTATGGCTGCAATCTTGGACCGAGGAAGTACCGCAGTGCGGGTTAGAGCGTCCCCCGAGGCGACGCGTACCGGTCCGCCCCCGACGGTACGAACATAGGCAGAAGCGGCGATGGGGGCCGCCACCCATCACGCCTGGCCCGAACTGGCGAGTCGTGGAGTACAGAGTGCCAAATAGGCACCTGGAATGTAAGAGGTGGTATGGAAGATAAGATGCATGAGGTGATTGATGTAATGAAAGAGAGACGCCTGGATGCTATTTGTGTAACAGAGACTAAGCGAAGGGGCAGTGAAACCTGTGATCTCCCTGACGGCATGATGGCTCTGTGATGTGGAGTGCCACAGAGCGATCGCGCCAGCATGGGGGTGGGTATCTTGTTGTCCCGTCGCCTGGCTTCTGGAGTGAGAGATTATGGCCTGCATGATGCGAGACTCCTCCGGGTCCTTTTAAAATTGGGTGTCACTAGAGTGTTTTTGGTTGGAGCCTACGCTCCCGTAAGCTCGTCGACACCCCAGGACCTTGAGAAGATTTGGGATAATGTTAGGGAAGTTCTGGATCTGGCTGATGCGAATGAAAAGTTGATTTTGTGTGGTGACCTGAACGGATGGGTGGGAACCAGGAGGCAAACGTGCGACGCCGCTCTGGGTCATTATGGTGATAAGAGAGTGAATGATGCAGGTAAGCTTATTGTAGAGGTATGTTTGGAAAGAGGTCTCCTTGTGTCTAATACAATATTCTAACACAAGGATATTCATATGTATATGTGGAGAAGAAACGAACAGTAAAGCATGATAGATTTGATCCTGTTAGATAACCGTCTCCGAAGTAAACTTCAAGATACGCGTGCGGATAGAGGCCCCACTCTTGAATCGGACCACTATCTCGTAATTGCGCGGTTTAGTGGTTTGTTCAGGAAGTGGAGGCACTGGCGAGAGCGTATCCCCTTCGGAGGCCTTGAAAGAATCAAGGTTGAAAAGTTGCAAGATGAGCGTGTGAGGAGAACGTATGAACGCAGGTGCTTTGGACTAAAACATAAATGAATGCTGAAATTGTCTAAAAGAGAGTTTGGTAGAATCAGCGAAAGAAGTATGTTGCTGCTCCAAGAAGCATAGCCCAGCAAAAGGGGATGCATGGTGGGACGCAGAGTTAAAAAGCTCTGTAGAAAGTAAGAAGAAAACGTGGCAGGACTATGTCTCTTCTTTGAATCTAAATGACAGTATAACAGAGATGAAGAAAGAAATATACCGGCAATGCAAGAATGCCACCAACACTTTAGTGAAAGAAAAGCGTGAAAGATCTAGTGTGATTGAGGAGAAGAGGCTGGCGAAGAACTTTGAGAACAACATCAAACTCTTTTGGAGCAAGGTGAGAAAGGCTTGAGGTGATTCGTCAGGCTCCAGAATGGAAAAGATAAAATCTAAAGATGGTGACATTCTTGCAGATACAAGCTGTGCTATACCGGTGGAGTGAATACTTTGGAGAAATGTATGCCCCGGATGCTGGTGCCACAGAGGAGCCCAGAGGCGAGTTTGCGGCACCAGAATCCACAGAGGACATCACTATGGAAGAAGTTCCACGGGCGATACGAAGTATGAAAAATGGTAAAGCTGCGGGAATAGACATGATATTTGCCGAGATGATTAAATATGGTGCAACTTGCGTCCGGGACGCTTTTTGGGGCCTTGCCAATCTTTGCTGGAAGACCGGTAGAGTACCTACAGGTTGGCGCCGCGCAGTCATAGTATCCTTATATAAAGGCAAGGGCGCACAATATGTCTGTGCCTATTACAGGGCCATCAGTTTGTTCAGCCTGGCAGCTAAAGTGTACGGTAAAATTATTGAACGGAGAATGCGTGAGAAGTCCTATGGAATGTTGTGCGAGGCACGGGGAAGTTTCAGGGCTGGAAGAGGATGTTCGGAACAAGTTTTCTCTCTCCGTAACATCGTAGAGAAGCATCTGGCAGTAGGCCGGAAGGTTTTCTGCGGTTTTGTGGATCTGGAAAAGGCATTTGATAGAGTCGTGCGAAAGAGACTTTGGGACATTTTGCCAAAGTATGGTATAAACGGCACTCTGTTGCGAGCCGTCCAGTCCACCTGTGTGGACAGCAAGGCATGCGTACGGGTGGGTGGTTACATGTCACCTTGGTTTGATGTTAAATCGGCGTCAAGCAGAGTTGCGTGTTGTCCGCTAGACAGTTTATATCTGGATATATACCATCTATAACTTAGGTAGTCGCGACTCTTTAAGAGAATTGTTTAAAGAAGTCAAAATTATGACGGTCCCATGTCATCCATGTATATTTGCTATGACAGTATAATTGCTCTCGCACATTCCCTTCTACTCCCTATAATCGATTATGCAGACGCCAGCTATCTTGATCTCACAGAGAACCAATATAACAAGCTTGAGCGACTTCAAAATTTTTGCATTAGATTCACATTTGGCCTTCGCAAATATGATCACATTTCTGAATTTCGTTTAAGACTCAAGTGGTTATCAATTCGCCTTCGCCGGAATGCTCACATATTATCTCTTCTTTATAATATCTTATTTAATCCAACATCTCCCACTTACCTCAAAGAACGATTTGAATTCCTTCACGACACACATTCAAGGTTTCTAAGGTCATCGGAGAACCTAAGGCTGAAAACACCAATGCATTCTACCAACTACTTCGATAAATCCTTTTCTAATCAAGCCGCTCGCTTGTGGAATGCATATCTATCTATCTATCTATATTTATGAAAACATATTGTACACGCGGAAAATTTTAGATCTATTTAATCAGCTAGGTGATAGGCATTGCTATAACACGCTACATAGAAATAAATTGGATCAACCGCAATTTCGTCTGTCTAAAATTGACACGTCTTTCATGGGGTACTGTGTTAGATTTTATAATGAAATTCCACTTGACGTCACTCAACTTAGTGAAAATAAATTCAAATCTTGTATTAAACGTACGCTCTGCAAGCGAGCTTACTATTCTCTAGATAATTATTTAAAAGATAAAAATGCTTGGATAGGTGGTGTTCCAGCTCCACCAGAATGTGGATTACATGTTCAGCTATTATTATTCCCTCTCTTCCTTCTAGTAGTTAAATAAAATTAATAATTTTTCTTCCTCATTTCTTTATCTGTAAATGAGAGAACCATGTAGCCATTCACATGAATAGTTTAACTTGGTTAATTTAATTTAGACTCACCTGATACTACATTGTTCTCCCATACCCCACAACGAAATGTAGATGGAAAAATTTTAAAAATTCTATTAGATTCATAGATATAGATATATCAAATTCACCCAGTCATTACTATGTTCTTGAAATCATCAATGCAAAATTTGCAAACCATACTAAAATTAAAATGATCTATTCCAATTACTACCGAACCGATCCGCTTACGATGAGGCATCTTTCAAGGGGATGCCTTCAGTCGTCTTTGGTTCTGTTTGGCACTCAAACCTCTCTCTAATCTTCTCAACAATAGTAATCATGGCTAGAATTTGCATGGACCAGACTCATCATTTATATTTTCTCACCTTTTTTACATGGATGACATTAAAATGTATGCTGGCAATAAAAACGATCTATTTCACTTAGTAGATATCATCCAACAATTCTCTAACAATATTTACATGCAGTTTGGGGTAGATAGTTATGTATACTAGACCAGTACACAGCTCAGTGCAAGTACTTTAAAAGATGATGCAATATAAACAGACTGTTGCTCATAGAATATAATTCCAAGTACTGTTTTGCTTAATCAGCTTAACTTGCCTCAGCTGCGTATTAATCATGTAAACAGATATCAGGTTACTTGTTTAGTCTCAGTCCAATTCTCATAACTGTTTTGCTAAATAAGCAGATATCAATTAATAAGACGTATAACGCGTGGGTTCATTCTAGAAAGAGTTGTTTACTTGACGATGCCT
This sequence comes from Phalera bucephala, assembly GCA_905147815.2. NCBI lineage: Eukaryota > Metazoa > Arthropoda > Insecta > Lepidoptera > Notodontidae > Phalera > Phalera bucephala. The sequence goes on along the minus strand of LR990612.1, from coordinate 12,096,581 downwards.
ATAAAAGCCATCGCCAAGCAAAGTACATTTAATATCGACTCAGCTCTCTTACCGTTCGCACTAACGTTAAGTAATATTAATTGACTGCATTAATATTTTGAGTATCTATTATTAATTTGTATTGTGAAATAAATATATTTTTATAAAGTCACGCCGGCCTTTATATTTGACTGGCGCAGCCGAACGGTAGGATTTCAGTCGCGATAAGTGTTGCAGTAGTCATACCAGACAAGCTCAACGCCGTGCAGGAGTACAAGCATCGATTCCGGACCACAATCGCCTGGCTGAATCCTAGAAAAGGACCTACCTTCGAACAAAGAAATTTTGTCAAGAAGTGCCTGCTGATACTCAAAGAGCGGATATTCGGCATGAAAAATTGCAGCATTGTGTGAGTTCTGACCTTTCCCACATGTTCCTATTTTTCTGTCTATTCTGAATTTAATTGGACAAGCATCGCTAATTTCATTCAGACCCCGAGCCTGTAATTCCGGTCAAAAATCGCGGGAATTATTTGGATAAAAGGATATCGCATTATTAGACAAGCATCGCTAATTTGTGATTAGAATTTAGGATCTCACGGGATTTAGACACGCATCGCTAAGCCGTAGATCACCACTTAGGGCCGTAAGAATCAGACAAGCATCGCTGAACTTACGTAAAACATTGTCGTATTTTATTAAAAAAGAAAATTACTTCCAGTGGGGTGATCACAAGGTCCACTTGAGAATGTAAAATATTGAAAAGAAAATAAATCTTAATGAAAAGAAATTAAATATTATAAAAAAATAATAAACGTTGTTCTGCCTATAAAGGCTAAGTTAAATAATAATTGATAGGAGTTATATTTTCGGACAAAAATCGCCGAATCTATAAACTTTTGCTTTTATTATATAAATTTATTTTAAACTTTTTTTTTATGTGTTATTTTTAAATTGTATTTTTTGTGTGTGTTATTTTAAATTGTATTTTTTTTTGTGTGTGTAATATTTATCTTATTGTGTTTATAAAAGTGAATAATAAGTGTTCAAAATATTCAAAATGAATCAAATTCAAATTATTCCGAAAGAAATTCTCGACTTAATTCCACGTTACGACGGTAACAATCAATTGTTAAATTTTTACATCCAAAAGTGCGAATATGTTATTAGAAGTTTTAATCGCGAAAATAATGCCGCACAACAAATGTACATTTACCATAGTCTGACGAGTAAATTAATAGATAAAGCCGCGAAACTAGTGAGCGAAAGAAATATTATCAATTCTTGGGATAGCTTAAAGGAACTCCTCATAGAACATTTTGGAGATCCTAGAACAGAAGATTGCATTGCCGTAGAATTAGAAAACATTAAATTAAAATCAGGAGAATCATATATAGATTTAGCTCATAGAATCCAGGACGTAAAAAGTTCAGTTATAGCCAAAGTAAATTTGTTAACCGATGAAGGCGTTAAAGCCGCTAAAATGATTATTTATAATAATTCTGCGTTAAATAGCTTTTTGTTTAACTTACCAGAAGACCTATTAAGGATCGTTAGGTTAAATAAATGCGCTAATTTAGAATCAGCCTTAGGAGTAGTTACAGAGGAAGTAAATTTCCATAACCATTATAATGCAAAAAGTAAAGTCAAATCAAATAATAGTTTACAAACAACCAAACAAATTCCGACCCAATATAAATTTGGCATACCTCAAAATAGATTCCTTCAAAGTAATTTCCCACAAAGACAACTAATGAATCAAAACTTCCGACCTAACTTTAATCCTAATTTAATTCAACAAAATCAACAAAAAGTATTTAAAAATGATCAAAGATTACCTTACAATATGAATAATTACAAGCAATCTGGGTTCTTCAAACCCAACCCAAATCAACAATTCCGTTTCGGTATTCCCAATAAATTCATGAATAAAAATCAAACAGATAATGATGTCACAATGAGGACAGCAGTTCGTAATAACATGATTGAAAATTTATATGAGAATGACGTAGATGACATCGACTTTGAGACTGACGAATACTTTAATGAATATGAGCCAGTGACAATCGATGAAGTCGACGACGAAAACCCCGATAATAATGTTTCTCCACCTGAAAATTTTCCCATGGATCCGGTCCAAGATCCCCGAAATAGTTAAACTTAATTATAGTGAAACCTTAAAATTACCACATATTATAATACCAGAAATTAATTCAAAATTTATGATAGATACAGGAAGCACTAGATCCTTCATTAGCCCCGAAATAGCAAACAAATTCTTTTATAATTTTATAACTTTAGAACCTTTTGAAATAATTAGTACACATGGACATAGTAGGCACAGTAAAGTAGCTTATATGCCCTTAACCAAAACTTTTAAAACCAAACATTGTCACAAATTTTACATTTATGATGTGGATAGTAGATACGAAGGTTTATTAGGTTCAGACTTGTTAAAAGAACTAGAAGCCACAATAGATATGAAAAATCAAGTTTTAAAAACCAGAAATACTAAAATTCCGATATTGTATAGAAAACCCTACGAAATTAAATTATCACCGCGTTCAGAAACTCGTGTTAAAATTCCGACAAATCTTAAAAATGGTGAAGCAATATTACATTTTTTAGAATTTCAACCAGGAGTTAGAATGCCCGATGCCATAGTAAATTGTAAAAATTCAATAGCCCAAACAATTATACAAAATTCTACAGATCAGAATGTTATATTAAAATTTGATAATCCATTAAAAGTAGTCAAATTTGAGGAAAAATTTTTCAATAACCTCAATACTTTAAATTTAAATACAAATAAAAATAAATTGTTACAACAAAATCTTTCTAAATTAAGATTAGATCATTTAAAGAAAGAAGAAAAACAAGCCATACAACAATTATGTTACAGATATAGAGACATATTCTATTGTGATGATATTCCTTTAACTTTTACGAATCAAGTTAAACATAAAATTCGAACCACTAATGAAGATCCCATATATATAAAACCATATAGACATGCCCCCACAGAAAATAAAGAAATTGGAAAACAAATAGATAAATTATTAAGAAACAATGTCATTAGGGAATCGCACTCTCCATGGAGCGCCCCAGTACACTTAGTTCCTAAAAAAATGGACGCTTCGGGCGAACGAAAATTTCGCATGGTCATAGATTACAGACGATTGAATGAAATAACCGTAGACGACAAATACCCATTACCTAACATTTCAGACCTTTTCGATAAATTAGGAAAAGCGTGTTATTTTTCTACATTAGATTTAGCTAGTGGTTACCATCAGATTGAAGTAGAGAAACAAGATCAATCTAAAACAGCATTTACAGCACAAAATGGTCATTATGAGTTTACTAGAATGCCATTTGGTTTAAAAACAGCCCCCGCAACATTTCCACGTGCAATGGATAACATACTTAGAGGTTTACAGGGTATCCATTGTTTAGTTTACTTAGATGATATCATTATATTCTCAAGTAGTTTAGAAGAACATTTAGAAAAATTAGAAAAAGTATTTGAAAGACTTAGGCAAACAAATTTAAAAGTAACATTAGACAAGTGTGAATTTCTCAGAAAAGAAGTTCTTTACCTAGGTCACACTATTACAGAAAATGGTCTTCAACCAAATGATGATAAAATTAAAGCCATATTACAATTTCCGTTACCTAAAACACCTTCGGAAATACGTAGTTTTGTTGGATTAGTAGGTTACTACCGAAAATTCATTAAAGATTTTTCCAAATTAACACAACCTCTCACTAAATGTTTAAAGAAAAGACACAAAATTATAATTAACAAAGAATATATTGATGCATTTGAGAAATGTAAAGAAATTTTAACAAACGCCCCAATCTTACAATACCCCGATTTCACTAAACCATTTTTGTTAACAACCGACGCATCCAATTATGCCCTTGGCGCTATACTATCACAAGGACCGATAGGTAGTGACAAGCCTGTAGCTTATCTTAGTAGGACTTTAAACGACGCAGAAACCCGTTATAGTACAATAGAAAAAGAATTATTAGCCATAGTATGGGCGTGTAGAAAATTTAGGCCATACTTATATGGAAACAAATTCACCATATTAAGTGACCATAAACCCCTAATGTGGTTAAATTCAGTTAAAGAACCCGGAAGTAGAATTACCAATTGGAAATTACAATTAACAGCATTTGATTACGAAATTAAATACAAACCCGGTAAACAAAATCGAAACGCTGATGCGCTTTCACGTGCAAAAATTAATAAACTAAAAGATAATCTATTAATGAAAGTTAATGCCTCAAGTCCCACAACAAAATCCCCCGAAGATTCAATTAAATCAAAATTAACTAACCCAGTTTCTTCTTTAAATAGTAATACTTTGACCGTGTCTGAAAACCCGAAATCATCCCTTATAACTATCCATTCAAAGGAAAACATAGATTCTTCCGATATTCCTATTTTATTTAAAGATAATTTTTCAATGATGGTTAATACATCGAATCCTTTAATATTTTCAATCAAAGACTTTAATCCAAACAAAATAAAAGTTAAAAAGAAACGTAAACGTAAAGTAAAACAGGATGATAAAATATTATCAAACCATGGCAAAAATAAATCCCGTTCTAGGAAGGTAAAAGTCCCAATAAAAGGTATAAAACGTCCTCCGCAGGTTCGCGCTCCTGATCCTCGTACAGGCAGCCCAAAACCTGGCCCTTCAACTTCAGAAAATTTAAGATAATCCTGGAATCTTCCCAGTTAAGGAAGGACAAGCATTCATTAGCACTTATAATTGGAATATAATTAAAATATTAGATTTAAAATTTGTTAGTAACAGCATTGAATATAACGTTAACAAGTATTATGAAGTTAACGATTATTTAAAAGAAAAATTAAATGTATATTTCTTAGACGGAAATATCATAGATGCACAAATGCAAACTGAGTATATTATGAGTTTAACATTAGAGCGTTATAATCAATTAGTCCCAACAATTAGAATTAAAAGAGGTATTTTAAATCCCCTAGGTTCAATAGTTAAAGCCATTACAGGCAATTTAGATAATGAAGACGCAATCAGATACGATTCCTTAATAAGTCATATTCAATCTAAACAAAACGCTATTGATAACAAAATATCATTAGTTTCTGAAACAGTTGGAGTATTAGTAAATCTGACAAACTCTACGAGAAATAATTTTATTGAAATAGACAAAACAATTAACGAAATAGAATCCATTCTGAATAAAACTCAATTCCAACATAGTAAGGAAATTGTCTTGAATACTTTCGATTTAATTATCCATAATTTTCAAATTTTGTTAACTAGGTTAGATGAGGTTGAAACAGCTATTGCTTTTAGTAGATTAAATATTTTACACCAATCCATTTTAGACATAGATGAATTGTTATCAACTCTTAAAGACATAGAGAAAATAGATAAATTAATGTATCCAGTAAATACCGATAATTTGATTAAAATTGTACATTGTATAGACATAAGAGCATATATTAAGGACAAACGAATAACGTTTATTATGTCGATACCAATTGTCCAATTAGATCTCTATAACTATTACAACCTTCATCCTTTTCCCATGTATAATCCTCATTTAAACCTAACATTCCTATTAACGCCTCAATATTCCCAAATCCTGGTCAGAGGGTCAGATATACTTCCACTATCACAATCATGCAAAGAAATAGACGAAGGAGAATTCCTGTGTTATGAAGATAATTTATCTGTCACTAATGAAGACTTATGCATTACAGATTTGATGAAATTTTCTTCACAAATTACATCATGTTCTCCACTTACAGTAAAATCTTCAAAAGTCAAGGTCAAATCTATTCGGCCTGACACATGGTTACTATATTCAGGAAAACAGACATTTCTCACAGAGCACTGTGAAAATGATTTCAACCAGTTCAACATTTTTGGCACCTATATATTAACCTTAGATAATGAATGTGAAGCTAAATTAGAGAACATCACATTAAGGAAACGTCTCATTCAATTAACTAATCAAGTCTTCCATCAAGTTCCAGTTATAAATTTACCAAGCATCACAGCAGCAGAGAAAATCTACAAGCAGCCAATCAGCCTAGATGAGGTCAACTTAGAAGATCTTCAGTTCCTGTCACATGTGTTAAACAGTAAAAGTGAAAATCTCAGTGAAAACCACGTATATTCAGTGAATGTGCATAGCATAAGTTTAGGTTCTATAATCATTTTTGTAATATTATTAATTGTGCTTTTGATTGTTTTATATATTTATAAGTCTAAAATATTGTCCTTATGTAAACATAAGCAAAATCAACATTCTCAAAAATCGAACGCTGATTTTGAACTTATGGAGGGAGGAGTTATGTATACTAGACCAGTACACAGCTCAGTGCAAGTACTTTAAAAGATGATGCAATATAAACAGACTGTTGCTCATAGAATATAATTCCAAGTACTGTTTTGCTTAATCAGCTTAACTTGCCTCAGCTGCGTATTAATCATGTAAACAGATATCAGGTTACTTGTTTAGTCTCAGTCCAATTCTCATAACTGTTTTGCTAAATAAGCAGATATCAATTAATAAGACGTATAACGCGTGGGTTCATTCTAGAAAGAGTTGTTTACTTGACGATGCCTATAAAAGCCATCGCCAAGCAAAGTACATTTAATATCGACTCAGCTCTCTTACCGTTCGCACTAACGTTAAGTAATATTAATTGACTGCATTAATATTTTGAGTATCTATTATTAATTTGTATTGTGAAATAAATATATTTTTATAAAGTCACGCCGGCCTTTATATTTGACTAGATACATGTAAAACAATATCAATCAATAAGGGTAAAATCGAGAGCAATAGTTATGTATTGGATACTGGTGAACCAATTGAACCCATGGATGAATATAGTGTACACAAATATTAAGAAATCAGTTGTCGAAAAATCCAGCAGAAGGAAAAAAAGTCTGAAGGACTAACACAAAAATTTAAATGGCGTGAATCAGATTCTAAAAAGATACCTAAATTCTAGAAGTATAATAAAGGCCGTTAATTCTTACGCCTTCCAAATACTTACTTACTCATTCGAAATCATAAGCTGGTCAAACAAAAATCTCAAATAAATGTAGCGTCTAATAAATAGATTAATGACAAAACATCGAAAGCATCACAAAAAATCCTCCATAGAAAGATATGCGTGACACAATAGCAAGATATGCTGGGAAATCACTTCACGGGAGACACTAATCCGATTGGTTTCCAGTGACCGACTTCATGCTTGCAATACAAGATCAAATTATTGCCACTCGCAACTATAAAAAGCATATTATCAAGGATCCTAACTTACCGACAGATTCATGCAGGGACTGTAACTCGGCCTCCGAAACCATACAACACATCACCAATACATTTCATACCTCCAAAAAAAAACTCACTTATTATAAATACAAACGAGATACAGTGCTCGAAAACAAAGGCGTAAAAAAATACTGGGATAGAACTATAATTACAGACAAAGCGATCCATTACCATAGACCAGACATAACTACACTACATGTTAAAACAGTAACACAGTATACATTATTAATATAGCCATTCCTAACCCCCACAATATTCAATCAACAATATATGATAAGCTCACAAATATGCCAAAATCTTGCAATAGGGTTAAAAACACAGTGCAAACGGGATTGGCTGGGTGCTTCCATCGTCTTTAATATAATCAAATCCAAAACCAAGCATAACACTGCAAGACCTCAAGACACCGTGAGCTCATTCTGCGTAGATCGGACCAACCAAACCAAAAATAATTAAGAAGTTTGAGGGTACCCCGGAACAACTATGCCTTTTGGACGTCTAACACCTCAGTCCCTCCCGTGACCATGGGTGCTGCAAAGCACTCGAAACGTCGGGAACTTAAAAACCAAAAATAAACCGCGAAAAAATCCGAAAAATAGTTTTATTTCACAATGCATATTGTTCCAATAGTAATCTCATCAACTGGTGTAGTCTTTAAAAGTCTTCTTCAAAGCTTCAATATACTAAAAACACAAACTTATACATTACATTTAGTAGAGAAAGCTATCATTTTAAATACTTGTCGCATCACTTAATTTTTTTTAACATCGTCATCTATACTCTCTTTAGCATATGTAGCCTGTTACGCTTGGTTTAAGGTAAAAGGGAGAAAATAACCTTAAAATAATAATAATAATGCACAGTGTTTTTCATAAATTCAATTCTACGGATTTATCTCACTCATATTTGTCTTATGACTCTTTTGTAAATAGATTCCTTTAATAAATTAACATCTGTTTTAAAATTATTCAGTAACATATCCAATTTATTGAAGACACTCATAATTGTCTTACGAGTCATTTGTACGTGTACTTCTCCAGAGGACTTATACCTTCGTCCTAAGTTTATAACAAATTTCAATTCATCAACAATACGCAGATCCAAGTCATTGAAATGTCTTACGACTTCTTTGTGCGTGTACCTCTCCTTCATACCTTCATCTCAAGTTACAACTTATTTCAATTTATCAACAAAATATTCACTACGATATGTACTCAACCTCCTTATGTACCGATACGACCCACGGCAAACAAAACCAACAGCGTAGATTATTCACACACACACGCATCCGCGATTTGAACTCGGGCACCTGAGTTCAAATCCTAGGTCTGACAAATAAAGTAAAGTAAAGCGATGCGCTTCGTCACTAGACCAACGAGGCAGTCTTTTTACTTTTTTTGTTTATTTTTACTTAATATTGCATAGATTATAATTAAGAAATAAAAACATTTTATAGAAAGGGAAGAAAAGGGAAACCGACTTAAGTCGGTTTTCCTTTTTTTTAGTTTTTTATTTTACAATTTTTAATTGATGAGTAAATTAATTATAAATATTTATATACCTACATTATATTATTTTGCTTAGTTCTACAGTAAGGAAGTAATCAGTAAGGTAATCGGTAAGGTAGTAATCATACAGTAAGGTAGTACCCATAATAACGGAATCAATACACTCTGTTATTTACAATTTACTGTTAAGGAGGCCCCTGGTGTATATTCAAAATCCAAGGTTCAATACCGATTTCATTCAATCGCACCACCTCGAAGCTATACGAAACCCGAAGTTAAAAGAATCATCAAAATCAGTGCATAAATAAAGACGTTATAAAAAAACACAGATGAATTGTAAACCTCCTCCTTTTTTGAAGTCGGTTAATGTTCTGATTACTTCTATGGTACCGACATCTACAGATTTATCGTTAAGGAGTTCCTTGGTGTATCTTTAAAGTCCAAGGTCCAATACCAGTGAAATTAAAATGGAACCACCTTGGAGCTACACAGAACCCAATGCAAAAAGAATTATCAAAATCGGTCCAGAATTGACGGAAACATCGGTGAACATATAAAAAAACATAGTTACAGACGAACATAGAACCTTCTCCTTTTTGAATTCGGTTAAAGAATGAGGGAATGTAGAGACGCAGACTAACGGAGCGTTGGTGTGAATATAACTAACTCCGTTTGTGCATCTCGCCTCATAATTCCTTTTATTTCTTTGTAATGCTTCGCTATAGCGGTAGATGCTTTGTTTGCCTACATTTTTAATGAGTCAGCAATGTGAGTCAGTTGTTAGCAACAACTACAGACACCAACAGACGGATGAAAGAAACTTTAATGCAAATTTCTATTGATAATATGATAATCTATGTCTGTTGGAGACCGGAATGTCCTTCATTCTACTGAGTTTAAATTTATAAGTAAATAATTTTAATATATGGTCTTATCTGTAGGACAAGTCAGGAGTCTCCGTAACCGGCGAGCGTGTATGAGAAGAACTATGAGAGTAGAGGAAGCGAGAGAGGTATGTAAGGAAAGAACCTGTTAGAACTCTGTACTCTATGCCTATTCTGGATCTGGCATGGTGATATAGGTAGATAGATTTTAAAGTAACCTAGAATAATGCGATATTCCTTCAGTACCTTCAGTGTAAGGTGATACAACTAATTATACTGTGTCCTTCGTTCTCGATATAAACTATATTAGCAGCTCTCTCGAGTCGCTTGGCAACCGCGCGTCATTTAGCCAATTGAAAAGTCAACGCCGCCTCTATGGTATCTGTGGACATAACCTCTGCAAGCATTCTTTTGAAAGCGCGGCAGCCGACGCTTTGTAATAAAGTTTTTGGTCGACATTTAATTTAATAACTTGTTATGGCACTGAAATTGTATAACAAAAAGGTTGTAATATACTCAAGTGACCTTGTGAAATAAATTTAAAACATCGTATAGGCAAATTTAGAAAAGTTTACGTCCTGGCAAAGAAGTACATTCTAAAAAGATCAACCGATAGTTGTTTATTTGTGGTGTTTTTCAGCTTAACTTGTTTATTTATATAATATCTAATATTTGCAGACGTGAGTTTCGTCATTTGGGAAAGCTTCGTCGTCCGAAAAGTAAACTTATGAAGTCTACGTCCCTATTCGTGTACAAACAGTTTAACACGAAATATACCTGAACACGATTATTAACCGTCTATAAATTGGCAATGTTATACCTCCAATAAGAGAAATTAGGGGGACGTTCATCAATTATGATGATTGTTCAGGATCGATGGCATTTTAAGGACACGGGTGATGTACGAGATACATCGGCGTGATCCGCAAGACTTGGGGCCCATACGAGATATGTGCTGAAGGTCATACTACTCATAGGTTTCATCCATGAGGTGTTCCTGTGCAGTTCACATTTCTACAATGGTAAGAATCAAAAATGTTACCTAAAATACATACCTTAAACATGCCTAAAACAGTAAATACAAAGACTATTGCTATAAACTATAAGCAATTTGTCATATTATATCTCCAAAAGGAGACTTACTGAAAGGGTAATTAAAGTGACATTGTTTATGTATAACAATACATTATTAATAACAAAAGTCACTCCTTTGCAGAAACATAGTGTTTTTATTGATTTCATTATTAGACATACTTGTATAATAATACTGAAATAGCCCAAACTGGAGCTTATTACACAAAGAATTGTGCAAAATTATGAGTACTTGTATTAAAAAAGTTAAATCCAGCAATACTTATTCCTGAACAGGGTTTATAACCAAATAAGCCAAAGTAATATACTAATAGCAATGCCTGTTGTAACTGACAAGCAACAGGACTGTGGATACATTCCAAATATAATATCTTATCCTACCGATGCTGCGGCAGGCAGGTTGTGGGATAATTTGTGTTATGCACAAAGATACTTAAAAGATAATATAAAATACCTGGTCTATCCAGTTAACATAGAACTAATAATTATCTATCAATATTATCAACCTAGACTCCTTGCAGGGTAGCCAGAAAAGATTAATCCTAACAATACAGTCATGAAACCTTTATTGAGATAAGAACCTTTATGGTCAGCAGTATATATTTTGCATAAAAGGAGTGTTAATATAGTGGATTATCAATATGGAATTATTAACTAGCTAGGCATAGCCAGTAGTTAAAATTTCATAAAACGACCACCGTTGTAACCAATATAGAACAACAATCCTCATCCTGGGTATGGAAATATTAAGTCACAGTGTACCTATCAGTTCACCAAAAACAACATCACGTTGGACATTGGAAATCTCCTACCAAAGAAAGTGAGGTACAAAAAGCATGATAGGCATTTTACACAAGGACTTGGTTTTTAAGTTGCTGAAAAATTCAGAAAAACTATCAGGAATACAACATGGGTTTTACAAAGAAGCCATAATATTGGAGGCTAAAGGTATTCACTGACGGTGGTATGTATCTATGACACTAATAATGCCTTCAACGACAAACATAATTTTATTGGTTTTTGTGCAAGTACTTGCACTTCAGACAAGTGAATCTTGTCCTACATATGTTTAACATTATGTATAGAAACATTATTATTAGAAACACTATTGTTTAATAATTTGAAATATAATTTATAGCTATTTTTATTAAAAATAAAAAAAATAAAAATTAAATGCTAACACGTTAGACCTTACAGTCATAATAAATATACTAATAGAAAATTTATTAGTACCTATTCAGTTTTCTATCATGTAATGAGTTCAATGGTTTTGGGTTCTTGATTATTTCCTGCATCAATTATAGTGTACTTAATAATATTAGAAATTTGAGGCACACAATGGAAAGCTATACATCAATTCATGATTTGGAGAATTAGATGTTTTTACTGTATTTTTGTTTGATCATATGATAATCAATAAATAATATGTAATTAAATAAGATTATTCAAGAAATTAATAACTATAAAAAAAAAAAATAGTTTTGTAATTAGTTTGGAATGTGTACAGTTATTTTGAACACCAGTGATGTTTTCTGGTATAGTTATGATAACACAAGTACAAACTGCTACCATTAAAGTAACAAGTTGGTTTTAGAGCACTATATATGTTGTAATTTATTTAAAGGTGTTTCAGTAAAAAATATTGGATTGAGATATCATACAAAAATTTGCAATTTTGGTATTGTTATACTTAAATTATTACATCCACATGTTACATGTATCTTATAAATAGGTATCTATATATAAAAAGAAAATAAAGTCATGCAAATGACTTGATAATAATATCCATTTGAAAATTTAATGATATTATGTTGACAAGCTACGGTGGATGAAATATTGAGTTACAGTATTTGAAAGTATGGATTATCTTAAACAAGAATAATCAAAAGTATATTCTTATCACAGGTGTGATAAATATTATGTAGTATCAGCAATAATCTAAGTCCTAAGGAACTTGATATTATTTATTTATTATTAATGGGGGATACATAATAATAAGTTGAGTAACACTCAATTCTCACGGTTGGACATCTAGAACTAACTAGAAAGTTACCCATTGCAATTTTTGTTTTTACTTATAAATACAGTCACATACAAAGAAGCAAAGGAAGTGTGGTATGAAATGAAAATTTCATGTTATGAAATTATTCAGTTATGAATAGGATTCCCAATATGATACAGTTGTAACCCATGGTTCGGTTTAGTCGACTGTAACTTATTCGCTTCTTAAGTTATTACTAAATTAGGAGTGTATTTTTTAGTATTTTTAGTATCAGTAATGTAATTGGTTCAGGAGTGGTCCAATCGTATTGCCATAACGAACGTTCGCGGGCGTTATTGCGCAAGAACGAATCGTTAAGTAATACATAAATATTTATGTAGCCAAGGATTTATTTGTCGGCGCACACTCAGAACATGGAAATGATTCCGGGATAGTTTCGAAATTTAAATTGAATTAATAATAGTGGTATAGTAATAACACTGGGGTAGGTTATGTTTGTTTACCACGCATTAGTACTGCCCTTCGTTCCAGACTCTAAAATTGGGGGGAGGGGGGCGCGAGATTATATAGGTAAAGCACATAGCCTTATGGGAGGAATATCTCCAGATAAGGTGTGTGTGTGAGTGATGTACGCTGATGGCCGCGAGGCCTTTACAGCTTCACCGGACTTAATTCCATAAACGTTCATTAGTACAAAGGCCTCTAGTACAAAAAAAAAAAAAAAAAAATGTTACATTTTGATATATGTACATCTTTAAAGATTAAAAATATAACTAACAGTAAATATAGCCGAATGTTGATATTAAAAAAAAAAAAAAAAAAAAAACATAAATTAAATATGTAATGATAGCAAAACCATTCTTATAATCACCAAGTTAATTCGTAGCCTTCGTTTGGTACCGTACTCAAAAGGAGATCATTTGACAAAAAACAGTTGGAAGACACATTAGTGGGGAAATAGGTTTCCCTGTTATATTTGTATCATATTGTTATAGATTGGGTACTAACAGACTTTGTTTTCAGGTCTAGTACACAGTAAGGGTTTCTAGCTATCTATCTATCTCTATCCATATTATGACGCCAGATCTCTTGCGGAGTGGGCAGAAAGTGCAAGGTTCCGACGGGTTCTTTCCTTGCATGCCTGCCTGGCTTTCTTCACTCTCATAGTTCGTCTCATAATGGTTGTCAATGATACAAGAATTATTATAAAGAATTTAATTTTATATAAACAAAACTCTAGATGGGCAATTCCTCAACTCTTGTTATATAGAAGATATCTATAGAAGAAAGATCTCTATAGAAGACATAACAGATAGAGACTGCACTGATATCTGATAAGTAATGATTGATTAATATTACCCGGTATTAATGAATTTTGGACAACAGGTGTGGTATAAAGGTATATAACAGGTGCTTTAAAGGTTTTGTTGGGATGGATCTACACTACATAACATAATATGTTATAGAATTTAATTATATAAATTTATTTTAAATAAGTTAGACAGACTGGTTGTAAGAAACAATATATGTGTATATATTTGTTGTTTGTGTTGTATGGCAAAACAAAGAACGGGAATGTATTATAGTACAAATATACTAATGATATGTTATTTTTTAGAGGTCACGCTCAAAAAAGAAAAAAAAAAAAACCTTTATGTGGTATACTTCAACTTTACCCTTATAGCTCTAAACAGCTGCTAATATAGTTTATATCGAGAACGAAGGACACAGTATAATAAGTGATCAAACGAACTTACCTGAAGTGAAGTTCGATCATTATTATACGAAGTCCTTCGTTCGAAGATATAAGTACCCAACCCGCCCTGCCCGTTGGTAAAGTTGAAATGTACTACTTCTAAAAGGAATGTTTGCAGAGGTTATGTCCACAGATACCATAGAGGCGGCGTTGACTTTTCAATTGGCTAAATGACGCGCGGTTGCCAAGCGACTCGAGAGAGCTGCTAATATAGTTTATATCTTCGAACGAAGGACTTCGTATAATAATGATCGAACTTCACTTCAGGTAAGTTCGTTTGATCACTTATTATATCACTTTGATATTTTTACACATGACTTTTTTGTGCACATTAATATAATTAAGCATTACTCACAATAATAATGTGTAAGACGATATATTTCCAATTGTCACAAAGTATACTATCCCTAATAAATTTATTTTATTAAATTACTGTGTTAACTTGAATGAACTAATTTTACGCCATCAAAAGGAATAGATTTAAAATGGTGCAAAATTGATATAATTACACATATATCAGTGTAAACTTATGTTATTCAATAGATAAAAACATTTTTAAATAGCTTTTTACATGTTAAATACTAATATCATTCGGACACTAAACAAAAACAAACTTTGTGACGATTCATAAATTAACATCAATTTTCACATTCATCTATCTAAATAAGTAGTCTATCATAATAAATAAGTAGTCTATAATCGTAATCAACACCCAATTAAGTGCAGTAGAAAAAGGAGACGATTATTTAAAATTTCTAAGTCGATTTTCTCTAAACTATGATTTTCGACATGTATCACCTTTCAGTGAATTCTTTAATTCAAATTACTTATTATGCAAATATGGGTATATTATTTGATGTTACATATATACTATTTATGTTGCTTTAACCATATTTTACCCCAATGGTATGCATAAATTAGTGATTTAAGAAGTAGTTACATGAATATAGAATTCATAATCAAAGTCCTCTTATACAATCTTAATGTCAAAATTATAATATTACAAACATAATCAAAAATGAGACCAATATTAATAAAATAAGAAAACTATAAAAAAGTCAAATATCACATATTGATATTCTTATCCTCTAAATATTCATGAATAGTATAATAGATCCTATTCTCTAAAAAGTCTTTTAATTTATGTTTAAACACTGAAATGCTTTGGTGACAATTTTTACTTATGATTTAAAAACTATTAGAACACATACCAGAATAGAGTGTTAATGACCATAGAATATAAATCGTAACCAGGAAAATCACAAAATTATTTTTGTGATTTCCCTGTTACACGTTAGATTATACACACGTTATATACACGTTAGATTAGATAACGTCGAGTCGTACCTTGAAAATGTTCAAAACGGTATTTGATATCAAGATATTTAAATTACTTCTTCAGAAAAAAATCAATAAACATTATTTTACGTGTATTGCCCCAGAGACTACCTGTATATACTTCTACTAGTATAACCAGTAGCATAGCAATAGCACGGGCAACAATAACACTTACCCTTATATTTACCAAAAGGCATAGTAGTGTGATAGAAAGTTTACATGAAATTAGCAGAAAATTAGATTTATCGATTATATTTCAGATAAATACCGGTATTCTAGGGCATACAAGTCTTTTAACTTTACACTCATCTGCAGGTACGATGGATGAAATTTCAACTCCAAAAAAGCTCTAATTTTCATTGGTTAATGGTCCATTTGCAACCCATCGCAAACATATCCAGGTTATTAGCTTCGGACAAGTCAGAGAGCAATTTCTCAGTTTAACTAATGATTAGGTAATCAGGAACATTATCGACTTCCTGTTCACGTCCGATGATTGCAAGAATGCGCAATGTTTTGTTTTGTAATAGGATTCTAGAGATCAGCTAGGCCAACTTACTCTGTACTTTTTGGAATTGAAAGAGAGATAGAGAGAGAGAGAGAAAAAAAAAAGCTGAGTAAATACGTGTCTAGCTCATCGTTGAATTCCGTCGGAGAAAAGGAATCACCTCTGCCGGGTCCCATGATTTTACCGCAGAGTTGATTAGCGTAAAAGCATTTTTGTAAATT
Source organism: Phalera bucephala (assembly GCA_905147815.2). Taxonomy (NCBI): domain Eukaryota; kingdom Metazoa; phylum Arthropoda; class Insecta; order Lepidoptera; family Notodontidae; genus Phalera; species Phalera bucephala. The sequence continues at coordinate 12,079,938 of LR990612.1, read as the reverse complement.
CTTCTTCGCTTATCACCCCTGCGGTAGAATAGGTACGTGTACGTACCTCAGTCTTCCCTACTATCTTTTACATAAGATAAGGGGCCTAGTTGTTATAAGATGTTATTGGTATCTAAGAAGGTACCTAAATATTAGATGTTAGTGGTGAGTAATAAACTAAAAGAATAGATACTTATTAATATATCACTTTCTATTTAATTATTCGCTGGTTTAGTTATTCTATCTTTGCTTGATTGAAGTTGGCTTCCCCAAGCGGTTCAAGCATAGTTGCTAAGACAAGGGTTATTATCAAAAACACCTTACGAACTATCTATCTATATCATCATGCCAGATCCCTTGCGGGGTAGGCAGAGAGTACAGAATCCAGGGATTCTGGTTCTTTTCTTACAGACCTCTCTGGCTTCGGGCTCGAGCGTAGTGGTTGCACGCTTACCCTCTTGTCCGGTGATGATGTAAAGGCCCCGCAGCCAACAGCGTAGATCATTTACACACACACCTCTTGGCTCCCGCCACTCCTACTAATTGATTCAATTACCCTAACTCGTTCGATAAAGAGTAGTGACAGATGCCTACTAATTACACATGTGCAGGCGCGATTTAACTAAACCGGATTGAAGTTAGTGCTTCGCAACAGTTGCGCAACTCACGCCCAGTACCATGTTATTAGAATCCGTAACTTCAGCGTCACCTAATCGAACGAAATATTATAATTTAAGTTTACAACCTTTTATTAAACTTGCAAAGTTCGCATGTCTGCCTATCTGCATGCCGTTTTTCCGGTTCAAATATTTTGGTCCATTTTTCAAGCACTTGCGGGCATCCGATTAGGCTAAAATGTAGCATACGTGTGTAAAGTCAGTGTCAAAGCGACCCCTATACATCGATACATAGTTTCGACTACCTACAAATAGACGGTGCTGACGATTCGCCATACATGTCTAGAACGCGATATTAGAATGCGCACGACGTGTAACATATATACACGCCCCCGACAACAACTCTCGGGGAGACTGGCAGGCTTCGCCAGACACAACACCCGTCTGGCTGGAAGACCTTCCCTTTGACAAATCTTGCCTCAAAGTTCCTGCCACACAAAAATATGTTACGGTCAGCGACATAAATAGCTTAACATTCTCAGGTTTTCAAATCGCTTGCACACATTTTTTCTGTATGGAATCTATTATTTCTTCTTCTTCTTCTCCAAGTTATGGCTTCACACTAATTATAAGTGTATTTTGCCAGTGTCCAGTGAGATATATAATCGTGTTTGTTTAAATTATTTCGACTCCCCGATGAATTTGATGACAACGATGATAATGATATTAATGAAGTACCCACCCTGGATAGTAAAGCGGTGGATACTTTACATACCAATTGCAACGTCCGTTTTGAGGAAAGTCGAAAAGGCACGTTTTATCACTTTGTTACAATTACCTTCACTCATGCATATATAAGAACACATAATGGTTAATATTCCACCAACATTTCACATTATTAGTCGAAATAACACAAGTTTTTGAAATTAAAACAAATTGACAACATTACTCTTCGACTTCCCGCCAAAACTACCATCTATTATTTTTGTTGATCTAAATATATATGGATACGTTCCTAATAATTTGGTTTTGACAATTTTCACCTAAATTTGAACAATAAAAAATATTACTGATTTAAAAATCTAAGAATGTTAAGCAACTAACGTTGCTGACTGCACCATGGACCTGATCTGATGATGGAGTCGGAAAGTGGCTAGAGGACCATACAGTATGAGTAAATTATAAAACGTGACGTCCTCGTGCTTAGGCTCGTTAGATTGGTAATGACAAGTAATATATCAAGTAGTGTTCAGGGTCTGATGATGAAGCCGAAAGGTGGCCAATGTAACCACCCAACTACTCAATATAACCCCGCCGTGTTTGGACTCGTTTCATTTGTCTTGACGGTTACCTTAGATCTAGATGGTGTCCAAGGTTTAATGATGGAGCCGTAAGGAAGCCATTAGAACTCCTTAACTAAGCAACATATTTTCGTTGTGTTTCTTCTGTATAAGCTTGTTTTAATTTTTTTTTATAATAACTCTTTTCTTAGCGACAATGCATACGCAACCACTCAGAGATTAATGCAATCCGGCCAAGTAAAATCCCGCGCATTGTATTAACTTGAAGAGCCTCCTAACTAAGCCCTCGATAGCACGAGCGATTTTTCAGCGCACGTTATTAAAGCGCTGGAATGAAACCAACGGCTAACAGTTAATTTTTTTTAAATAGCGCTTATAGCGTTTCAGCACTTACCATTGAAAAATCGCCTGTGCGAACGCTGGCTTATTAATAAGTATTTTTGGTGAGCGGTCAATGCCACTAGTTATTCAAACCCATTCGAAGATTAAACAGTTAGTTTTTATAAACATTCTTCACAACTAATTGAAATAAAATACTGTAGCAGATTTACCTATATAGTTAAATAAGTATGTTATCGTTCCTGGGCCTACTTAAAAATCTTACGTCATAATCATAAATATAATTACAATTATCTCTCAGATCTATCTCAGATATGGTATTTAAATTCATTTAATCATATCTCTTATTAATTATAAAAATGAGATTTTAGCATATAATAAAGAATGCTAATCATCGTGTAATGGCGTAACGATATATAGTATTAATTTTTGATATTCATCATCTCAGCTTATACTTGTCTACTGCTAAACATAGGCCTCCCCAATCGCTTTCCAGCGTAACCGGACCGATGCCACCTACGTCCAACGACTTCCTGCGATCTTCACAAGATCGTCGGTGTATCTAATAGACGACCGTCTTAAGTTGTCACTCAATCTTTCTGCCCCAACGCCCGTCCCATCTTCGCGCTAAGTAGTGCGCCCATTGCCACTTTAGCGTACTAATGCTATGGGCTATGTCAGTGACCTTGGACCTTCTACAAATCTCCTCATTCCTGATTCGATCACGTATAGAAACGCCTAGCATAGCCCTTTTTATAGCTCGCTGTGCAGCTCGAAGCTTTTTTATGAGACCTATTCTAAGAGAGCACGTCTCTAATCTGTATGTCATCACTGGCAACACACATTGACTAAAAACTTTAGTCTTAAGGCACTGAGGTATTTTGGATGAGAAGACCTTACGCAGTTACCCGAACGCTGCCCAGCCGAGTTGGATTCGTCGATTGACCTCTTTCTCAAAGTTAGACCTACCTAACAGGACTGCCTGTACCTGGAAAATGTATTCGTCGACAGCTTCAAGTAGAGTAGAGAGAGTTCCCAATGGTGAATGCGGTGAGTACAACATGGACATTAAACATTATTTTCGATTTGTCCATGTTCATTTTAAGACTCACTTATTGGAATCCTCTGTTGATGTCACCAAGCATTCGTCCTAGATCTTCCAGCAATTCTGCCATGACCACAATGTAGTCGGCAAATCAAAGGTGAGTGATGTATTCACCATTGATGTTGATGCCAAGTCCTTGCCATTCCAAGAGCTTGAAAGCGTCCTCTAAGGTTGCCGTAAACAGTTTCGGAGAAATGACATCTCCCTGTGTTAATCCTTTTGTATGGTGATCGCCTTTGTGCACTGCCTCTGTACTCGGACTGACATAGTGGCGTTATTACACAAGCACTTCAAGACTTCGATGAACCGATATTCAATATGGCATCGCTGGACAGATCTAAGAACTGCCCAAGTCTCGATCGAATAGTCCACAAACGCCAAGCATAGTGGCCGATTATAATCCTCAGTCTTATATATCATTTGCCGCAGCGTATGTATGTGTTCTATGGTACTAATGCCTTTTTGGTAACCGGTTTGCTCGGGAGGCTGGAAGTCATCAAGCCTGCGTTCGAGACGATTCGTGATGTCTCTTAAAAACAACTTGGAAACATGGCTCAGCAGTGTGATGGGCCTATAGTTATTCAATGAAGTGTCGGGTTAGCTTGGCTCTTGGGTGTTTCACCAAGTCAACAGGTTCAGCTACTGAGGTATATTACTGTCCACAGAACCTCTCTATCTCCCTGAGCACCTCTAACCTATTCGACGTTACAAGTCAGTCCTCCGTCTTTAGCTTCGTCAACTAGCTTTGCCTGATAGACGCGTCTCTTGCGAATACTTTGGAGCCCTTTGTCTGCTCTATGGTCTCCTCAATACGTCTTTTATTGAAAGACCGTAAATCGTGTCGCAAGGACGTAAATATCTGTCCATTGAGCTGCCTGAGTTACCAACATCGGAGGTTTGAAGCGTGATGGAACATCTCTCAGCCATGAAGACCCGGGTGTAGTCGGATAGTTATTGGGGCCTATTTTTACGATGGTGCCAAAAATACTTAGACCCGAGCCTGATGTTGATCTCGTCCACTTATGAGCTACTGTCTAGGATTTCGAAGTGTTTTGACAATTCGAGTTGAAAGTTTTCGGGGGTGTTGATATGTGTATTACACGGTTGGAGCGTAGACTTCATCAGACGCGATCTTTCCATTTTGACATTAATATAAAATAAGCCTCTGAGCATTCGGTGATCACTGCCGGTTTTTACCTTGTGAATCACGGAGATATCATTAAATATTTGTCGGGTGGTGCTCATGATGAAGTCTATCTCATTTCTTATGGAATCATCAGGGCTCATCCAGGTCCATTTCTTATAAGGCGGCTGCTGGAAGAAAGAGTTCATCATAAAGAGTCCCTATTTCCCAGAAATTCGGCCAGCCTCTGACCCCTGGAGTTCCGCTGCCCTTATCCAAATTGTCCCACTTTTATCTCATCATCATCTCGTTTGCCTAGCCGCACATTGACGTCACCCATAACCACTGTATACTGTGCTTTAGATATATATGGCTCTACTGATGTCCTCATACATAACTTCAACCTCATCATCTGAGTGTACCGAAGTCAGTACGTAGATCTGTATGACCTTTAGCGAATATCTTTTAGATATTCTGAGTATCAGGCACGCTACCCTGCCGGACGCACTAGTGATGGGCACAATGTTGTTTATGAGTGACTTGTTTGACGATAAACCCGACACCGCCTTGGGACTGTTGTTCGCCCTCCCGGTAGTAAAACGAGTTGCCAGATTTTAAGGTTATCATGTCCTCGCCTCCAGTGCAACTTGTCTCGTGTTCATGAAATAAATCTTTTTTTTTAATTTTTTGTCGCGGTTTATTTTTGATTTTTAAGTTCCCGACGTTTCGAGTGCTTTGCAAACACCCTAAGCCATACGGTTTATAGAAAAAAGATAGGTACTTACACGGTGAATCTCACCACCTTCCAACACAGTTCGCTACATCTAAATCGTTCCGTAAATCTTTGTTTCAGAGAGCACAAGGGATCTGTGACAAGAAACATCTGGCTGCTAATCAGCTTCAACATGTCAAGCAAGTCCTGCACGACAATAAGGGTCGAGTCCCACGTCAACGTCACAGTGATTTAGTGAAATTAGCCACAGTTGATCGTCTTCCTGCTGTACTGCCTTACATTAGCGGAGTCACGGACAAGATTGGCTACATCTAGAAGCGTGCTTCGATTAAAACATTTTATAAGCCGCCGAAGAAGATCAGTAAATTTTTACTATCTTTCAAGTGTCACATTCCTCTACAAGATGCAGGAGTATACAAGCTTGATTGTAAATGTGATCTCTCTTATATAGGACAAACAAAAAGACCGGTAAAAACTCGGCTTAAAGAATACATAGCTGACCTAAAACACCGTCACTCAAAGAAGTCTGCAGTTTGTGAACATGTCCTTGACTGATTTGATAGACCACAAATCCTCGTGAAAGAACACCGATTCCTACCAAGAATGGTTCGTGGGGTTACTGAAATAAAAAAAACACATCCTAATTTCAATAGAGAAGATGGCTGGGTACTTCCATCGACTTGGGATCCGGTAATTAATATAATAAAATCCAAAACCAAGCATAACACTGCTAGGCTTCCAGACACCGTGAGCTCATTCTGCGTAGAGCGGACCAACAAAAATAATTAAGAAGTTTGAGGGTACCCCGGAACAACTATGCCTTTGGACGTCTAACACTTCAGTCCTTCCCGTGACCATGGCTGCTGCAAAGCACTCGAAACGTCGGGAACTTAAAAATCAAAAATAAAACACAATAAAGTCCGAAAAGTATAGTTTTATTTCATGTGTAATATTCGCGTAAATCTAAGAACTCTGTATGGTCTATTGCTTCTTCCATCCCAACTAGCTTCTCATTTGTCCTCAATGTGCGTCTATTATATGTCACCAGGGACAGTCGTTGCTGGTGGTAGCCGAATCTCTGCCGGAGATTCTTAGCACCCCTTGTCCTGTCGTTACCATGGCTGCTACCATGGCCAGGACGTACAGGACCGCCGGGGACTTGAAGCCTGGTTTTTCTCTTCTTTTCCATTGTAATTGGGGGGTTTGCAGTATCCAAGTACTGTCCAAACTTGGCAGGCGGGTTGGCGAGCGCAGTTTTTTGGTCGCAGAAGTGTCTGAGGAAACGCTGCTGCCCATTCCCTAGTTTTCCCTTAGTCGCCTTGTAAGACACCCGACCCGGGATGAGATGGGTTGGTCCGATTCTAAGCCGGGAACCACGCAAAATTATAAAGATATAATTTACGCACTTGTAATCAATACAGTGTCAGATGACTGCTGATTTGTGCAGTCATGTAAATAGGAATACAATTATAATATAATAATAATTGTCCTGTTATGAAACTATCCCACTGTTGGGCACGGGCCTCCTCTCAAACTGAGAGGGGTTAGGCCATAGTCCACCACTCTGGCCCAGTGCGGGTTGGTGAAATTCACACACCTTCGAGAAACTCTTAGGCATGCAGGTTTCCTCACGATGTTTTCCTTCACCGTTAAAGCAAGTGATAATTAATTTTTAATACGCACATGCTTTCGAAGATACAGTGACAGTAAAAAAAGCAGCCATAGCCTAGTAGTTAGACCGCTGGACTCCAAAGTCAAAGGTCTCGGGTTCCAACCCAGGCACACACCTCTGTAATTATAGTATGTAAAATAAAAAAATTAACACTGTCACGCCTATATTCCCCAAGCGGGGGTGGCAGAGGTGTACTCAGTAGACTCACTTTTCGCCGACGATGTTAGGTCCCATATAATAGGGGGCGAGCCTATTGCCATACACCGAGCACAATTCCAGACTTCGGATTTATACTGGGAATTTTCGTTGGAAAAACTACATTTGTCCGACCTAGGATTTGAACTCAGGTCCTCATGATCACAAAGCCATGCCCTTTGCCACTAGACCAACGAGGCAGTATAGTACGTATTTACAGAAATATCCTTCTAGTAACTCTATAATGCCAATTCTGGAAAAAAGTGCGCGTGTAATTATCCACCATCATCATCTTTCACAGCCCATCTCACCCATTGCAAGGTAGGTATAAGCTTCCTGCCTCTATCAGCATGCTATATTCCTATAAAAACGCCGAAATACAGGTTTTCCTAGTTCGGCGGCAGAGGCAACCACTATATTTAAGTAACCGTCAATTAGCCTAAGATTATTTTAAAACACTGTTGTATTGGTTTTTTATGGTTAAATAAATTATTATTATTATCATTATTGCGCCAATTACAGAGCCATCAGTTTGATCAGCTTGGCAGCCAAGGTGTACGGTAAAATTATTGAACGGAGAATGCGCGTGAAGTCCGATGGAATGATGTTCGGATCAAGTCTTCTCACTCCGCAACATCGTAGAGAAGCATCTGGCAGTGGGCCGGAAGGTTTTCTGTGGTTTTGTAGATCTGGAGAAGGCATTTGACAGAGTTGTGCGAAAGAGACTTTGGGACATTTTGCCAGAGTATGGTATAGATGGCACTCTGTTGCGAGCCGTCCAGTCCACTTATGTGGACTGCAAGGCATGCGTACGGGTGGGTGGTAACAGGTCACCCTGGTTTGACGTTAAAATCGGCGTCAAGCAGGGTTGCGTGTTGTCCGCTAGACTGTTTATAATATATCTGGACAAAAGTCTCCAAAGACTGAAAGTGATGAATGAAGGTGTACAAATGGGTGACTTAGTGGTAAACCATCTACTTTATGCAGATGACGCGGTTTTAATAGCGCCAACAGCCACTGATCTGCATACACTAGTCACAGTTATGAAAGACGACTGCATGATCAATGGCTTACACTTGAATGTGAAGAAAACCAAGATTATGGTTTTTGAAAGGGAAGAAACCAGAACGAATGTAAGGATTGTGGTTGGTAACGATGTGCTGGAGCAAGTGAATGAGTTTGTATATCTTGGATGCGCCTTCAGTAAGGATGGGAAATACACCGCTGACATAGAGAGAAGAGTGAGTGCAGGGAACAGAGTGAATGGTGCGATGGAAAAGCTACTCGGGAGCCGGCACTTAAGCCATAAGGCGCAGCTGGCCATACATAACGGAGTTCTTGTCCCAACGCTGTTATATGGTAGCGAGAGCTGGGTATGTAAGAAGGAGAATGAAAGTAGGATAAATGCGGTAGAAATGCGAGCTCTGCGGAAGATGTGCGGAGTAAAGCTGACCGACCGCATTAGCAACAGCATATTAAGACAGCCAGTAGGTATGAAAGATAGTATCGGTGTAAAGATGAGAAAGGGCATGCTCCGTTGGTTCGGGCATATAGAAAGAATGCCAGAGGAAAGAATGACAAAACAGATATACAATGTGAAAGTGGAAGGATGCAGGTACCGGGGAAGACCTAGACTATCTTACCACGACCAAATAAACCGAGTCTTATCTGATGGAAAAGTCAAGAGTCTCCGTAACCGGCGAGCGTGTATGAGACAAACTATGAGAGTCGAGGAAGCCAGAGAGGTATGTAAGGAAAGAACCTGTTGGAACTCTGTACTCTCTGCCTACCCCGCAAGGGATCTGGCGTGAGGTTATAGATAGAGATAGATAGATAGATAGATCATTATTACTATAAAGAGCCAATTTTAACCAGGACAATCGTTTAAATATTCAATGAAAAATCTACAGCGAGCCTAGCGGATATGCGACGTCGTGATAATAGATATAGTTTTTATTATCACTATATTAGGTGAACAATTTACCATACAGGATAATCCAATGGATACTGATCGATCTACAATTAACATATTATGGCCCTTGTGGCACTTTCGTTCATATAGTGCCACAGCAACAATTTTTAAATAATTTTAGGTTAATTAATATGCCATGTTTTAAACTTCAAAAACCTTATATACCAAAATACATATTATGCCTACTGCTATCAGATAGTTGAAAAAAATTCAAACGTTTTGACATTATTTGACGGGAAGTGCGATAAACTGTTTAATTTTATCATACCTACATTGGTTGATATGTTTAAAAATACGGATTAAAACAAAACATTATTTTATGTAGCATTTATTCTGGCCTAGACACCACATACATATTTATCATTGTTTCATACAAAAAACTTACAGATTTACTTATCGCTAATTGATACAACACCTACTTAATTACATAATGAGTACATTCATAGGCAATCTACAAATTGATAATAAATATGTAACATTCCTTTATTTGAACAGCGATATACTAGGTATATCATTCAGATGGGTCAGTAAATAAAAAAATATATATTCTAAGGAATGTAGTCGATTATAGATATAAGAAAAACTGCGTTCATAGATCGAAACCGTTCATTTACGGCCGATTTTAATATTTAACTCAAGGATAAATTTGATGATGATGAAAAAACAGATATACAATGCGAAAGTGGAAGGATGTAGGTACCGGGGAAGACCTAGACTATCTTACCACGACCAAATAGACCCGAGTCTTATCTGAAGGTTAAGTCAAGAGTCTCCGTAGCCGGCGAACGTGTATGAGACAAACTATGAGAGTGGAGGAAGCCAGAGAGGTATTTAAGGGAAGAACCTGCTGGAATTCTGTACTCTCTGCCTACCCTGCAAGGGATCTGGCGTGATGATGATATTGATAGATTTGCTTACTACGGATAGAATTTTGACATATTTTGTATGGAAAATCTGTCAAAATTCTACTATAATCTATCTTCGGTGTGGAATATTGAAACCGGCCATTAGTAAATAAAGGTATAAACTTACGTTTTATTACGATAACTCATTATGTAGGTTGTAAATGTCCAAAATTGAATGAACGTTATGTATGTATTGAATATTATTTAATTTATTCAAGTAAATGATCAATATGACCCGTTTCAATTCCCGATTCATGTATAAGCTGTTTTAAAAAGCTATGAATGCAGTTAGTTCCATCTCTAACATCGACCCTATATCGGCTCCTTAGAACGTATTTTTCTATCTCTTGTAGTTTCGAAGATTCCCATAATAAACCTTCTCGATGTTACTTTAGATATAGGAGTAGATACATGTGTACTACGATAAAACAGTCAATACTCGAAGATATATCTACAGTTCTGGATTATGTGAGTACAAATTGTCCAATATCATATACTTACTACTAGGCACTTACTACAATAGGATAGCGCTCTTGATAATATAAACTTCCAGAACATAACGGCTTGTCATTTGTTTACCCCGGAGACTTCATATGGCGGTGATTACAATGATATGTTTATCTATCTATATCATCACGCCAGATCCCTTGCGGGGTAGGCAGAGAATACAGAGTTCCAACAGGTTCTTTCTTTACATACCTCTCTGGCCTCCTCCACTCTCATAGTTCCACAATGATATATATTTATCGATATTTAAGGTAAAGAAAAAAGTTGGAGCTTAGATATTTGAAAAACAATGCTCGAAAAAGTAAAGTTTTTATAATATCTGCGGCGATATTATTGTAGCTGTACCAACAGTGGTCGCAGGCTTTAACAAACGTACCATAAATACCTCACCCGCGTCCCTACATAACTTGGTATAACTACGGATATGCTGCGAATATTTCACCTAATTCGTATTCGGTTCGCATATTATGTTCGTATATTATTTGTCATTAGATTGTGCACAAACGCACACAATCTAAAGACAAATAATATTTAAATAAGCATGACATTGCCGGATACATTTTATGTATATAGTTGACCTTCTTATATACTTCTTATATATTTTAAAAAGAAAAAGAAAAGAAACCTTCTGATATTATTCTTGTTTTTTACTGATTAATGATCATACATAACAAATTTTAAATGCAGCGGAAACAAAAGTAATTAATACAAATTAATTTAGTTTTTACTCTTTCTGGATGCGGTAGGAATCATTGTATGATCACTGCATCTATTGGGAACGACTAAGTTGCAAAGCTAAAAATTGTCGGTACCGAGCGCCTTTTTGTAGGAATAAAAATATATAGCGCCCCTATTAAGTACGTTACGAACCACAAGACTAAATCTTAAATTTCCAACTACAATACGTACAAAAAAAATAACAGCAAAATCCTTAATTAAATGTACAATGTGTTCATGTTTTGTTTTATGGCGCTTGTACACGAGGCAAGGAAGCCCGCATTTGAACGTGCGCCTTTATCTACGCGTGTTTTGAGAGTAAGCCCTGTAAGCTCTTTTTAATAATATGCACTGCCTTAGCAGTTTGTTTCATTCCAGCGCTTGGTTAACGAAAAAACCCGTTGAAAAAGCGCTCGTATGGATAAGGGCTACTTGGTGCGGTTAAGGATAGGATTAATCGCATTGTGTAAACGACCTTGTAAACAAGTCACATGTGCAGCCCGCGTATGCAGTTCAGACGATTACTCGCACAATGAACCTTTATACAAGCTCAAACGGAACGTCAAAAAGTAATTAATTTATACATACAAAAAAAATTAAGAATATGAGAGCTACTAGTTTCTGCCCGCGACGTCGTCCGCGCTGACTTTGGACAGGAACTTTACATTTCTTAAGAACAAAAAGTACCCTATGTGTTAATCCAGGCAATAAACTCTATGTGTGCCAAATTTCATCCAAATCCGTTCCAATTCCATCCAAAAACGTCTAAATATACAAACATTCACATTTATAATATTAGTAGGAAATAGGATTAGTAGGATTAATTGAACTAAAAATTAGGTATTTTTTCCCTATGATTAGCATTACTAAATATGAATTCGAATCTTAGAGTACGTAGGTAGTTATAATATAAAAAGGAGGTACTTTACAAGAACAGATGCGATATTTATAAACAGGTAGAACAAGTGGTATCAACACATTTAAATAAGTAGGCTTTTATAGTTAGTAGGCACGATCTCATCTCAAATGTTATTCGGACTCTACATAGTGAAAAATTATACCTACATTTTACGAAAAATACCGACAAATGGTATATCGCAGTATAAAAACAATAATCTATGAAAGTAAAACATCGTTTTGTTAAATGAAGACCATCTTTGTACATATTGCTCACGCTTCTCACGCAGTACGTTTCAATTTTGCACTCGAATTAAAATAATATACTTACAGATGTACAGATTTTTTATAGTCTTAATATTAATTTCCCTTTCAAGGCTGATAAGAGTCAGTTAAAGGTTTGGTACCTTAAACAGAATTTTATAAGCAATAGTAGGGTAAAGAAACAGAGTAGGTACCCTTACTCTTTCTTTCTTTACTCTACTTCTTTACACATTAGGAAGTATAATATAATATGAGTACCTATTATGTAGTAGTATTTGTCTTCATTTACGGAGCGATCCCGAGGAGGGTAGCGAAGCTGTGAGAGTGGTTTCATGCCCTGTGAAGCACGATTAGAGTATCAGGGAAAACGCTATTGTGTCCCCCAAAATTGGGTCAATGGAGTGAGACATAACAGAAAGGCACCGGTACGTTACGTTCGGAGATCCCGAAGTTTGCTTCTAGAAAACTAAATCAAATTACCCATAATTAACAACCTATTTAGTAATAGAATGGAACGAAGCTTAGAATGGTGAACGACGTTAACTAAAATGAAATTACAATGGAAATTACATTTACAAGAAAATATTACGAGTATTCGGATATTAACAATATTTATCACCGTTACGGATTTAATTCCCGGTTTGTTTTTTTTTTGTTTGTAATTTTTTCTATATTTTCGGGAATTGATCTCGTCTAACGATTATCAAAATAACATTCATAACAAGACATTGTATGTATTTATTTACATTAAAATTATCATCAAACATAATCATTTTGCCTAGGCATTATGTATGGAAGTACCCGTTTGGAATAGGTATGAGAGCACAGTACACAATACATACACAGAGATAGAGACGAGTGCGGTGACCAAGATGTGACAAATAAAAATGAACTAGAGCCAAGAACTCCGCTTCCAAAATCTTGGGTGGAGACCGCGGCTAGATAGGATTTATTTCCTGCCTGTACAAAACTTAATACCTCTCCAGAACATACATACCTAGTACCACAGTAAACTGAAGGTATTTTGCATAATATCTTGATTTTACAATATCACAAATGTATTTATAAATAAACCTTCCCTAACTACGTAATCTGATAAATTCTCATCCGTCATCTATTTGTTTTTCCATAATTTCATGTTTTCCATTCAGTTCTACAATTTCAGCTGATTCTATTTCCTTTTCTTTGTAGGCACTTGGCCCAATTAATGACAGAATGACAGGTAGAAACATTAAACCATGGAACAATCCAAAAACTATAACTAAAAGGAAAATCTTAAAGAACGATTGGAAAGTATACGCTTTAGACATGCTGAGGAGTGATAAGGAGAGAAAAGTAGTACCTCCTCCAAGCAAAACAGCGCCGCCGATAGACGTAACTGTCTTAAAGGCCCTTTCTGTTCTTGTACCTTCGGCGATTGTCAAAAACGTGTGACCTACATGAGCAGCATAATCTACGCATAAACCTATTGCTAGTTCTAAACCTATGCAACATACTATATCTACTGTCATACCCCACCTCTGCATCCATCCCAAAACATTGATTATAGTTAAAAGAACGCATATAAATATCCACAGACACATTTGAAGATTTGTTATCAAAATTATAGTGCACACCATCACACAAATTAAAGCTAACTCTATGTTCCTTTCTACTTCAACAGAGATAATTTCATCAGTGACCCAATTAGCGAACACTTTAGACCAAACACTACGGTAGCCATCGCCAGTCGTAATGTTGGTAGATTTTACTAAATGCTTTACTCGATTCATAGCCGGTATATATTCTTCCGGACCTTCAAATTTTCTAAATATAAATGACATAGTAGATGCTTTTATTTTAGGTGTTGGTTGACCGCATTTAATTTGCTCAGAAAATTGTATATTCGCTTGAAATCTACCTCCTATTGAGCTAAACAAAAATCTTGATAAACAGCGTTCAAACTCTCTGTCGGTCATAGCTGTGCTGTTGTTAGCTATGTCGTGGTTGTAATTTTTTTTTACATAGCGTTGGAATTGCTCTATCCATGAAACTAAATCGTTAATGTAAGATTCATTCCTTAATACTTGCGTCATATGATATAGTTTTGTGAATTCTTGATTATAATTTAGGTTTCCTAAAAACACCATAGCCATGTTTCCATCTTGTGGATAATAATATTCATTCGCATCAATAAATTGTTTATAATATGTATCGTCAGGGATAAACCACTTGGGATCGAATCTTTGTTCTAATTTTAGCACACCGAGTATACTAAATCCTGTTAAAATACCTGTTAATAAAAGCACAATCGTTCGACCGGGAATTGTAAATATGGCATTTTTATAAAATGCTTCTAATAATCTTTGAAATATTGTTTTATTCGTTGATATTTGGATTACTTGTTTGTGCTTGTAGCAAACAAAAATCCCATTTCTGTTTGCTTTGATTCTTTTGATATCTAATGTAAAGACGGCCACATAAAAAGTGACTGAATAACAAAAAATAAAGAACACGCCTGCGGCAGCGTAAATGCAAAAAGACTTCAAAGATGGTAGTATAGTAATGGCTCCTATAAGAAGAGCCACGATATCAGTAAACGAAGTTATGACAATAGATACGCCAGCGTGTTTCAACATTAAACCTATTTTAATTGGAAGGCTTTTCTTCGATTCTTGCTCAGATAAATTATTCCAACATGCATTCATTACAAACATATCGTCAATTCCCAGACCCATTAAGAGAAATGGTAAAGAAGAGTGGATAGGACCAAACGATACCCCTAAGATAGAGCACCAACTCAAGGAAGTCATATACGCCATGCCTACAGTGAGTATTCCTGTGCTACCGAGAGTGAACCTAACTTCTAACCAGTTAAACCGAGACAAGGCAAGTTGAACATATATAAACATTAACAAAATTCCTAATAGTAACTTATCTACGTCATTAAACATAGCATTACGACTAGTATCAGCAAAGCTTCTTCCAGCCTCGTAATAAACTTTAATTCCTGACACGTTCTCCGATATATTCTTCATAGTGTCTAAAAATCCTTGTTCCCATGAAGCTAATGATGGAGACACCCAATCTTCAGTACCAATTAAGTTACCTACTTCATCTAAATTAACATTAGACATATTTACGTGTGTGTACCATGTTATCATCACAGAGCTGGCAGAGATTATTTCTCCGTATTCATTATATTTAACGCCCCCTAACAATTTCGTATAGTCCAACGGATGTCCGTTAGTAGGATTTGTTTTAATTTTATTTATTTTCACTATAGTGTCATTTCTCGTTGCTTCGCTTAATTCAATAGGGCCATTCTTCCATAAGTCCAATATATTATACTCAAGGCAAGTTAAATGAAAACTTTCTAAAAAATCACAATAGAATTCTTCATCAACCCACAGAGTAGGATCTGCAAATTCACTGTCACCGTTATCACTTTTATTAGAATTAACATTTTTATTCGTAGTAGTCTCTACAGACCTAGATTTTCTATGTGGATTATAAAAATTAACAATAGGAACTTTGAAACATACATCTTTTATAGTCAGTGTTTGACCATTGTACTGAACAGTTAACGAGTTTATTTCATTAGTAATTTCATTTATTGCAAACAAAACATCCCGCTCGAGTACATTATCAGCTGTTATTATTATCTTCTGTAATCTCACACCGGTGCCAAATGTTTCTATGTACCAATTTGTGTCATAATAAAAATCTGACTCTGGCGGCACCCATAACTTCATAGGATTTTTTTCCATGTGAAACTTCATCAAACCAATTGAACTCAGGATCACGAAACACCAAGTAATGATAATCGTCCTCCACGGATACCTTGCAACAAGTACGCCGAGAGAAAAAAATATTCCTTCAACAAAATGAACAGACTTTGATGATATAGACTCCCATAGCTGCTGCGGCGATTTGATCTTTTTATTTTTAGCCATGATAATTTCTGGTATTTTAAAAAGATAAATTCACTTGAAAACGATAATTGTTTTTGTGATAATGTAGTTAGTAATCAACCGCAACACAAACGAAGTCTCATTTAAATTTCACTAATTGTACATTATTGTCACTGTTTGTAGATTTGTCGTAAACATTCATATTGTTTGTATGAGATATGAACCGGGCAGCAACATGGTAGCAATTGCACGCGAGTGGGCCGAGTTCGTCACCGGTTTTGTGCGAGAGCGTCATACGACTGGCGCTCGCGGCTCGCTAGTCGCAACTTGACTGGTATTTTATCTGCGGTTCCGACTGGAGACGCAATTATTCAATTTTTTTATTTGATAATACGCATCAATTACTCGGCCGTATACGTAGTGGTCGTCGCATAGATAACGTACGTACCGGTGGCTACACGCAGGTTTACGTAGCCGTTTAGTAAATTTTGTAAAAGGCTTTTAGGTGTTAAGATTTATTAACCGTCCACTATATTACTGTGGGCCTTGTGGTTTTATGTTTAAAAAAATGGATGCCCCCCATACATTTACGGTTACGAAGAGGTGCCGCGCTCGCCTCACTATCATCTTCATTACTTAGCCAATAACAAACAATTTAAACGTTCCGTGACGGCTCCATGGTGGCAGAGAGCAGAGGATTTGAGCAATAGAATTAGAAAATTAAACCCACAGCACAATATTAAATACGTTTACTAATCCGAATGGCCGCTTAGGTAAAGGAGTTTAAGACTTCTTTGTGAAACGTTTAGTGGTTTGATTGATAGGTAATATTTTTTTTTATAAAGATGAATATTACTTTAACATTTTTTGAACCGCACAAGTGAGATCGTTGCTTTAATAAAAAAAATATCCAAGTCTGTCAAAATATCATGAGCATAAGATGCAGATAGGGAGTTTTGGCGGGAAATCGAACAGTGATGTCGTCAATTTGTTTTAATTTCTAAAACTTGTGTTATTTTGAATTATAATGTGTAATGTTGGTGGAATATTAACCATGATGTATTCTTATATGTGCACGAGTGAAAGTAACTGTAACAAAGTGATAAAACGTGCTTTTTCGATTTCCCTCAAAACGGCCGTCACAATTGGTATGTAAAGTATCCATCGCTTTACTATCCAGGGCACTTCATCAATTTCATAAACATTCTTGTCATCAAGTTCATCAGGGAGTTGAATTAATTTTGAAATGAATATTCGTAATACTTGACATTGGCAAAATACGCGTCGTCGTGATGCTATAAACATAAAAAAAAGATGCAGATACCATACGAAAATACTACGATCTTATAAAGCGGGGATTGCACATGTGCAAAGTTATTACAAAAATATTGATTTTCACAATTAAGACGAATCTAAGGATATCTAAATAGGTAATATATATGCCTGCAGTTCGTGCCAAGAAAATAGACATAATATAGGTCGCCTTAAAATAAGCCTTGCATTTGGAGCAGTCGATTAAAATGCTGCGCTTTCCTACACATAATATTGAAACCAGGCGTAGTCGTTATCTTTGTTTCTAATAGATGATTCATACAAGCACAAATACCAGTAAATAAATACCTACCTACCATAATTGTAATACACATATTATGCTTCTTTATTGTAAAGGGATTGGTTCGTTGTACTTACGTACGTAAACCTATATAAATTTCTCTCATCACCGTTATTTCCGAATGATTAGGGAAAAGGTTGCATTATACGTTTAGATGATAACTTGATACTAATTACGATCTAATGACCGTTCTTCGTAGTTGTTATATACCACGGTGACCTTCTTCAACACAGGAATCCGTTAATCGTAGCCGCCGCCGACTACCATCAATTTTGATGATTCTTTTTGCGTTAGGTTCAATATAGCTCCGAGGTGGTCCCATTTTAATTTAATTTGTATTGGACCTTAAACTCTGAAGATACACCCGACTCTGAAGATACATTAACGACAAACAATACGAATGTGTAAATTGAGTTATTAAATGTATTATGTTATTCCTATAGGTATCCTACCATAGAACTAAGCAGGATATTAACCGACTTCAAAAAAGGAGGAGGTTCACAATTCATCTGTATTTTTTATGACTCTTTAAAGTGAAACTTTTATTAGATCGTTACAAACTTTTTGGTCTGTGTGTTGCATGTCGCGTGACGGTCGGCCGCGGAGTAGGGATAAAGTGAAAGGCGCTCGCCAGAGCAGCCAAGGCCAATATGTTTCACTTTGACCGTGGTTTCATAAAACCACACAAGGATTTTTTGTTTATGATCCGATTTTGATGATTCTTCTCTCTCTCTTTCTTTTACGTTGGGTTTAGTATAGCTTAGAGGTAGTCCCATTTTAATTTAATTGAAATTGGATTTTAGACTTTAAAGATACATCAGGGGGCTCCTTAACGACAAGCAGCACGAATGTATTGTTTGAGTTATTATGGGTGTTTTGTCAATTTAGTGGGCACCAGTATATAATATAGGTATATAACTATTAATAATTAATTTACTCATCAGTTAAAATTTTAAAATAAACATTTATTTTATAGGGAACCGACTTCAAAAATCAAAAAAAAAATTTATGAAGTCGGAGCCACGTAACCGACTGCGCCGACCGTCTGGCACCAACTTTAAAATATTTATTTTTGCTTTTACAAGTCGGATTCCCTTTTTTAGAAAAAGTAGCATAAATTAATTTCTAAAATGACTTTAATCTTCCAATAAGTCTATTTAAAATCGGTTCCGCCGTTCTGGAGATTAGCACGGATAAACAAACAAACAGACGAAGAAAAATTAAAAAGTCCACGTACACACACGTATGGCTTTTTGCACCATAATAAAACCCAAACAGGTTTTATTATGGTGCAAATAGCCATATCAGCTTAAGAAAAATTATTTGTCTCAATATCACAGATCGGCACATGAATTTTGTTTATTAGTATTCCTGTGCGGAGATTGTAGGTACTTGCAACCATTTGATAAAATAAGTTGAGAAGTACCATTTGTAAATACGGGAGTATTTACAAATGGTCATATTTACATATTTTTTTTACTTACTATTCTACCACCGTATCGGTACGCGGCCTCCACTGAGAGGATCCGGCGAGAAACTCAGCGGGCTTGTCTGTTTGTCGAATTCTCAATTCTATTTTTTTCATAATTTTCTGCATTTTTATATTATACAAAATCATTTATGCGATCCAGCTCCAGTGTCATGCCTTACAACTGATATATATGACTAAAAAAATATTTTTAAATATATGTAATAATAAAAAGCTAAAGGATTCTGGGTGGACCAGTCTCCACAAGCAGCACCCGTTTACGAATATGACTACTTGAGTAGTCATCAACTCCCTCGATCATAGTAGAGGGAAGGAAGTGACCCTCACCAAATAGCCACTGCAAGCATAGATTTTTGAGCATGACCAATCACAGACCCCGGATAGCAGTCAGAAAAAGCCTGCAAAAGGAGCAGTACTTCTACGGTTTGACATTTTTGTTTACATTAAACGTGTTTAACGTGTGGCATGGCTTTGTGCTTCATGGCGCCCTATCTGACGTAGGATTAAAAAAAGTTTGATCAATACGGTTAATTATAGCTATCTATATCTTTATATATCATCACACCAGCCCCCTTACGGAATAGACGTCTCTCGGTCAGTTTGACTTCGCACATCTTCCGCAAATTTCATATTTCGACAGCAGAATACATATCCCGCTTTCATTCTCTTTCTTGCATACCCAACTCTCATTACCATATAACAGCGTTGGGACAAGCACTCCGTTATGAATGCCCAGCTGCGCTTTGCGCTTGATAATTTATGTATTGTTAGAAGTCACATTTCAAATCAAATCAAATCAGTTTATTTGCGGAAATGGGTTACAGTGGATGTTAAAATTACAATGGTCGTACGCCATATTCTGCCTTTAGGCATGCAAATATCATTACGAATAATCCAAGAACTTAAAGTACCTAACAATTAACAGAACTAGAACATAATAATTGTATCGGACATTTATAAATTATTTGATTCATCATCATCATCATCATCTCAGCCTATACTTGTCCACTGCTGAACATAGGCCTCCCCAATCACTTTTCAGCTTAATTATTTGATTAAAAGTTAAATATATACTAAAATATGTAAAATTGAATTAATACCAAGTCTGTTTTCATGATAACAATTATATTAATGTTAATTATCGTAATTTTTATTATAATAGTAACAATTCAGATTTCTGATGATTTCAATTAGAATGCCTTGTTATTTCTTTTAATAATGACATCGAAATAGAACTATTGTCGTATGACCTCTATCCAGTAGTGAGCTCGTAGCAGGAAAACGCTATTAAAACTCACGCAATCAGGGTTTCAACTCTGCTATTTTTACGTAAATAAACGTCGTTGTACCAAATAAATTCATTTGTTATTGTACCAGATGTTGGTACTCTATTACATTATCAATAATATTATTAAACGATTGCGATTTATTTGTCAGAAAAAGACGATCATTGCATTAAAGTTGTCTTAAAAAAACTGTCAAAATAATAACAGAGTACCGAATAAACAAATAATTTAATTGTCATTGTCTACCAGATTACCAAATAACAACAATATTTTTCAAGTGATATTCCTATGGTAGGTAACCCATAGTGACACCATTTAGTTACAGGATTACCAAATCTGTCAAAAATCAAGAACTTTAATGTCAATGAACTAGATTTTATTTTAAATAGCAATAGCAGAGTTAAGCCCCAGTATTTCTTGTCAAGTGCTTTTCAGATTCATTTCAGTGCGTTGTGTGAGCGCCTTTGCATCGAATTACGAGTAATTTTGCGATACCTATTTATTAAGTCGCCGAAGTGTCGCTGAACGATATAGATACCTATATATTATTATGTACCCGTTGAACCAATTTTTAAAGTGAAACTTTTATTAGATCGTCTCAAACTTTTTGGTCTGTGTGTTGCATGTCGCGTGACGGTCGGCCGCGGAGTAGGGAAAAAGTGAAAGGCGCTCGCCAGAGCAGTCAAGGCCAATATGTTTCACTTTTACCGTGGTTTCATAAAACCACACAAGGGTGTTTTGTTTAAAAAACGTAGCCCCACACTAGGAATTATATTCCTGTACAGGGAGTGCGTTTACAAACATGCAATTCACATACACAAACACCCAGACCGAAACAAATATTTGTTGACCATACAAGAACCTACTCCTCATGTGATCTGGCGTGATAATAAAGATAGTCTTACAAATGACACGCGGAATTGATTTAAAAAAGATAAAGAACTACTTAGCTGACAGTTACTTATTAATTTAAATACCCTAATTATAATAACACTATAAAATTATCAACTACAAATAATTATTATTTAAACTACAAGTCTCCTAAGAAACGTCTGTCGCATCCGAACGCCAGTAAAAAAGTGAAAGTTGTTGTGTGTGTGTGTGTGTGAGAGTGTGATATACGCTGTTGGCCGTGAGGCCTTTACAGCTTCACCGGACTGAAGGGCGAGCGTGCAACCACTACACTCCAGCCAGAAGGACGATTTAGCGCAGTGGTTAAGGGCTTAGCCCGCCCCGCCCACTGTGTCTAATAGTCGCGGGTTCGATTCCCGCACGGGACAAATCTTTGTGTGATCCACAATTATTTGTTCCGGTCTGGGTATTTGTGTATGTGAATTTTCATGTTTGTAAACGCACCCACGACACAGGAATTAATCCTAGTGTGGGGCAACGTTTTTAAAAAGAAGAAGAAGAGAAGAGAAGTGCAAGGGGCCGACATAATCGAGGGCACCTCAAGTTTGGACAGTCGCTACGGGGGGAGGGGATCTACGATTTAGTCGTCGACGTCCGTATCCGGAGCGGAGAAGTTGTTGATAGCTCGTCGACCATATTTATAGCCTGCTGCTCGGACCGGGCTTGGGGGTAGTCTGAAACTCCAAGAATAGATATATTTGTGATATATGAAACCCTATTATTACTACTATCATGAAGTCGTATCATCTGACAATAGTTTACATTGCTCGCGACTGTAGACTCATTTTACGACATCCGCAAAGCATCCGCAGTAGGTTTGAGTGGCGTTATTCTATTTATAGAAACCTCACCGATACCTGGAGTTACTTAAGTAGGATAATTATTTATTGTTTGTATGCACCAGCACGAATACGGTCTTTGTTCGAATAAAAAATGACCTATGACCGTTTTATTGTGAACGGTGACATATCATATTTTAAATATAGTAATAAGTATTGCATACAGTAGAGTTCATTAATATACGTGAGGTAAGGGGCCATGAAAGTAAAAGTGCTGAATCTCAGTAGGTATTTTCGTGTAGGTACAATTGTTAATGCTACTAATGTTATAAATGTGAAAGTTGATGTTTGTTACTCTTTCACGCAAAACCTGCTGTAAAGACTGACGAAACTATATACCTTATACATCAGACTAACACATAGGTTTAACATGATTTACAAAATAAACGCGACTAACAACTGGTTATTTCTCCATTCTGATCTCGGTCTCGAACCTATTCGCGCCTTTATTAAAAAGGCGACAACCCGATATTTCGCGAACGCGTCCAATCATAGAAATCCGCTAATCGTAGCCGCCGCCGATTACGAACCTAACTCCCCTCCTATCGCTGCTACCGCCGTCCGCGGCATGTTCTCACCGACCCTCCCGATGCCCTTACATCCCTTCTTTCAGATACAGATACCGCACACAGGATCAGACACGGACCTCGCCGGCGAGGTCGAAGAATCCCTTACCCGCCGGCCGATGCAGAGCAACACGACGAGACACCTAGTATACGCCCTCCCCCATAGCGACTGCCCAAGCCGAGGCCGTTCCTCATTGAGGCGCCCTTGAGCTAGTTGCCCCCTTGCCCTTCTGACTCAAGCGTAGTGGTTGCACGCTCGCCCTTTTGTCCGGCAAAGCTGTAAAGGCCCCGAAGCCAACAGCGTAGATCATTCACACACACATACACAAAAAACTGGTTATTAATAATAAAAGTCAAAGAGTTCTGTAAAGAAATAACCTGTTCGAACTTTGTACTAACAGCATTCCCCGCAAGGGGTCTGACATATAAAGATCATCGATATATCATAACAAGATACACAGTTCCGTTGAAAAGTTACATTTAAAAAAGGTCCCCAGTTCACCGTGAGTGGTTATAGTTATGATATAACATAAATTAGGGCATACTGTACCTTACTCGTATCACTTAAAGTTGTATTTGCAAGAAAAGTGAAAGCCTGTTAATTTTTTAGTACCGTCCTCTTTTGCCTGCCTTTTGGTGGTGCCATTTTTCGTGCGGCGAGCGTCTACCTTTATTTGATCAGTGATAGAAATTTAGATCGATATCATTTACCCTATACATCAGATTATTTTTGAATCCTACGACAGAAAGGCCTCCCTCAGAGATCGCCACGACCCACAAAGCCATGCGCACGTTAAACCAAAGCACTGTCATCCTACCCCTCAAGGGATCTGATATAATGATATTAAATTATATATATAGTAATGATATGAATTAATAAAGATCGTCACGCCTATGTATATTGTCTCACAGGGGGTGGCAGAGGTGTAATTGTACACCAACTTTTCGCCGACGATGTAAGGTCCTAATATAATAGTGTGTGAGCCTATTGCCTCTATATCCCGACAGTTCCAGAGTCCAGCCGGGCTGATACCGGTAATGTTTCAATAGAAAAACTACACTATGTCCGACCTAAGATTCAAAACCGAACTGCCACGGACCGTCGTGTAATGCAACTACCTACAAAAACTAGCGGGCGCGACAAGGCGGCGAATCGTGTGCTGCTGCGATGCGGCAGCGACGTGCGGTACGGGTCATGCACGATATTCATTCACACCTATGGCACACAAAACATACACAAACCGGCAGTTCGCCATAAGAACAATTTATGGATATAAGTAAACACTGTTGCCCAAACCTGGTTATACCAACATATTAACGAACATGTAGTTACTGAGTTCTTAGATTTACGCGAATATTACACATGAAATAAAACTACTTTTTCGGATTTTATCGCGGTTTATTTTGATTTTTAAGTTCCCGACGTTTCGAGTGCTTTGCAGCACCCATGGTCACGGAAAGGACTGAGGTGGTAGACGTCCAAAAGGCATAGTTGTTCCGGGGTACCCTCAAACTTCTTAATTATTTTTGTTGGTCCGATCTACGCAGAATGAGCTCACGGTGTCTTGAGGTCTTGCAGTGTTATGCTTGGTTTTGGATTTGATTATATTAATTACTGGATCCCAAGTCGATGGAAGCACCCAGCCATCTTCTCTATTGAAATTAGGATGTTTTTTAATTTCAATAGCCTCGCGGACCATCCTTGGTAGGAATCGGTGTTCTTTCACGAGGATTTGTGGTCTATCAAATCTGATGTTATGGCGGGTGCGGTCAAGGACATGTTCACAGACTGCAGACTTCTTTGAGCGACGGTGTTTTAGGTCAGCTATGTGTTCTTTAACCCGAGTTTTTACTGGTCTTTTTGTTTGTCCTATGTAAGAGAGACCACATTCACAATCAAGCTTGTATACTCCTGCATCTTGTAGAGGGATGTGACACTTGACATCGAAGTTCAGTGCCCAAACTAAATCTTCCTAAAAATCAATATTTAGCGTTGAAAACCTTACGCAATAAAAAGGATATTACTGTTCTCCGCGCGGATAAAGGAAATGCTACGGTCATTATGGATACGTCAGATTACAATGTCAAAATACAAGAACTTTTATCGGATGCAAACACATACAAAAAGGTCAAGACAGACCCAACCACCAATATATTAAAACAAACTACTGATTTAATAAAGAAATACTCCGAAACATTGAATCTGGACGTCAAACCACTAATACCTTCGTGCGCAAAACCACCACAGTTGTATGGGCTTCCAAAAATACATAAACCGAATGCTCCCCTACGTCCAATTGTTAGCCAAATCGACACACCAACCTACAGATTGGCTCAGCACGTAGCGATAGTGCTCTCGCCACTCACAGGACACACAAGAGCACATGTTAAGGATTCATACCATTTTGTTAGTGAGATTAAAAATCTACATCTTACTGACAATGAAACAATGGTCAGTTTCGATGTCCAGTCACTATTCACATGCTTACCTGTACAAGACTGTGTCGAAATTGTAGAAAGGAAACTAGTGGAGAACAACATGCCAGCGGAATACTCAGAACTATTAAGACACTGCCTTACATCTGGCTACTTACTGTGGAAGGAGGAGTTCTACAAGCAAGTAGATGGTGTGGCGATGGGCTCCCCTGTATCTCCCATTGTTGCCGATTTATTCATGGAAGACTTTGAGGAGACAGCCCTTCGTACCTCACCTGTGAAGCCAAGTTTCTACAAGCGGTACGTAGATGATACCTTCACAATATTACCATCTGACAAAATTAACGTATTCCTTAATCATCTTAACTCCATTAACCCTAAAATTCAGTTCACAATGGAGTTGGAGGCAAACAATTCCCTAGCTTTCCTAGATGTCTCAGTAATCCGTAACCCCAACAACACCTTAAGCCATACGGTTTATAGAAAAAAGACCCATACTAATAGGTACTTAAACGGTGAATCTCACCACCATCCATCACAGTTAGCTACCGTGGGCAAATCTTTGTTTCAGAGAGCACAAGGGATCTGTGACAAGAAACATCTGGCTGCCGAGCTTCAACATGTCAAGCAAGTCCTGCACGACAATAAGCTGCGAGTCCCACGCCAACGTCACAGTGACAGAGTGAAACCAGCCACAGTCGAGCGTCTCCCTGCTGTACTACCTTACTTAAGAGGAGTCACAGACAAGATTGGCTACATCTTGAAGCGTGCTTCAATTAAAACATTTTATAAGCCGCCGAAGAAGATCAGTCAGTTTTTACCATCTGTCAAGTGTCACATCCCTCTACAAGATGCAGGAGTATACAAGCTTGATTGTGAATGTGGTCTCTCTTACATAGGACAAACAAAAAGACCAGTAAAAACTCGGGTTAAAGAACACATAGCTGACCTAAAACACCGTCGCTCAAAGAAGTCTGCAGTCTGTGAACATGTCCTTGACCGCACCCGCCATAACATCAGATTTGATAGACCACAAATCCTCGTGAAAGAACACCGATTCCTACCAAGGATGGTCCGCGAGGCTATTGAAATTAAAAAACATCCTAATTTCAATAGAGAAGATGGCTGGGTGCTTCCATCGACTTGGGATCCAGTAATTAATATAATCAAATCCAAAACCAAGCATAACACTGCAAGACCTCAAGACACCGTGAGCTCATTCTGCGTAGATCGGACCAACAAAAATAATTAAGAAGTTTGAGGGTACCCCGGAACAACTATGCCTTTTGGACGTCTACCACCTCAGTCCTTCCCGTGACCATGGGTGCTGCAAAGCACTCGAAACGTCGGGAACTTAAAAATCAAAATAAACCGCGATAAAATCCGAAAAAGTAGTTTTATTTCATGAACATGTAGTTTCTCTATCGAACAATTCCCAGTATTAGTCCCAAGTCTAGAATTGTGTCCGGCATACGGCAATAGACTCGCCCCCTATTACATGGGTGGACCTAATATCGACGACGAAAAGTGGGTGTACATAGTACACCTCTGCCGCCCACGCTTGGGGAATATAGGCGTGACGGTGTTGACGATCACGACTATACTTCTACAGTGCTCATATTTACTTATTGATGGGAACTTGTTTTGTCCACGTCGAATGGACTGATAAGAACGTGTATCCGTGAATAAGTAAGAATAAAGCTAACAATGATATGTTTACCTACATAAGTACCTACTAACCTACCTACAGTTCGTAATTTTTATAGATACATGATTGTTAAAATAGTCTATTTGCAAAGATTAGATATACCTACTTACTTGAGTAACAATAACGTAGTAGTTAGTATGTCAATGACCTCTTGTGGGAACTTTGTACTCTCTGCCTACTCTGTAAGCGATCTGACGTGATGATATCTAGATGGTAAAATAGTCAAGGTCTCCTTCGGTACCTACATCCTTTCCTTCGCAATATTTATATATATATATATATATATATATATATATATATATATATATATATATATATATATATATTAATATATCTGAATCAGAGTCTTGAAAGACTGAAAGCGATGAATGAAGGTGCACAAATGGGCACGGTTTTAATAGGGCCAACAATTGCAAACACTACCTAGTCACAGTTATGAAAGACGACTGCATGAACAATGGTTTACAACAAGATTATGGGTTTTTGATCGGGAAGAAACCAGAACGAATGCAAGGAGGAGCAAGTGAATCAGTTTGTATATCTTGGATGCGCCTTCAGTGAGGATGGGAAATACACCGCTGACATAGAAAGAGGAGTGAATGCAGGGAATAGAATGAATGGTGCGATGGGAAAGCTACTTGAGAGCCGGCACTTAGGCCGAAAGGCGCATTGGCCATGCATAACAGTGCTTATCCCAACGCTGTTATATGGCAGTGAGAGAGGGTATGTAAGAAGGAGAATGAAAGCAGGATAAATATGGTCGAAATGTGGGCTCTGCGGAAGATGTGCGGACTCAAGCTGACTGACCGTATTCGCAACAGTGTAGTAATAAAGCGTGTAGGTATAAAATATAGTACCGGTGTAAACATGAGAATGGGTATGCTCCGTTGGTTCGGGCATAAAGAATGTCGGAAGAAAGAATACAAAACAAATATACTATGCGAAAGTGGAAAGATGCAGGTACCGAGGAAGACCTATCTCACCATGATCAAATAGACCGTGTCTTATCTGAAGGGCAAGTCAAGACTCTCCGTAACCGGCGAAAGTGTATTAAACGAACGATCAGAGTGGAGGAAGCTAAAGAGGTATGTAAGGAAAGAACTTGTTGGATCTGTGTACTCTCTGCCTACCTCGCAAGGGATCTGGCGTGATAGATCTGTTTTGGGGATATTTTTTCACTTTTACACCAATTTCATACGTATACGCTTTCTTACTACGCTGCTCTTGCGAACGCGGTTAGATGGACACCACACATTTTGCGCCTGTGCTGGCGCCCAAGTAGGTTAACCGTTGCGCCATTCACTCTAGTTCCTGCATTCACTCCTCTCAATATCAACAGTGGGTGTATTTCCCATCCTTACCCGCACGCGCATCCAAGAATTACAAACTCGTTTAATTGCGTGCAAGGTTAAGCAAAATTCGACTCAGACAGTCTGAAATGGGTCCTCGCTTTCGGTATTTCCATTTTCGAGCGTCTCCGTGCTTCGGAAGGGGCGTTAAGGTGTTGTTTCCAGTTACCATTTTTTATGGTAGCCGTTAAGCTAAGTTAGAAGCCTTAAGAGCGGCTTAATAAATCCCCTTAGCAGGTGGCCACAAACCTGCCTCCTCTAATCCGCACTGGATCCGCGTGGAGTAGTATGACCCATTCTTTCTCAGGTCGTTTTGTGTGAGAAGGCCTTTGCTCAATATTGGAACAGTATAGGCTGATTTATAATCCACGAAGTCGCGCCCCCACCATTCTAATCGCTTAAGTGCGTGACAGCTTTAAACTCGCGATTTTAAAAGAACGTGTACTTACTCGACTGGACGTCGGCAACACACGGTCAACTTGCTCATACTGTTCCGCGATGTCGAACACCGAAGAGGTTTTATGTTATTTAGGCATGATATTATATTATGTTATGAAAAACAACAAAATAAGACGTAATCGGAGAGTCTATATAAACGAATGGTTAACCAAAAAAGAGAATAAAAAATCACCAGCGCGTCCCATGTGCAATCGATTCGAATTTTTAAACAAAATGGCGGCTCGCCGCTCGCTGCCACACGTACTCGTACGAGCCGAGACGAGCTCAGAGCATCATTTCAAATCGGATGGATCGTCGACGAGCTTGCTCGGCGATTTTAAAGTACGCGTAATTAAGGTGACACACAAGCGAAAAAGGTCGTCAAGCCACAAGTACGCATACTTAATCGAACGTCTGTCACCCGCTTTACAGTACAAGTGTGCGGTACTGTTTTGTTAGTTCTATCGTTACATAGATTCTTACATTGGCAATATACAAGATGTTACATAATTAACGCAAGACCTGAAAGTAGTTTGTTCTAAATTGAGAACTGGATCGTTTCCAACTTTTTTAATGTATGTAACATTTTTTTTTAAATACATTAATTATTTAAAATTGCTTTAACTCATTCCAAACGTTCCTCGATTCGCTGTATTGAATACGTTTAACCATGATTAAAAGTAACACAGCGATTTCAATGCACTTCTTAACATTATTCTACAATACGGCCAGTGTTGTAGTTAATTTGGATATTTAGGTTTAAAAAAAGTGGTATATTACTCTTTAAGTTGGTACTTTTGTTTTCGTGTTGAATTTGCGAAGCAAAAATCTAATCGGGGTTTCTGAGGTCTTGCGTTATTTACGTTACACCTTGTATAGGTACGTGTTGTATAACGATAGGAAAAATGTCTTGAAAGATTAGCCTTTTGAGCCATTTTTTTAATACCTGAGGCTATTAAAATACCTGATAAAAAAATTATGCCTGTGTTATGAGTGTTGGGGGGAAGTCGAAGTGCGATGTTGTCAAGTTGTTTTAATTTCCAAAACTTGTGTTATTCGAATAATAATGTGTAATGTTGGTGGAATATTAGCCATTGATCGGAACCGGTTTTAAAAAACCGGTTCAAAACATTCGAAATCCGGTTTAAAATTACGTTCATTTATTAACCGGTTAGTGAACAAACCTTTTCAAATTCAACGAAATGAATTTCGATTAGCGGTTATTACAAAGAACATAATTTTTTAGTTCTTAATATCGAAATTAACCGGTTAAACTCTGACGCGGCCACGATATTCTCAACGGCGCGGCGTCCATCTTCTTTTTTTATAAGGACAAATATTCGGATCTCTTTCGTACGTGCACTGTGTCGTTGAATTACGAGGCATGCCTTTTAAGTTCTGTCGTTTCCATATTTCCCGGCAATTTTGAATCTGGAACTGTTCTATATTCGAATGTGTTTAAATTTTGAATCTCAAAGGAGTTGAAAGTATTAGGATTAATGCTATTGTTTAGTCACAGCGTCGATTGAAATCTGTCAGGTTACGTACGAAAATGAATCTTTCTAAGGAAAATGTTCGTGCAATAATTTTCTACAACTTTAGAAGAGCCCTGACACGGCTTCAGTGTTTTGAAGAGCTAACATCTGTGTTCAGTGATGAAGCCCCATGTCTGCGGACTGTCGAACGCTGGTATTTAGAATTCCAACATGGACATACTAGTAGCGAAGGACGCCCAAAATCCGCCTTCACTGAAGATAACATCATTGCTGTGAGACAACTAATTCTCGAAGATCGTCATGTGACGTATCGAGAGATAGAGGCTCTATTAGGCATCTCAGGGACAACCATTCAGAAGATCTTGCATGAAGCGCATGGTGTGAGAAAGCTAGTTTGCCGTTGGATACCGCATCTGCTTTCCGACGATCACAAGTCGGCCTGCGTCAGATGGTGTAAGAAAACTCTGCAAAGGTTCAACCGAGGAGAGTCAAATCACGTCTACGACATCATCAGTGGTGACGAATTTTGGATCTATGCCTACGATCCTGATTCCAAACAACAATCTACAATCTGGGTCTTTCAAGACGAGCCAAAGCCGACTAAAGTTGTTCGTTCTCGAAGCACTTCAAAGAAGATGGTGGCCACGTTCGTTGGAAAAACCGGCCATGTTGCGACTATTGCATTTGAAGATCGTAGAACGGTTGACGCAGAGTGGTATACCACAGTTTGTTTACCACAAGTCATCGCCGAACTTCGAAAATCTAACTCAAAGCGACGCATCATCCTGCACCACGACAACGCAAGCTCACACAGCGCTCGTCCAACGATTGAGTATTTGAAGCAGGAAAAAGTAGAAATTCTTGACCATCCTCCATACAGTCCTGACCTAAGCCCTAACGATTTCTTTACATTTCCGAAAATTAAGAAAAGTCTTCGTGGTCAAGGGTTCCAGTCCGGTGAAGAAGCAGTCGACGCTTTCAAGTCAGCCATTTTGAACACCCCCAATTTAGAGTGGAATAAATGTTATAATAACTGGTTTGAGCGAATGGAAAAGTGTGTTAAGCTACGTGGTGAATACTTTGAAAAACAATAAAATGTACTATAAGTTTCTAGTTGTTTTTTTCTTCAAACGACAAAACTTAAAAGGCATGCCTCGTATTACCTATCTATCAGTGTTGGGCAAAAAACATTTGTTGAGTCAATTAACAATTGATCAATCGTAATTGCAATGTTTTGCAATCAATTGTAAATCGTTTTATGTACGTTTACGATCAACAATTAATCATCTAATCACATCGTCGGTGCAATATAGGTGTTAAAAGCACACCTATAGTTGGTGAAATGTGAGTGTACAATGTACACTTTTGTCTAGTGTTGCAAAGGTTGAATCGGGAGTACGAAGCTTGAGTGAAAGTTCGCCTTAAAGACTCGAGACAACACAAGACTATCATTTATTAGGTTTGAGGGGTGCTGATAACTAATATGGTGTTAATTACTGCATCCAAGATGGCGGACCCGACTTTTTATGCAAAATCAATATGGGTGTCACTTTAGGGGTTTTAGGGGATTTTGATTAAGAATATTGCGTCAATTTCTGGATTCAAGATGGCGGACGAGACTTCTTATATAAAATCGATATGGGATTCATTTTAGGGGTTTTAGGAGATGCTGATAAAGAATATAACGTCAATTCAGGAATCTAAGATCGCGGACGCAATTTTTGAAGTAAAATTAGTATGGGATCCATTTTTGGGCATCCTAAAGGAAAGCTGATTACGTACAAATGTGGCATTAATTTTGAAATCCAAGATGGCGGAAGCAACTTTTTAAGCAAAATCAATATGGGTATCACTTTTAGGGTTTTAAAGGATTTAAAGGCTGATTACGAATATGATAATAATTTCTAGATCCAATATGGCGGACGCGACTTTTGAAGTAAAATCAATATGGGTGTCATTTTTGGGGTTTTTGGGGATACTGATTACTTTAATTTACTATGGCGTCCGCCATCTCGGATAAAGAAATTAACGTCATATGCGTAATCAGCATCCCTTAAAACCCTAAAAGGGACACCCCTATTGATTTTACTTCAAAAGTCGCGTCTGCCATCTTGGATTTCAAAATTAATGCCATATTAGTAATTAGCATCCCTGTCGGCGACTGCATTCCCCAGCCCCGCGCCGTGCCCCGCAGCGATGTACATATGTAATTAACTATTACATGTAGAATGTACTTAGATTAGGATTTATTTGTTAGTTTAGTAATTGTTTTATATAATTAAAAGTGATTTGTAACAATTTTAATAAGATTTGTTAAGATTTTCATGTATTAGAGATAAGTTGGTCCGCACTTGTGTCGTAATTTAAGGGATTTTTTGGTTTATATACTTTATAGGTTTAAGTATAGGATAAGACAACTTATGCATATAGTTAGAATAGATCATAAGGATTATTATGATGTATGATACATTGTGATTTATTGAGAATTAAATAAATAAAACCTGCGGCAAAGGGTCGGTCGATAGTAAAAATGATTGCGAAAACTGGGACAAAAACCGCGGCTCTCCGTAGGGTTTCGAGGTTTTTAATCGAGCACGGTTTTTGTACTAGCGCGTTGAAGCGTTGAATCGTCGTTTAATCGTCATCAGTTCCTGACTGAAGAAAAGGAAGAAAAATAGGAGGAAAAAAAAGGATAGAAAATAGGAAGAAAAGAGATAGCAACAGTAACGACCGACCTGAAGCTCTCTCTTTCACACTTGAAGTCGCGTTTTATTTGTTCCCCGCTCCTCTTGACGGCATTCTCGGGTGACGCGGCACGACACGGCGAGTCAAGACACAACGAAACAAAATTCAGATCTTCGTATCTTACTACGAGGCGCTGAACGCAGAAGCGCGGGGCGAGTGGAACCAGCGCAGTGCCGAGTAACTCTGCACTCACCGCTCGCCACGGGGAGAATATAACACTCTCTCTCCAATAAAACGGCCCCGCACCGTAATAGCTGGTCCTTCAACGACGGATTCTGCGAATTCAAGATCTGAAGACTTATTCAAATATTGAAGATAGATTATTCAAAGATTGAAAAATTTGAAAATTGGAATATTGAAAGATTATAAAACTTTTTGGAAATATTTTGATGACAGAAGATAGAAAAATGCCAGTTACAAGATCAAAAAAGGATGCACCTCAGTCAAGATCGCCGACGGTCACGGAAGAAACAAGTGAACGAACGGAATCTGAAGAAACGACGACTGAGTCAAGTACAGAGAAGACTGCTTCTTCAGAGGAAACTTCGACCGACAACGGGTACAAGTAAAGACTCCAGGAAGAAGAGGGCCACTGAACCCAAAAAGAAGGAAGATGCAGAGGCACAGAAGCCAACGGGTTCAGCACTCACCTTGGTGCCGGTAGGCGTCAACCGGCCAAGGTCGACAAGATCATTAAGGTCAACGAGTTCAGTAGCCAGAAGAAAGGAACTTGAAGCCAGAGAAGAACTGGCAAGAAGGGAACTGGAGCAAGCACAGGCGGCGACCAAACTTGCGAAGATAAGTTTGGAACTAACCCAGGTGGAAGAAGAAGAAGATTCAAGCAAAGAAGATATAGAAAATAGAACGACACAAGTGCGGAACTGGATCCAAGAATCGATTCGGGAAGATGCTGATACCGCCGTACAAGATCTGCGAGGTAAGGAACCTCAGGAAGACCTAAAGCCGATTAAGCATGAACAGTCCCAGGCTTCCATAAGTCTGACGGTGGAGATACGAGCATTGGCGGATGCTATAAAGCAGGCCGTAGCCACACAGGAAAGATCAGCGCCGCAACCGAAGTATATACACAAACTGCCGTTCTTCGATGGAAATAGCACCAAGTGGTTAACTTTCAAGGTCGTCTATGAAGATACAGCTCCAATGTTCACTCCCACGCAGAACATGAATAATGACGCGCGATTAATAAGATCAATCAAAGGGCATGCCAGAGAAGCGATCTATATTCAGAGGCACCCCTCGAAGAAGTAATTCAAGCGCTCCGGCGAAGTTATGGAAGACCAGATGCTTTAGTGATGATGGAGTTAGAAAAGATTAAAAGCACTGCCTCGGATAACTGAGAACCCTAGGGACATCTGCGTCTTCGCCGGTCAGGTCAACAATAGCGTCGCTGCCATCAAGGGACTGAAGAAGCCACAGTATCTACACAGTCCAGAAATTATGAAGCAAATCATCGAGAAGATGCCGTCCATATTGAAGTTCAGGTGGTATGACTTCACCGCCAGTCAAGAAGATGAGGAATTCTCCGACTTAAAAATGATTTCCAAGTTCCTGAACCTAAAAGCCGTCAAGTGCAGTGCGCTCGCGACAGAAGAAAAGAGCTTCAGAAGAGAACCGTTTCATCACGTCGCGCTCGCAGTAACCGAAGCGAAGCAAGGGAAATCACCGAAGATAGACAAATCTTGTTCCTGTTGTCAAGGGGAACATTACCTATACTCGTAAAGGTTGTTGTCAGCAATTCCGGAGGATGCCAGTAGAAGAGCGGTGGACCATAGTCACTAAGCAGAACTTATGCTTTAAGTGTATATTTGGAAGACATAGGAAGGATTACTGCAGGAGACCCCCATGCAAGATCTGCAGAAGATGGCATCATCAGCTGCTTCATTCCGAGAGAAGATCAGAAGAACACAAGAATTAAGATAAAGAAGAATCAACATACAATTAAATTACTCATTTTCATGTATTACAGATAAGTTGGTCCGCACTTGTGTCGTAATTTTAGGGTTTTTTGGTTTATATACTTTATAGGTTTAAGAATACGATAAGTCAACTTGTGTATATAGTTAGAAGAGATCAAAAGAATTATACATCGTGATTTATTGAGAATTAAATAAATAACAACTTCGGCGAAGGGTCGGTCGATAGTAAAAATGATCGCGAAAACTGGGACAAAAACCGCGGCTCTCCGTAGGGTAAAGTTTCGAGGTTCTTAATCGAGCACGGTTTTTGTACTAACGCGTTGAAGCGTTGGATCGTCGTTCAATCGTCATTAGTTCCTGGCTGAAGAAAAGGAAGAAAAATGTAAGAAAGAAAAGGATAGAAAATAGGAAGAAAAGAGATAGCAACAGTAGCGGCCGACACGAAATTCTCTCTTTCACACTTGAAGACGCGTTTTATTTGTTCCTCGCTCCTCTCGGCATTCTCGGGTGACGCGGCACGACACGGCGAGTCAAGACACAACGAAACAACAAATTCAGATCTTCGTATCTTACCACGAGGCGCTAAACGCAGAAGCGCGGGGCAAGTGGAACCAGCGCAGTGCCGAGTAACTCTGCACTCACCGCTCGTCATGGGGAGTATATACACTCTCTCCCCAATATAACGGTCCTGTAGGATTATTGCTGGGCCGTTATAATCCCCTAAACACCCAAAAGTGACACCCATATTGATTTTATTTCAAAAGTAACGTCCGCCATCTTGGATTTGAAAATTAACGTTTTATTCGTAATCAGCATCCCTTAAAACTTTTTTGTTTCAAAAGTCATGTCCGGCGCCATGGTTTTCTAAAAAAATTACAGCGGTTGACATTTCAATTGTTTTTATCCTACAATTGAAAAATTAATCGATTAATGCCCAACACTGTTATTTATATACAATAGTGACCTTGAGAAAGTCAACGAGCGAAAGCAATCTCAAATTAACCGGTTAATGTAGGTTTGAATATCGGTAAAGTGATGCTAAAAACTGATATTGAACGTCGAACCGGTTTCCTAAATTTTCAGGTTTTAAACGGTAACCTTTAACTAGAAAGGAAAATCATTTCGGTT
Source organism: Phalera bucephala (assembly GCA_905147815.2). NCBI lineage: Eukaryota > Metazoa > Arthropoda > Insecta > Lepidoptera > Notodontidae > Phalera > Phalera bucephala. Next base: position 12,043,778 of record LR990612.1, on the reverse strand, counting down.
TGGGGTAAACGACTGCAACCGGTTTGAAAAATTAACCGGTTTCCCACCCCTGATATTAACCATTATGTATTCTTATATGTGCACAGAGAGTTATGTGCATGAGTGAAGTTAATTGTAATAAAGTGATAAAACACGTCTTTTCGTATTTTCTCAAAACCACCGACGCATTTGGTACCTACCTATGTAAAGTATCCATCGCTTTACTATCCAGGTTGGGTACTTTATCAATTTCATTATCATTGTGGTCATCAAGTTCAAATTACATCTTACAAACACCTAATCTGCGGCCAATTTAGGGGGTTGGGCAAACGAAAAAAATATTTATCTAACCCGTTCGCACGAATTTTTTTCCAACGGCTGAAGCCAAATTCCAGCGCTTAACTAACGCGCGTTGAAAAAGCGCTTGTGCGAACATAGGGTTATTGAAGTTTTGAAAAGTATCGATATATAACCAGAAACATATCGAGTAAGCAATAAATCGTTGTTTTTCAATGTTCGTCATAGGTAGAGGCTAAATAATCAAAAAAGTCATTCATTCAAAAAGTTCCTAATAGATCGACCGAAAACCGTCTTTCCTTTTTTGTATGCTGATTGGATACAAACTAATGATATGAATATATAATGGATTATCGATATAACTAAATTTAATATGTTGACGTTAAAAATCGATTATCTTTGAATGTTGAAATTTTCATATGTTGATACATTTTGTCGACAAATTGTCGTCCCTCCCTACCATATTTTGATTTTTGTGTGTGTGTACATTCAGTGCTCTTTTACAACTAATTTCTTTTAAGGTGTATTTTTATTAAACGAAACTAAGTTTGTGTACAACAGTATCTTAAGTTTTACACAAAAATGTGGACTACAAAGACATTTCTAACAAAAACTAAGCGCGGCAACATATTAAAAGTGAGGTTATCTATGTGCAGATAAAACATAAAATATTGACTTGAAAACTTGTTTATTCGATTTTATACTTCACAGATTGTGAGAGAGCACTACTTGAGAGATGATTTGTTGTGTGGCTCAGCTGCTTGCAACACTTGTCCTCATAAAGATGACGAATTCGTACTGGAACCCGCACCAGAGTCAATCTGTACCTTGTTTGATTATCCACATTATCTAGTACTGGATACCAACGTAGTGCTCCACCAAATAGATGTATTGGAAGAAGACGCCCTGAAGAATGTGATTATTCTGCAGACAGTGCTGGAGGAGGTGAAGCATCAGAATACAGCTATCTTTCAGAGGCTTTTGGAGATTATTGGTAATAAGAAAAGGAGGTTTAATTCATTTGTGAATGAACATCATAAGTAAGTTTTTATTTTGTATGATATACCTAATAAAACATCTATCTTTTTATCTATATCATTACGCCAGTACCCTTGAGGGGTAGGCAGATCATAATATAACATAATATAGTAATAATAATATAGCAGGCGAGTCACCGCCGGCCATGGGTAGTTAGGAATTATTAATTATGGCTGTTGTTTATACCTTTTAAAATAGTCCAGTTTTTGTCCATCAAACCTCATTTATATAGCCGTTGTTTTCTTTCCATAATTTAGAATAGTCCTAGCACCTGCCAGGGTCAATTCGCTAGTTATGTATCTTCATTTTCAGCAAGTGATCTCAGCAGGTGGCTAAAATAACATTCTGATTTCGCAGAGGGACAGCATGTTGGACCCATGTCCCCATGCAAGCCTTTCAAAGGTTCGGGTAAAGCCCTTGAATCTCAGCAAGATACAAATAATAAAATCAGTCTATGCTGTTCTATTGCTGGGCAAAGGTCTCTATAAGGCCTATATGGGAATATAATATATCAAATTGTTCTGTGGCTTTTACGCTATGAACATAGTGCATTAAAAACATAAACATCTGACTTAAAAACTGAAGTTGGACATAACCACATAGCTTGATTTCTCCCTAGGATATGCTTACACAGAGCTTTTGAGTTTATGCTATATCTTATTTTCAAACCAACACATCAAAAAGACACCAAAAAGTTTATGGTAGATTTTAGGTCACATAATAAACTATTCCGTGCTTCGGAAGGCACGCTAAGCCGTTGGTCCCGGCTACCACTTAATGTGGTAGTCGTTAAGCCGAGTTGGAAGCCTTAAAGGCGGCTTGATAAGTTCCAACAGCAGGTGGCCATAAACCTGCCTCCATCAATCCGCACTGGGTCCGTGTGGTGGAGTATGACCTAATCTCTCTCACCTCGATTTGTGAGAGAAGGCCTTTGCCCAGCAGTGGGAAGTACAGGCTTATATTATTAATAAACTATTCAGATGTGAAAAACCTAACAAGAATGAATGCCGTTGTGAGAAACAACATATATTTTTTTTTATATTGTACTTAGATACTTCTTAGTAGTCAATCCATATTTTTCTTTTAATTTCTTTGTGTATTGAATCTATGTTATACATTCAACAATATAACACAAAATCAAAATTCTGATATATTTTTTTTTTTTTCTAGAGATACATATGTGGAAAGAAATCCTGGTGAGAAACAGAATGATAGGAATGACAGGGCTATTCGTAAAGCTGCGGCTTGGTATGATTCTCACCTAAGCATAAACAGTGTTGCTGGGCAGTGCCCAAGGATAATCCTGCTGACAGATGACGAAGCTAGTAGGAAAGTAGCACAAGAAGAGGGCATTGTTTGTTGTTCTGGTAAATGTTAATATGTTATCTTATGGTTAAATTAATACAACTAATATAACATTAAGTTATGAAGGGAAATTAATTAAATTTAGTAGCTCTAATTTCGGCCTATCTAAATATTTGCATGCCTTATGGCAAATTGGGGGGAACCTACTCTTATATTATGTCACCCAAATTCGCAGGTGATAAATGATTATGATTAGTTTTACAAATTCATTGAATGAACACAATAATGTTTAAAAATACATTTTGTTGCATGGTTATAGTAATCAAAAACATTTGTACTTAGTACACCTCTGCCACCCCTGCTTGGGGAATTTAGGCGTGACGGTGTATATATATATATATTGTGTATATGGCATATTTCTAACAATATACTAAAAATATCCCATGGAAGTTGTCTAAACGAATGTTTTAGTCCAAAAATCAGGTATTTACGACTGATTTACGTTCTGTAATGACATTATTTTTTGATACATATTCTTACATATAACCTGCCCGGCCAGTAATCAAAAATATTCACACTGAGTTACTAAAAAAATGTTGTGTTATAATGAGATAGGTACATACTTGATAAACAATACACTTAAAATATTCCATGGAAGTTGTCTGATATAATTTTTTTTTGCACACATTTTTTGTTTCATGCATATTCTTACATCTACCCTGCTTTTAATTTTAATTCTATTATGTAATGTCTATTAAAGGCTTTTATCTTAGTATACTTTTTCTTATGGCCAGTTTCAATATCCAACTCGACGATAGATTTGCCTATTACCAGTAGAATTTTGACATATTTTATATGGAAAATCTCAAAATACTACTGTCAGTAAGCAAATGTATCATTGAGTTGTATATTGAAACTGACCATTAGTCTACTCTAGTCTTCTGTGTAATCTGTACTCATCAAATAAATATTTTGTTTCAGTGAAAGACTACATAGAAAATGTAAATGGCTTTGTTGGTCTCTCTGACAAACTCTCCAAGAATGTTGTCCCAGAGAGTTATTCGAAAGATGCTCTATATCCAGCACACTTTACACCGACCCTAGTTCATGCGGGCATCAAGAATGGGAAGCTCCATCAGGGTACATTCAGAGCTTCAAGAGATAACTTCTTAGAAGGCACTGCAAATGTTAATGGATATGAAAAACCTGTGAGTAAAATGTGATTTTATACTTGTAACATGAATGTTAGCGTCAATAGAGGCGCACGCGACTGTGGTGTGGGGGGGCGCGTGCACACGCCGAGCCTATTGCCATATACCGGGCACAATTCCAGGCTTCGGATTCGTACTAGGAAGTTTTCGTTAGTAAACTACATGTGCGATGCGCTTTGCCACTAGACTAACGAGGCAGTCAATACACCTCGCTTATAAAAATACTATATATCATTGCTATATATTATTAATATTACTAAAATGTCTTCTTCGTCTGAGCGTGTTCCCGGTAGCATCCTCACCTGCTGCTTCGGAGCTTTCTTGCTTCTTCTTTTCCACTTCGCGCGGTCTTTGGCATCCTTTGTGGCGAGGCCATTGGCACGCATGTCATCCTTGACGACATCAAGCCAGCATTTGTTGGGTCTACCTCTTCTTCTGCGACCCGGCGGAGGCGGCATAGCCAGGCACTTATTGCCCACTGGTTGTTGATAGATGCAATAAAAACTGTTGCAATCAATTCGGATATCGATTTAGATAAATAACTACTTTTAAGTCTTGTGTTTATTATGCTACACATTGTATAGATAGATAATATTAGTATTCACTTACTATAATATTTTATTTAAGTGACAGTTCTAAATGCCTAACGAAATTAATATTTAATTTAATGGTATTAAGGATTAAAACCATAAGTATAGGAACGGATCATGCCTCTTATTGCCATTGAATAAAGTATAATTTTCTTTGACACTTACAACTGTCACAGTACCCATCTTACACGAAAAATACTATAACTTAATAAGAACATAAGTTAACCCTACAATAATTTATGACAAAGCTTTGTGGATACACAACATATTAAAGGTTCTATGTTCATTTGCGTAACAGATATTACTCCAAGGCCATATTGGGATAAACAGAGCAGTAGATGGTGACATTGTAGCTATAGAAATATTCCCCGAAGAGGAATGGCGGAGGCCAAGTGACATAGTTCTTGAAGACAAGGCCGACGATCCTGGCGACCTGTTAGAGGAAGAGGCAGTGTTGTTAACTGCCGCAAAAACGGGCGATAAAAGTGACGAGGAAGTCACGCCCACGGGCAAAGTCGTAGGTATAATTAGAAGGAAATGGCGACAGTATTGCGGGATATTGATGCCGAGCAAGTTTCCTGGTAAGATATAATTGTATTTTTACAGATTCATTTTAATTAATGATTTTAACTACCACTTACCGACCGTATTCGCAACAGTGTAGTAAGAAAGTGTGTAGGTATGAAAGATAGGATTGGTGTAAAGATGATAAAGGGTATGCTCCGTTTGTCGGAAGAAAGAATGACAAAACAGATATACAATGTGAAAGTGGAAGGATGCAGGTACCGGGGAAGACCTAGACTTTCTTACCATGACCAAATAGACCATGTCTTAAATTAAGTCTGTAAGGAAAGAACCTGTTGGAACTCTGTACACTCTGCCTATCTTAAAAGGCTATTGCCATTATAGGCTATTTGATTTGTGTTAAATGATTTATTACTGTACTTGTTGCCTTATCGTTTCCTTCTCTCTTAATGAGGGAACTATTCATTCTCATCAATAGTATAATTTGGTTGTTTCAACTTAGACCTACCTGAGGGATCTGCCTACATTGTTTTCCCATACTCCATACAAAAAGTAGAAGGAAAAAATAAAAAAAATAACTAATGTGGTTTCTTGCACTTCTTCTCCATAGGAAAGGCATTCTGAAATGCTGGTAGTTTGTTACTCTTCTGACGATTGTCGAGCGAAAATGTGATTGTTTAATAGAAAAAAATCCAATATCTGTGTGGAGTTGGCATTGTGCCCGATACACTGGCAATGACTCGCCCCATATTACATGGGACCTGACATCGTCGGCGAAAAGTGGGTGTACGCAGTACACCTCTGCGGCCCCATTTGGGGAATATAGGCGAGACTGTGTTCTGACGATTCATCCTACTAATATATAAGGTTTGTTTCGCAATGACACAAAAGTGACGGAACGGATTTAGATCAAAGGACATTGTCGAAAATTGCCCCAGAACCAACAAACATTTGACCCAGAGATGGGCAAAATGTAATCAGATTAATGATTTACCACCACCGCACGGGGAATATAGGCGTGATGGTGTATTAATGATTAACGATTACAATTACATTTTGTAATCTACAACGATTACACTTTTAATCTGGAATCATGATTGAATATTACAAAATGCAATAGTTAGTAATCGTTAATCTCATTACATTTTGCCCATCTCTGATTTGACCCCTGCCGTCATTATTTATCTATTTTATTAAAATAATGGCAAATATCCGTATCTAATGGACAATTTGCAATCTAAAACGATAATCAAGGTACTGTGAGTACTTATATTGAAGTTGCCGACATCTTTACTGAATGTCCACACACAATATAACCTCATATGTATTAATGGCTACTAAATTATAACCTCAAAATCAAATACTTTTTGTGCAATATTGCGTTGCCCCCGCTTGTCAGTTCAATAATAAATGCCTTAAGAGAATTTATGGGTGATTTGAAATCATACAAGTATTTTTTCATTGCTGTTGGTTCCGGGGCAAATCGTGTATGGGCGCAGAACAATGTCCTTTGGCACACAGATAGTTTATTACCTGGATTAACACGTAGGATACTTTTTATCCCAGAAAAATGTTAGGTTTCTGTCTAAAGTCAACGCGGACGACGTTGCGGGCGGAAGCTAGTGGTTTTTTTTTAAATGTAGCCCTACACTAGGATTTATTCCTGTATCGTGGGTGCGTTTACAAACATGAAAATTCAGAGACACAAATACCCAGACCGGACGTGGGTCGACTATTAGACACTGGGCGGAACGGCTAATGCTCTTAACCACGGCGCTAAATCGTCCGTCCGTCCGGTTTATATGAATAAATAGTAGCATTCTCCATAATAGCTATAATATGTTGTAGGCGCGACGCGTCACCTGTTCACGCCGGCTGAGAAGTGCGTGCCGCGCGTGCGCATCGAGACTCGGCAGAGCGACGCGCTCGCCTCGCAGCGCATCCTCGTGGCGCTCGACTCTTGGCCCAGGAATAGTCGCTACCCGCTCGGACACTTCGTCAGAGCCCTGGGGCCTATCGGTCAGTTGAGTGTGATATCTCTGATAACCCTTAAAGCCTCGTATTCATTAGAGTACAAATGACCCGCGACACGGGTCGCTTGAAATGTCGAGCGACCCGATAATTCTGACCACACTGCGTGTCTTGTTCTTTGTCGCCGCGTCGATTGGACAAACAATGTATGGAACCTCTTCGAGACTCTTTTAGATTAAACAAATGTAGACATCATCGGGACAAGATGTCGACCTCGTTTGACGTCACCAGCGACGCGTGTCGCTGCACATTTGTCCCTTAATTAAGACGAGGCTTAACACTACACGGCTAGGTAGAATATACCCATCCGTTTACTTATACAACTTTTGTCATTGCTATTAATTTTTACATCATTATTCAAATATACATGAATCCCGGTGGTGTGATAACGATTTCATTTTCAAGAAATATTAATATACAAGTAGACTTTTCCAAACATTAAGTCAAATCTACGGTTGTGTGTTGTTCTATTATATATATGCTTAAAAAATTGTGCAGGCGACAAAGATGCAGAGAATGAAGTGATTCTGTTGGAACACGACGTTCCACACGCGCGGTTCAGCGAAGCGGTGCTTGCTTGCCTGCCTCCGGACGACTGGACTATACCTGAAGAGGTATACACAAATATTAATATTCTAATTTTTCTTCTTTCTTCTCTTCTTTCTTTCCTGATTAAAACCTTTCGACGCCCAGGTGTGGCAGACGCCGATTGGCGTTAAAAATTATTTGCGTTAAAAACGCCCCCTACCTCGCTAATTACCATCGAAGCGTTGGAACGGTCTGGGTGTTTGTGTGCGTGAATTTTATGGTCTATAAACGCCACCACGACACAGGAATAATTCATAGTGTCGAGCTGGGTTTTTTAAATTAAAATTTAAAATAAAAGCTGCGTTGAATGGGTAAATTTCCAATAATTTCATTAAAAAAAAATCAAATATATTACTGCCTAGTATGTAGTATCCTCTGGCAATTGCGTATGCTGTCGGCATAACTAAAGAACTCACTCGTATGCAGCTAGACTGCTACATTTTAAGATGGTGTCATTGGACAAACGCAGAAACTTTAACGACTCTCTTTTCGTTTTTTTGGCGGGAAGTCGAAGAGTGATGTTGTCAATTTGTTTTAATTTCCAAAACTTGTGTTATTTCGACTAATAATGTGTAATGTTGGTGGAATATTAACCATTATGTGTTCTTATATGTGCATAAGAAAGTAATTGAAACAAAGTGATAAAACGTGCCTTTTCGACTTCCCTCAAAACGGCCGTCGCAATTGGTATGTAAAGTATCCACCGCTTTACTATCCAGGGTGGGGTACTTCATTAATTTTATTCTCATCGTTGTCATCAAGTTCATCGGAGAGTTGACTTAATTTAAACAAACACGATTATATATATCACTGGACACTGGCAAAATACACTTAAAATTAGTGTGAAGCCGTAACTTAAAGAAGAAGCAGAAGACTCACTTTTCCTATACAAGCTACTTTATCACAAAATGAACTGTCCCCAATAGGGAATATGCGTGTAATTCAAATAAGGGTCAAATATTTTTTTTACAAACTTTATCGCATGAGAATAATGTCTATACCAATATTTTTTTAATAACATTACTTTTTTATTAAGTAAATAATTATTGAAAGTACAAAAAATGAGTGGGAAATTCAAAGTAGCGGGAACGCCACGCTAATGGTCAAATCGAATATGACGTCAAAGGCTACAATACAAATGTCAACAAGTGCATATTTGTTGGATGTTTGCTATTGAGTTAAGTTTTATTGTTATTTTTTGTTGTCGATTTACACAAAGACAAAATTTTAGTTTATATTATTTAAGTTAATTCTTACGTTGAAGTGATCTTCGCAGCAATATAAACAAGTTGATGGAGATACCATGTATCTTTTTCTGATTTTACACCACATTCTCCTTATGTCCGCACCTATCGGGTGCATTTCTTATTGCATTTTTACACCTAGGCACAACACAGTGTTGTTCCATTGTATAATAGTAGCAAAATACAAAATAAAAATAAATTACAGAATAAAATACTTCTACAGCTGTTCACTAATTGGTTGTTACTAGACTGACGTCACGCCAAGCGCGCCAAAATGGCGGGAATTATGTTAGTCTCAGCCGACAGGCTTAAAAAAAACCAAATATATGATAAAAAGAATATATTAAAATAATTGAAATTAATACATTAAAAGCTTATGTCTAAGTTCGGTCGATGCTGGTACCGAAGTGCCCTGGCAACATGGTCGATGGCGATCGGCGTGGGAAGCTACATCAGCACTTTTGCTATTGCGCATTTAGGTAAGCGGCAACAGTAACACGAGGCGTCGACTCAGCAATGTCCCCGTTGTGCAATAACGGCGAATGACGCAAATGGTATCATCATTACGCTTTTCAGCGGTTTTGGTGTAGGCAGCGCACGTAACACGGGCGTTTAAAATGCTCTTATCTGTTTGCTATCGTCAACATTTTTTTTTGCCCTTTACATTTTGTTTTCGACACTTAAATTATATGTTGATGTAATCTATCGTATAAAAATATAAAAAAAATACACGCATATTCCCTATTGTTGAGTGAGTTCCGATTTTCTGTCCCCGCTAGATATCCTCGCTATCCACTCACCCCACTGAATCCACTGCTTCGTAGAACAGTCCTGCGTGCTAACTCAGCCGCTTCCGGGATTTGTAAACTAATTAATAAAAATAGTGATCTATATGACCTGCATGCTTACTCACTGGGCAAGTTCCGCAGCATAATATATAAAGCTGCATACATAAATAATTAGATAATTTGTCCAATTCGTTTTTTTCCCCTTTTAATTAATTGCTTTTTTATTATTCATAAACTAATTCATGATTATTAATATCATCTCAATGTTATTAGTTGTTCTTTACTGTTTAATATATCCACATATTCTGTTTTAAATTGAATTAGACTATTAAAATAAATGATATATGGATCAGAGACGTGGTCTCTTTCAATAGGTCTCATGAAAAGCTCAGAGTTGCTCAGCGAGCTATGGAAAGAGCTATGCTCGGCGTTTCTCTACTTGATGGAATCAGGAATGAGGAGATACGTAGAAGAACCAAAGTCACCGACATAGCCCTCAGGATTAGCGGGGCATTATTAGGGCGTTGGGGCAGAAATATTCTAGAGTGGAGACCACGTATTGGCACGTGCAGCGTGGGACGGTCGCCTGCCAGATGGACCGACGATCTTGTTAAAAGCGCAGGAAGTCGTTAGATGCAGGTGGCATCGGACCGGTTACGCTGGAAAGCGATTGGGGAGGCCTATGTTCAGCAGTGGACAAGTATAGGCTGAGATGATGATGATAAACATCAATTTGTAGAGCATGCCGTGCACACCTGTAATAGACTGGTACACTATGATTGTTGTGGCCTAAGTTTTTTATGTTTGTATATGTCTAATCGATTGTTGGTAAGCCAATAAACTAAAATAAATAAATAAAATGAGAATGGGCCTCTGCTGAATACCACATCTCAAGTTTCTATATGCGGACCTGTCATATTCGAGCGGGGACTTCTGGCCGAGGGGTAGCGTTTTCAGAAGATTTCCTGGAAGACAGAGGCACCCCTGTACAGTGCAAAATGTTGCCGAAAATACATGCATACTGAACATAAATATTGAACTTATAATCTAAATAAAGATTATAAGTTCAATATATTATTATATGTATGTCTGTAAGGTATATATCTATAGGCCAGTAAGTTGTATAAAAATATTTTTGTCAATTTCTGTTGCCTGAATTAAATAAATTATTATATATGTATCTCGCTGAGATTCACGGGCTTTACCCGGACCTTTGAAAGGCGTGCATGGGGACATGGGGCCAACACGTAGAGGCCCTTTGCGAGAAGTTAATGTTATGTAAGCCACCTGCTGAGATCACTTGCTGAAAATGAAGAAACATAACCAGCGAACTGACTCCGGCAGGTGCAAGGACTATTGTAAATTATGGAAAGAAAACAAGGGCTTTGTAAATGAGGTTTGATGGACAAAAACTGGACTATTTCAAAGGGGACGGAAACCGGCCATAATTAGTGGTATCAATAATTACCCGTGGCCGACGGTGACTCGCCGCTTACTAGATGGGCCCTCAAACGGTCGTCCTAGGACAACTGAGGGTAACACCGGTGTGAGCGGCTCAGGGGTGTAGAGAGGTGTGCTGCGCTTTCTCCGAAGTTACTCGCGGCGTTATTAAATATTAAATTATTATTATATTCTGAACTTTGTAAAACATGCGTAGAAAAAACGTACCTGTACCCTACTCAGGAATTAGATGTGGGATATTGTTTACAGGAAATAAAGAAACGCGTAGATCTCCGTTCCGAGTGCATTTGCTCAGTGGACCCGCCCGGCTGCACCGACATCGACGATGCCTTACACGCCAAGCCTCTCGAAGGAACCACACCTGACGGCCTGAAGAAATACCAAGTCGGAGTTCACATAGCGGACGTTACGTACTTCGTGAGGCCGAATACAGCGCTAGATAAGGAAGCTGCTAATAGATCTACTACTGTTTATCTGGTGGATAGAAGAATTGATATGGTACCAGGTTTGTATGTTTTCATACTCTACTCGTTATCTTTTTATTGACGATATTTACGACAATATATACGTTTTTATGACATTGAGCAGTGATAGCCTTGTGGGTCTAGCGACCTTTGGACTGCAAAGTCAGAGGTCTCAGGTTCAAACACAGGCACGCACCTCTGTCTTTTCGAAAGCATTTGCGTATCAAAAATCTTATAACCGTAACCAGAATTTATAGAATATGTTAAAAACTATTCTAAAATGTTTAAAAGAGTAGTTCCTATGGTATGTCTATTTAATTAAGAAATAAAATTAAACAATCCGGTAATATAATTAAAATGACTTGGAACGTTATTAATAGCGAAACCGGTAGGACAACAATGAGAAATAGAGACTTTAATTAGAGAATTTGTGATAAAAATGTGAGGGCGGATCAGGAAGTGGCGACTGAGTTTGAAACTTTTTTAATATTCCTTTGTTGACAACTAAAACTCTTAACGTCGTCTTCTACTTCGGCTGATTCGCTTCTTAAACAAAGTATTTCTGAATGCGGCGCATCATTTGAATTTTCGGATGTCAGTGGGAAAGATATTATAAATACTTTTAATAATCTAAATATTAAAAACACGGCGGACATATGGGGGCTCTCTGTAAGGACTATTAGTTCTGTTATTCATATTATTGCCCGCCACTTGGCATCTGTGTTCATCGGTTGTGTTGCTCGTGGTATATTTCCTGATCTTATGAAACTTAGTAGAGCGTTTCCTTTGCTCAAATCGGGTTGCCCATCTCCAAATAACTTTCGGCCTATTTCTGTGTTACCCACGTTTAGTAAAGTATTTGAAAAAAATATCTTAAATCAGATGTTAAGCCACTTTAGTAGTCATAAACTACTTCACCGAAACCAGTTTGGCTTCACTAAGAATCGCTCAACTACTGATACAGGCATTGAATTAATGAGGAATATTTTTGAAGCCTGGGAGAACTCGCAGGATGCTTTTGGTATATTCTGCGACTTGTCTAAGGCTTTTGACTGTGTGCATCATGAAACTCTTATCAGGAAATTACACCAGTACGGAATTAGGAACAGGGCTCTTAATCTCTTGACTTCCTTCTTACCTGTGTGATAGAATTCAAAAGGTCGATGTTAATAGACAACGATCTCCCGATTCTAATGTGACAATGGACATACCCCAGGGTTAGATTCTCAGTCCATTTCTATTCCTCATATATATAAATGCCTTACCCTATTATGTAGGGGATAATCAGGACATTGTGCTGTTCGCAGATGATACATCTCTATTATTCAAAATTAAGAGATAGCTGCTTAATTATGATGATGTGAACAACGCACTGTCTAAGGTTTTTCATTGGTTCAACATTAATAATCTTCTCCTTAAGGAGATGAAAACAAAATGTATTTAATTCACAACGTCTATTCGGCTAATGTAAAACAGGTAATAATAAATAATAAATGGCTTGGATTTAGACTTTGTAGAGTCAAGTGTTTTTCTAGGTATCACTATTGATGCCAGATTACAATGGGGGCCCCATATTGAACAATAGTCTGGTAGGTTAATCTCAGCGGCATATACCGTAAAGAAAATTAGATTATTAACTGATATTGAGACGGCTAGACTTGTTTATTTCGCTTATTTTTATAGTATTATGTCATATGGTATACTGCTATGGGGATGCTTTGCAGAACTTAACACCATCTTTGTTCTGCAGACAAGGGTTGTTCGAGCAATTTCCAGTTTGGCCCCGAGAGCTTCCCTTAAGGAAAAATTTAGAGAAATAAATATTCTGTTACAATTTATATCTGAAAATCTGGTATATGTTTAAAAGAATATCAGTAGCTTGGAAAAATATAGCGACATTCATCATGTTAATATACGGAACAAAGATGATCTTATTGTACATTCTACTCGTCTCCACAGAATAAGTAATTCTTTCATGGGCCAATGTATACGCTTCTACAACAAATTACCCATAGATATCCGAAACATGCCTAGCAATACATTTAAAAAGGTAATCAAAACTAGACTGTGTAACAAAGGGTATTACAAAATTTCGGATTATCTTGACGATAAAAAAGATAGGGTTTGAACAGCTCCTCAATCAGCAAAATTAATCAATGCTGTATAACACAATTTTGAAAAAAAAATGGTTATCAAAAAGGCTAAACAAATTAAGTTAAAAGACTAGCCCGCTGAGTTTCTCGCCGGATCTTCTCAGTGGAGGCCGCGTTCCGATCCGGTGGTACATGTAAAAAATGTAATAATTTTGATGTTTGTAAGTGCTTATGTATTGACCTAAAGAAATAAATGATTTTTGACTTTGACTATTAAAAATTAATTATCTCTTGCTTTAACGGTGAAGGAAAACATCGTGAGGAAACCTACATGCCTAAGAGTTTCTTGATGGTGTGTGAAGTTCGCCAAACCGCACTGGGCCAGCGTGGTGGACTATGGCCTAAACCCTCTCAGTTTGAGAGGAGGCCAGTGTCCAATGATGGGATAGTTTCTTAACAGGGCTAATATTATTAGGGTTACATTAACTTGAGATGTTTATTAGACTATTCAGTTAGTTCTCTATTGGATATCATCTGTAACTGTGTATTTGGTGGATAGACTAATTGATTTGACATAAAACTGTTGCAACCAAAATCTTTGTTCTGATAACGTGACTTTTTGTTGTAAAATGTCATTCCTGTATTTTTTTGTTTTCTATTCGTGTTAACGACTGTAGAAATTCAACTTGACGCAGGTTTGTATATTTTCTGACTCGTCTCAGTTTTCTGGGTGCGAGGTAATGATCAGACGATTTACTTACTTCTCGCTTGGATGGGGTATTGATATCCTCGAAGAAAATTAGATACAAGTTTGGTTCCCTTGTGGAGTTGACAAAAATACGATTTCAGTTAAACTTTCTTTTAGTTATAAATTAATTTCAAAATTAGTAGGCTTTTATTAGCTTCCTTACTTGTTCACCCCCCCCCCCCCCCCCCCCCCATCTCTATCCAAAGATGGGGGGGGGGCATAGGCAGAGTTCCAACAGGTTCTTTCCTTACATACCTTCCTCCACTCTCATAGTTCGTCTCATACACGCTCGCCGGTTACAGAGACTCTTGACTCTTGTTCCATAGATTTTAATTGTTATATTAATTTGCTTGTGTTGATCGTGGTTATAGATCTCCTCAGTTCCAATTTATGTTCGCTGCGGGGTGGCGAGGAGAGGTTGGCGTTTTCCTGCGTGTGGGAGATCGACGAGAACGCAAATATTTTGTCTACTAAGTTCCACAAGAGTGTTATAAAAGTGAGTTATCGTTTCATTAATATTAGTAAATAATTCAAGTGGCGGTTGGTGATCACAAGGCCTTATGTTTGAAGTTTGGAAAGCGTGGCTTTTTATTTCAAAATTAAGTTACAATCCATAGTTTAAAAATGAGCCGAGTGTAATGGGCATATGCTTGCCCCCCTTATAACATCCTGTACTTATCGGCGATATCTGGGTGACGGACGATTTGGCGCAGTGGTTAAGAGCTTAAGCCGCTCCGCCCACTAGGTCGAATAGTCGCGGGTTTGATTCATGCACGGGACAAATCACAATTATTTGTTTCGGTCTGGATATTTGTGTATGTGAATTTTCATGTTTGTGCACGCACCCGCGACACAGGAATAAACCCGAGTGTGGGGCGACATTTTATAAAAAGAAAAGAATGAATAGTACATCTCCATTTCCATTGGGGAATAAATGTCTTAGTGTTTTTTCCCGTGCCCTTGGTGCGTACAAACATAAACATAGGTCTGTGTGTTTGTGTATCTGAACACATACATAAACACCCAGACCGAAATAAATATGTGTGGTCACACAAAGATTTGCACCTGCGGGGATCGAACTTGCGATAATTCGATGCAATGAGTGGAGTGGCGTACGCTCTTAACCATAGGATCAAGTCGGCTTGGCACCAAGTAAAAATGTTCACTTCTATTCTTTGCTATAGGTGCTAACTAGTACGTGGGTACGGTGACGTTTGAAATTTGAAATTTCTAGAAATGTGGCGATGATTAAATCGATTGAAAATCGTATCAAGATAATTTATAACGTTAAATGAATCGATATTAATAACAATAATTTAGGAACAAAAAGAAAATGAAATACAAGAATTTCAATATTTAGTTACTAATCAAGCGATTGGTCGGAAAAATCGTCTTACAAATCGCTTATTTCGTCGCTAACGTGAAATATTATTTAAAAGTTATAAAACTGACTATTTAAGTTTATCAAAATGACGCATCCACGAGTGTGTGTGTGAATGATGTACGCTGTTGGCCGCGAGGCCTTTACAGCTTCACCGGACTTAAAGGCGAGCGTGCAACCACTACGCTCTAGCCAGCCAGAAGGGCAAGAGGCGACATACTCGAGGGCGCCTCGAAGAGGCGCCCTCGGTTGGGACAGTCGCTGTAGGGGGACGGGTGCACTACTAAGTGCACCGGTCAACCGCCGGCTATGGGAGGGGATCTACTACTACGTCGTCGTCGTCGCCCGTATTCTGAGCGGAAAGAAGGGATGACAAAGCATCGGGGGGGTCGGTGAGAACATGTCGCGGCCGGCGGTGGCGGCAGGGGTCGGGGGGGAGATCGTAGTCGGCGGTGGCTACGATTAACGGATTCGCATGGGTAGATGCGTTCGCGAAGTGACGTGTTGACGCCTTTTTAATAAAGGCGCGAATAGGTTCGAGACCTAGATCGGAGTGGAGATCGACGATCCGTACGAACCAGGGGGCTCCTACGGCTTTACGGAGGAAGCGGTTTTGAACCACTTGGAGTTTATCGATGTGAGAGGGGGCCGAATGCCCGAACACAACACGCATAAGTCATGATGGGTCGAACGCAAGTTTTGTAAAGTGTCACCTTATTTCTAAGGGACATTTTACTCCGCTTGCAGATTAACGAATGGAGACGACCGAGCACAAATGATGCTCGGTGACGGACCCGCTTGATGTGCGGGCCGAAGGACATGGTACTGTTTAGGGTGACCCCTAGATATTTGACCTCTTTGACCCAGGGAATGGGTCGGTCGAACATGGTCACTTGGCCGAGATTACTTCTAGGGCGGCGCAGGGAGTGGCGCGGGGTGGCACCTCTGGAGAAGAACACCGCAGCGCTCTTGTCCGGGTTCACCTCAATACGCCACTTCCTAAACCAATTCCCTAGGGAATTGGCGGATGCCTGAAGGTGTCTGGTAATGAAACCCTTATTCCTATGCGAGACGTAGAGAGCGGTATCATCCGCGAATAGGGCTAGATGTGCCTTACTCGAACGAGGAATGTCGTTCGTGTAAAGGCTAAACAGGAGCGGAGAGAGAACTGAGCCCTGTGGGACTCCAGCACTGATGGAGTGGGAAGTGGAGCGCGTCATTTCGACGCGATAACGGAAGGCGGCATCCACGATCAATCGGAGAATAGTATATTCTTAAAGAAATCGGCAATCGATTTTGTACATCTGAAAAAACAATGTATCGATTATAACGATATCATTGTGTCAGTCTCTAAAGCACAAACCGTTCCAATTTACATAATTGAGTAATAGAGTTTTATTAAGTTTTTTTTAAATAATTACGCAAATTTATAAACTGTATATAGATTTTTGATTAATTTTTATATTATTGTTTATTATTTATATTCCCTATTTTAAATATTATTTAATACAATATACGTGAAACGGAATACGATCAAACCTCACCCTACCGATGCCTCGTGAAAAATACATAATATATTGCTAAAGTCAGAGATGGGCAAAGTGTAATCAGATTAATGATTAACCACCCGGCATATAGGCATGATGGTGCATTAAAGATTAACGATTACAATTACATTTTGTAATCTTCAATGATTACGATTACACTTTTAATCTGGAACCTACCTATCTCTATCTATCTATATCATCACGCCAGATCCCTTGCGGGGTAGGCAGAGAGTACAGAATTCCAACAGGTTCATTCCTTACATACGTCTCTGGCTTCCTCCACTCTCATAGTTCGTCTCATACACGCCCGCCGTTTACGGACTCTTGACTTGTCCTTCAGATAAGACTCGGTCTATCTAATCTTGAATCATGATTGAATTTTACAAAATGCAATTGTAATCATTAAATTGATTACATTTTGCCCATCTCTGGCTAAGTCCTCGTTATTTCGAACGTAGTCCAGCGCAGCTATGACGTACGAGGAGGCGCAGATAGCGATCGACGACCGGTCCCGCGCAGACGCAGTCGCTTCGTCACTGCGCGTGCTCAACGCGCTTGCCAAGAAATTGAAGAAGCGCAGGCTGGACAATGGCGCATTGCTGCTCGCCTCGCCCGAGATTAGATTCCAGGTATAAATCTAAACTTCTTAACTAATATTACAAAGAGAAAAGTTTTGATTTTTGGCATACTTGTTTGTGACGAATAAACTCAAAAACTACTACTACTTTCACCAATAGAAGGCTACGTTATCAGCGAGTAACATAGGCTACATTTTATATTCAAAAAAATTGAGGTTGATTATATGTGGTCGTTGGTTGCTGCATCGTACGCACTTTTATGGCGGTAGTAACATTTATGTATTTAAAAAAATTATAAGCCATGGGGTTGATGTGTAAAAAAAGATTATAACAGCATCTTGATTATGACTTTTGTATTTTTTGTAGGCCAAAGAAATAAAAACGATATGCGTAATATTACCACCACGATATTACTTCATGGGTTAACACTATTTTGAAAAAATATAGGTGTTTACCGCGGCTGCTTACATTACATGACTCCAGGCATAAAATCTATACAAATAAATAAATTTGAAGTGTCTGTTTGCAATGTCCCAATAACAGTTTTTACTAAATGCATATGAAAGTATATACGGTACTTACAAAAAAAAAAACATTTTTTAAATTTTGTGTCTGTCTGTTTATTCCGGCTAATCTCCGAAACGATTAGATCGATTTTGACGGGACTTTTACTGACAGATAGCAGATGTTATAAGCTGATTTATTTTAGAAAAAATATTTTTTGTTTTGACCACTTTTGCACGTTTCTGACTCAAGTCATGGGTAACAGCTAGTTGTACATATAAATAATGTCACAGGTGGACTCGGAAACCCACGATCCAGTAGAGGTGCAGCACAAGAAGATAATGGACACGAACTCCATGGTGGAGGAGTTCATGTTGCTGGCCAACATCAGCGTGGCGCAGCGGCTGGCGGCGGATTTCCCACAGTGCGCCATGCTGCGCAGACATCCCGCGCCGCCGCCTGCCAACTTCGACACATTCCTCAAGGCGGCCAAACAACAGGTACCTCATAAACCGTCCACCCACCCCAAACCCCAAACCCACATGCGCTGTACGTTTAATATATTGGTACGAAATGTACTTTTACAATCTGTGTATCTATATTATCAGGCCAGATGCCTTCCGGTGTAGGCAGAGAATACAGAGTTCCAACAGCTTTTCTCCTAACAGACCTCTGGCTTTCTCCACTCTCATAGTTCATCTCATACACGCTCGCCGGTTACGGAGACACTTGACTAGCCCTTCAGATAAGACACAGTCTATTTGGCCTTAGAATAACAATAATCTAGAAGCCGGTGCGCTTCGAGGTGAAGCAACAATTAGCACCTGCAAAGCAAGTAGTCACACGTTTAGGTGTTCGGCGAAAGTCGTGCGAAACAACGTGCTCTACGCGTGTCAAATTAAATTTAATTATGGCGTCTTGTGGCGTTTCTACCTGTAACGATTCTGTCAAGCTCAAAACGAAACAGAATGGGATTACATTTCATGTGTAAGTAGCGCAATCGGACACCGTTTTATTTAAATATTGAATTAAATGTCCCGTTCATAATTGTCACCGAAAATGATGCGTCCATTTTGTCTGTGTTGCCAATACCGCAGTGTAATTTTTCCCTACTTTTATTTAATATGGACCCTAGTTATTATAGTACTAACTTTTATTAATTTAGTTACTTATTACATAATGATTTATCTACTTAGTTACGATGACGAAAGTACTTTTCCCACTTTTAATTACTAAAAGCTGTATGGAATGACACTTTTATATGTATGACGCAGTAGTAGTTAAAGTCGTGATATCATTTTATTCCTAATAGTATAATAATAACCCGGATAAATCATAGGCCTACATTTTGTCGACGATGTTAGATACTAAAAACATATTTCGCCAAGTGGCGGTGGCAGAGGTCTACCGCGTACATCCACATATTAGGCATTAAAAATAATATTATACTTTCTCCTTCCTATGAATCGATCCTAGAACCTCGTAATAGTTTTCTTTTTTTAAGCATAGCCCACACTAGGATTTATTCCTGTGTCATGGGTGCGTTTACTAACATGAAAATTCACACACAATAATACCCAGACCGAAACAAATAATTATGGGTCACACAAAGATTTGTCCCGTGCGGGAATCGAACCCGCGACTATTAGATACAGTGGG
This sequence comes from Phalera bucephala, assembly GCA_905147815.2. Classification (NCBI taxonomy): domain Eukaryota; kingdom Metazoa; phylum Arthropoda; class Insecta; order Lepidoptera; family Notodontidae; genus Phalera; species Phalera bucephala. The sequence continues at coordinate 12,023,747 of LR990612.1, read as the reverse complement.
TGGAGCAGCTTAAGCTCTTAACCACTGCGCTGAATAACACGTCTAATTGCAACGCAACGACACAAAAAAAAAAAATTATTAACTTAAAATATTTTTGTTTTAAGAACCTACTTAATTAAGTCTATTTCATTCGTTAATATGTATAAAGTTACATGTTACTGCTAGAAATAAACGGTAATGATTTTATAATCTCTTACTGAACATTTACCCCAAAAAGTGGTAAATCTTTTTTAACTAGCTACATTATGCGGGTGGAAAGTGCAATGAGTGCGGGACTTTTGTTGATTGTTGACTGGACGCGGCTTCTCGATTATTTTTATTCTAAGATTTGGTCATGGTAAGATAGTTTAGGTCTTCCCCGCTACCTACATCGTTCCACTTTCGCATTGTATATCAGTTTTGTCACTCTTTCTTCCGACATTCTGTCTATATGCCTCAACCTACGGATACCCTTTCTCATCTTTACACCGATACTATCTATAAAAACCTTTTCTTCCAGGGTTTCGACATAGACGTATCAACGAATAAGTCGTTCTCGAAATCGCTGGACGAGGCGGTGATCCCAGGCCGACCGTTCTTCAACACCATGCTGCGTATCATGGCGACGCGCTGCATGCAGCAGGCCGTGTACTTCTCAAGCGGCAGTCGCTCGCAGGACGAGTACTACCACTACGGTCTCGCCTGCCCCATTTATACGCACTTCACGTCACCTATACGTCGGTAAGTTAGACATTTATTTTCAACAATTATTGATTGATGACAGCCTTGTTACAGATGTGTTGTTCGAGTGTGATTTTAGAGATCATTTTGGCCAATCATTTATTTTCGGAATATTTTAGTGTGCTGACTACATAAAAAAAAACACCTTCACGCCTATATTCCCCAAGCGGGGGTGGCAGAGGTGAGTACTGAGTACACCCACGTTTCGCCGACGATGTTAGGCCCCATGTAATAGGGGGCGAGCCTATTGCCATATACCGGGCACAATTCCAGATTCCGGAATGTACTGGGAAATTTTCGTTAGAAAAACTACACTTGTCCGACATAGGATTTGAACCCAGGACCTCGTGCTCACAAAGCGATGCGCTTTGCCACTAACGAGGCAGTCGTCTATATCTGTCGACTATATCTTACTAAATCTCAGCATATGGTCAAGAATAAATAAGCTGCGGTCCGAATGACGCTGATATCGATATCAGTGCTTATATATTTGTGCCAAAACGGAGTAAGTCCACGAAAGGCATGGTCCGCTTATATCGTTTTGGAACGCATATTTGCATTTTTATCTATACTAGTATGTTTCGGACACGACTTTCACTATGTACAGCTAGTTATAGCAATAGGTTCACCCCCTGTTACATGTATTTTCTATCCCTCCTAAAGTATCGTTATGTACTTGTGGATTACGATTATCAGATATTCGCAACGATTTGACACCCTTGTCGCCGTGTTAAGTGCACTCATATTGTGCATCAGTTGGCTCGCGTGGTAATAGTATAGAGAATTATGATAAAAGCAACGATGGCACGTTAACGACGTGAAAAATCCACTGTGAACGACCTGGATCTAAAGTGCGCGCGGTTCTCGCAGTGTAATCAAAATCATGTCAATATTGGGTGCCTCTGTCGAACACGGCGCCTATATATTGCGCTGTGAACGCGAGGTCCTACCGCTTTGTCCGATCGATCGGATCACGTGAACTTTATTTTCCTGTTGGTCCGATTCGTCGGACCAAGACGAATTAGGTCGGACTACAAGAAAAATATATTTCCAAAGGGAATATGAGTATTCATGGTTCGACTGAACCTATAATACGACGAAGAAAGTATAATAAGTTCTGAAAATAAAAAAACACACCGTCACGCCTATACTCCCCAGAGGGGGTGGCAGAGGTGTACTGAGTACACCCACGTTTCGCCGACGATGTTAGGGCCCATGTAATAGGGGGCGAGCCTATTGCCATATACCGGGCACAATTCCAGACTCCGGACTCATACTTGGAATTTTTCGTTAGAAAAACTACATTTGTCCGACCTAGGATTTGAACCCAGGACCTCGTGATCGCAAAGCGATGCGCTTTGCCACCAGACCAACGAGACAGTCTGAAAATAAAATTGTTTCTAATAGCTAAAATCCTTATTTCAAGTTTATTGTATAAACAATCGTCAATCCTATCGATCTGATAACTTATTTGAAACTGCTGTAGTGGGACGTTGTCGTCGGATTTTTACAATAGGACCCAGATTAAAAAAAACAGGTCTAAAATAACCATAGTATTCTGTCCGGTTCTTAAATCGGACTTATAGGAATAAAAAGTTCACGTGATCCGATCGATCGGACCATGTGTTCTAAAAAATCTATAGTCCCCATAGTCCGATTCCTTCATAATCATAATCATTTATTTTGCAAGTTCAGGTAGATAACAATCAGGTCTTGTATTGTATATAGTGCGTAAATAGGTAGCTGGTTAGGATAATTTTGGTTACAAAGACACAAAACAAAAGCACTTTATAAAACTGCGTCGATACCTCGACCACTCGTTAATTTCAACACAACTGTTTTTATAATGCAACAAAAAAACCTTATGTTAGTACAGACGCCATCTAACTGAAGATATTGACCAAGTACTTACAGTAGTTTGAAACATTCGTTTTGGATCACAATTCGTCCGTTGGTGCGGATATTTGCAACTACCAGAATAAAATAGATAAACGCCATCTATCGGCACTGCGGTGAAGATATTGAGCATATAAAATGGAACTCCACACTTTGCTACAAACATTCTCACCGATCCCTCCGATGCTCTGACATCGCTTTTTTTCCCCACCCCCCGTAGTGACTGTCCCAACTCGAGGCGCCCTCGAGTATGTCGCCCCTTGCCCTTCTGGCTCGAGCGTAGTGGTTGCACGCTCGCCCTTAAGTCCGGTGAAGCTGTAAAGGCCTCACGGCCAACAGCGTATATCACTCAAACACACACACTTTGATACAATATTTGACCGTGTTACTAATTATTAAAAGTTGACATTACAATATAATACAATTTTCGTCATTCCATTAACACCTACATTTCTTATTTTATCATATTATTTATAAAATATTTGCACAATACTTCAAAATAACAATAATTATGAAATAAATAGATAAATAAAATTAATAATAATCGTGGTCCAAATCCTTAATCAAACCAATAGAAATAAGAAGTACACGTGGTCCGATTGAACGGGCCACGAGGTCACAGGGCTACGATTTCTGTGGCAGGTACGCTGATGTGATAGTGCACCGGCTGCTGGCGGCTAGCATCGGCTGCGACGTGACGCACGCGACGCTTCTGGACAGCCGGCTGGCGGACAGCGTGTGCGACAACCTCAACTACCGCCACCGGCAGGCGCAGTACGCCGGCCGGGCCTCCGTAGCGCTCAACACGCATGTACGTCACTGCACACCAGCACTAGCGGCCTTAGCAACACGATCATTGTGATATCAGCGGCCAGCGATTTTGTGGCAGCATCTATGCATCAACACTAACGGCCTTAGCACACGATCATTTTGATATCAGCGGCCAGCGATTATGTGGCAGCATCGACGCTGCAGCGCGTTTTGTCAACGGTTATGCTATCCAAATCATAAACGCAGTAAGTATGTTCTACACGTTACTGTGTTTCTCATTTGGATGGCAGTGTAAGCACTCGATCGCGCATTAAAGTTGTGGGTTTCAGCGATTTTTTTTCGATACTACATCGCGTTTTAAGTAGTCAGATGTGTAAAACTATAGGGCAAGAGCTTAGATGCAGCATCGAACCTTAAAATGCGATCAGACAGTCGATTAATCAAAAAATTATGGCCTGTGTGTATGCTATTACCACCATACTTGTGTACTTAATATACTTAATAGGAGCAATACAAATTGCTCTTATTATTTTTTGGGACAAGGACAAGTGTCATGGATGAAGAGGAGCCGATTCATCATCATCTCAGCCTATACTTGTCCACTGCTTAACATAGGCCTCCCTAATCGCTCTTTAGCGCAGCCGGTCCAATGCGACCTGCATCCAACGACTTCCAGCGATTCTCACAAGATCGTCGGTCCATCTGTCCATCTGTCTGTCGGCTGTCCCACGCTGCGCTTGCCGACCGGGACCGATTATATGATAGAAATTTAAATAGATCATACTCTTGATATCCTTTAGATATGCTGTATATTCAAGACGTTTATATCTATTTAATGTTGTGGCCTACTGCTCGTGGTGATGAAAACTATGTAATTTCAACAGATCCTGTTCAAAAACCGCGTGGAGGTTGAATCAGCGGTGGTGTTAGCCGTGAAGCGAAATGCTCTGCAAGTGCTTATACCGAAGTACGGACTCGAAGGACCATTGTACCTGCCGTCCGACAAATTCACTTATAACGAAGAGGTAACACGACATTCCTAATTCTATAATCCGTTCTGTAATATTTCTTCTGGTTTTTAGATTTCAAGCCCTATTTTTAGCTTATATACTACCTACACTTAAGTACTTCATTCGCCTGTTGCTTTATTATCTAAGGGTCCCTTCGTTGGTGTTTATGGAGCGCTCACTTGCATACTTAGTTCTGCCAGTTTGGGGTCTTTTTGCAATTATAGGTAATAAAATAAGCACCTTTATGCCTATACTAGTTTCTGCTCGCGATTTTGTCCGCGTTACTTTAGACAGGAACGTAACATTTTTCCGGGATAAAAAGTATCCCATCCAGGTAGTAAACAGTGCCAAATTTTATCCTAATCAGTTTAGCCGTTATTGTGTGGTTGAGTAACAAACATCCAAACGTCTAAACATACAAACTTTCACATTTATAATATTAGTAGGATTCCCCAAGCGGGGTGGTAGAGGCATACTGTGTACACCCATAGTATTTTTTACATAGGATGGGTAGTGACAGTTATAATTGCCAAAGGAAATTAATATTTAATTCAATGGCTTTAAGGTATAAAACCATAAGTATAGAATCAGGTCATGCCTCTAATTGAATAAAGTATACTTTCGTTTGGCAATTAGAACAGTCACTACCCATCCTATGTGAAAAAATTTGTGCGTCTCGGGACGCCTGACTGAAGTGGTAACTTAAAACTAGCGCTGTGGGTTAGAGTGAGAGAGGAAGAGCCTGCCTACCGCTGCCATATGCGTGAGAGAAAGGGAAGAGCGCTGTGGGTTAGAGTGAGAGAGGAAGAGCATGCCTACCGCTGCCGTATGCGTGAGAGAAAGGGAAGCCAGACAGACTGGCGCCATTACGCGTTGCGTTACGAAGCGGTTTACCCTCCCATAAGAAGTTATCACTTCAAATACTATAAGATACCAACGTACGGCCCGATGGAAGCCTATAGCTATTATTATAAGAATAAAATACTTTAGTGAATGATACTCCACTTAAACAAATATCTGGTCATCATCAGGAACACTTGCAAATCTGCGGAGACGTGGTGCTGAAGACTTTTGACGAGCTCACAGTGCGCCTCAGCCTCGATAGTTCGAACCTACAGCACAGGAAACTTGTCTTCCAACTAGTGCAGCCCCACGTGCCAGGGTTTAGCTACGTTCTAGAAGACAAGGAACAGATGGACATTGACGAAGTGACGGAAGTTAAGGAAGTGAAGAAGAGAAAAGAACCGACGTCAACTAAGAGCAGTAAGAAAAAATCGAAGAAGTAATACGAATGTATGTTAATAAATATTTTCGTCTATGTAGTGCAGTTTTAATTTAGTTTTTATTCGCATGCGCATATAGGCGTAGAAGCACAGTCCGACAAAGTTCTTTTGGCCCGCGGCCAAAATCGGAACTAACGCTATCATCAAGTAAAATGCCACTTCATGACAGTCGCAGAGTTACCTTTGCTATGAAATTTACCCTGTTAAAATATTTCCCTGGAAGTACGAAAATTTAATAAATGATAACCGTAATTTCACACCAATAATGTTATCCACGGGTCAAAAGATCCTTATCGCACTTTAGATTTGCTATAAATTGTTATAATTTGGCCTTTATGTAGTATAGCATAGAATTTACTCTTAGAAATAACATGAATAAGAAAGATAAACGTTTATTCAGCGAAACATATGCAGAAAAAACATGGAGAAATAAAATATGATTGGGTAAAATAGGGATTCCCAAAGTCCCCTTGGGGTCGATATCGGTCTCCTAGGGGTCGACATAAACGGAAACTGATTTTGGGGGTCGATGAGGTCTAAAAAACGACCCCTATTAATTAACACAAATTCTGATTTGAATCTTTCAAGATACTGTATAAGTTGTGTTACATTCTTATAACAAGTTGGTGTGTACCGACTAATATTTTAGTAGGAAGTATCATTGTTGTGTAAAAGCAGTGATGGCCTAGTGGTTAGACCGTAGGACTGCAAAGTCAGAGGTCTCGGGTTCAAACCTAGGCACGCACCTCTGTCTTTTCGAAAACATGTGCGTATGAAAAATTGCTTATCACTTGCTTTAACGTTGAAGGAAAGGCATCGTGAGGAAACCTGCATGCCTTAGAGTTTCTCGAAGGTGTGTGAAGTTCGCCAACCCGCACTGGGTCAGCGTGGTGGACCATGGCCTAAGCACCCCCAGTTTGAGAGGAGGCCCGTGCCGAACAGTGGGACAGTGTCTTAACGGGGCTAATATTATTATTATTATCATTGTTGTACTTAACTCACTTAACCAACCGCAAAGTTTTTAAATTGGTATTTATTTTGTATCAATAGGAAAAAATCTAGAGATTTTTAAAGTAATTTGTCTGTGGGGTGTGAGGTATCAGTTCATTTTGGAAAAGGGGTCTCTTGCCCAAAACAGTTTGGGAATCCCTGGAGTAAAAAATGTGGTGGTGAAGTTTAAGACCATTAACTAGGCAGAACGATGACATCGTGGCATTGTAGCATAGGTACCTAGCACAGGCCCGAAATCAATGGTGTGGTAGAGGAGAGGCCTTCACTTAGCAGTGAGTTAGATACATGCTGCTTGATGATGATAAACTTCTGACATTTGGTGTTCAATTGATGACTATAGTCCGTTCCATGTACCCTTCGGCTTTAGGTTGGTAGTATTGTTTGTCAGCGTAGACAGCTAGTGTCAGTGCGTATATTTCGTGAATAATAAATTTTAATGGCGTAATCATGTTCGTATAGGAAAATTCCGTATTCCGTGAGCGTGAAAAAGTAGTGTTTTTTTTTTTAAACGTAGCCCCACACTAGCATTAATTCCTGTGTCGTGGGTTCGTTTACAAACATGAAAATTCACATACACAAATACCCAGACCGGAACAAATATTTGTGGATCACACAAAGATTTGTCCCGTGCGGGAAAAGAACCCGCGACTATTAGACACAGTGGGCGGAGTGGCTTAAGCTCTAAATCACTGCGCTAAATCGTCGGTAAAATTTTAATTCTCTTATAACGATGACAAGTTGCCGCCGTGTTAGGTCTTCCATCCCGATTTTGTCCGGGACTTAACGAAGTACATCGTCCTACATTGCCCGGACATAGTCCGGGAATTCAGGGCGACGTACTCGCCCGCCTCGCCCGACGCGTCGCCCGCGCGCGCGTCGGCCCCCCGCCCCGCGCACCCCGCGCCTTCTGCGCGCCCCGCGACTCCGCTCGCCGCGCCGCGAACTGATTTAGTCGCGCCGCCCCAGACCCCCGCCGACCGCCCCGTCTCGCCATGCGGGTCCGAGCCTCTCTCGGACTCGGATATGGAGGTCAAGCGCGCGTCCGCGCGACGCGCCGCTCCCGCCCGGTCCCCGTCCCCGTCGCTCTCGTCGGAGGACGACTTCGTTCCCATAGCGAATGGGAAGCGCGCGCGCAAACCGCGCGACTCGCCGCCTCCCAAGATCCAAAAGGCCGGAAACATTTCCGTTTCTCCCGGCCCCTCCGGCCCCCGGTCGTCTCCGTCTCCCGACGCGGCCGCGAGGGCCTCCCCCCTCGCGCGCCCCTCACGTCCGAACATCACTCCCCCGCCGCTTGTCATTCAGGACAAGAGCGCCTGGGAGCGCATCTCCAAGGCGATTTATAATCGCCAAATCAACTACACGCACGCGCGTTCCACCGCGCAAGGCATAGCCGTCAAGGTGGCGTCCTCGGACGACCACCGACGGCTATCCGCGTTCCTGCGATCAAACAAGATCGCTTATCACACATACACCCTGGAGGAGGAAAGGGAGCTCAGGGTGGTAATCCGCGGTGTCCCGAGGGAGCTGGACACCGCCGTCATCAAGGCCGACCTCCAGTCCCAGGACCTTCCTGTGCGCCAGGTGCACAGAATGGTCAATGGGCGCTCCAAGGAGGCGTACGACATGGTGCTGGTCGTCCTCGACCGCACCGAGTCCGGCCGTAGGGTCTTCGACCTGAAGGCCGTGTGCCACATTTCTGGCCTCTCCGTGGAGGCCCCCCACAAACGTGGCACGCCCGGGCAGTGCCACAACTGCCAGCTGTACGGGCACTCTGCCCGTAACTGTCACGCGCGCCCTCGATGCGTTAAGTGCATCGGGGACCGAGACGGCGGCCGAGCCCCCCAGCTGCGTCCTCTGCGGCACCAAGGGGCACACCGCGAACTATCGCGGTTGCCCCAAGGCCCCGAAGGGGAAGCGCGGCCGGGCGAGGCGCGGCGGCCGCCGCCGCCCCCGCGCGGTTGCCCCCCCCTCTGCGCCCTCAGCGCAACACCCCCCCGCGCCCTCAGCGCACCCTCGTCCGGTGCCTTCTGCGCCAGCGACCACGGCTCCCCGCGCTCCCGCGCCTCTGAAGCTGACCCCCCCCCCCCCCCCGCCGCTCAGGCCGTCCCTCGGCGCCAACGCGTGGGTGAAGCCGCTGCCTTGCACCGCGGCCTCCCACCCTGCGTCAGTGGGCCCTGCCCGCCCCCCGAAGCGCGCGCCGGCGATCCAGCCGGTGGCGGCTTGTCCCCCTCCGCCCTCTAACGTCAGTCAGGACGTCGACCTAATAATGAGCGTCTCGGCGGTTATAAGCCCCGCACTTTTCCCCAGAGTCCGCGAACTCGCACTTCGACTCCGCGCCGCCACCAACTTGGCGGACCAGGTTCTCCTGGCCGCGGAATACAGGGACGTATATGACGTCCTGGCGTCCCTCAAAACCCAACCCCCCCGCACCCAATAATGGATCTACGATCTCCCCGCCAAAAGCCCCACAACCTATCCCTGGCGTTCTTTAACGCCGATGGCCTTCGCTCCCAGCGAGATCAGGTTGCTGATTTCCTCCGAGATCACCAACTTGATATCCTCCTCGTGCAGGAAACCTTCCTGAAGCCCGCACAACGCGATCCTAGGATCGCAAACTATAACCTCGTGCGCAATGACAGAATCGGCTCCCGCGGAGGCGGTACTCTCATTTACTACAGGAGGTCCCTGCACTGCATCCCTCTCGATCCCCCCGCGCTCACCAACTTTGAAGCCTCGGTCTGTCGCGTCTCTCTCACCGGGCACCAGCCCATCGTGATCGCCTCCGTTTACCTTTCCCCCACTAAATCCGTTCTCAGGAGTGACTTTGAAGCACTCCTCAATCTGGGAAGCGCCGTCATTCTGGCGGGCGACTTCAACAGCAAGCACGTGGCCTGGAACGGTCTCACCACTTCCCCTAACGGTAGGAGCCTTGACGCCCTGGTCGACGTTCTCGACTTTGACGTCATCGCACCTATGCACCCTACCCACTATCCTAACAATCCCAATCACCGACCCGACGTCCTGGACATGGCGCTTCTGAAGGGTGTCACCCTACGGCTGCACTCCTTGGAAGTAGGGAATGAAATGTGGGATTAATAAAGGCTAGGAATAAGAAGAAGAATCATAAACAAAAACAACGCATTTTAAAGAATCGCAATGTATTTTTCGCTATAATTAAGTAGGAATATATTTTTAAACATTATTTAGCCTAACTAAAAGCTACAAGTCAACAAACACAAATTATCAATTTTGTATCATTAAAGTTTCATAAAAAACAACAAATCAATACAAATAAAAACTAAAACTAGTAGGTCAATAAAAATAATAAGAACTAAAATGGTAACTTACATTAAACAATATTAATAAAAAGAATAGAAATGAATAATATAAATATCTAAAAAGTCTAGGCAATTCTAATGCTCAAAAAATAGCTATAAGGTTTAACAAAATAAATAAAAATATTAAAGCTTTAGCAAATTTAAAATCAGTCTGAATCGCTGTCATCAGCTCCATTAGAGTTAGTTGAAATCAAATTATTAAAAAATAAATGATACTCCTTAGGAATTACCAGCGTCTTACAAAAATCTATCAAGTCTTTGTGCTTATTTTGGCCAATAGGAATTGGTTTCTGATAAGCTAAAGAAATATTATCTATATCAATATTCAACTCTCTTCGATTTCGTGTAGCTTTAGGTGTCTTTACACAATCTATCCACTTCTAGCATCTAGCATCATCTTGGTAACTCGTTTTATAAAAGACCCTAAATGGACTTTTTGCTGCCGTTACTTTATTCCAAGGCATTTTAGATCCATCATTAGTAGTTGTCCAGTTGTTTATAAGATTTAGCTTTGATTTGAAATCTTTTATTAAATCCTGAGACACTTCAATAACTTTGCATGGGTTTTCATCGGATTTGGCAAATCTAAAAGCTGTATACCATTGATCAGGCGTATAAAGCATTTTATCTTTCGTCTTTCAAGTAAAGCGTGTACTGTCGCCTTCATTTTGAGTGTGACCCACTATTAGAAAGCGATGACTAATATATATACCAAACTTCGAACTAGCTAACATATACATTAAGAAAACAATTCTGTTTCTATTTTGGCCTCCACAGTTGTCTGACCAGAACCGGTAATCTTTGACACCTTCACCCGCCGTATCCTCTATAAACTTAAAAACACAGCTGGAAATTTCATTTGCACCTCTCTTTGCTGTCTGTTGATGCCATGAAAAGCAATAACCTTGGCGAGATCCCATATTGAATAACGTGAAATTATATGAAGAAAGTTTCCGTTTATAATAAAAAGTACTCATGTTTCCGTGAGGTACATTAAGGCACTTTTGAAGATCAAATGCTGCTGTAAGGATTTCATTATTTTGTAACGCTGATTCTTAATATTTTATTTTCATTTTTCTAGCTTTCTCTTTTGCTTTTAAATGCTCTTCATGCTTCTCTTTATCTGTCTGTGTACCTTGCTTGTTATTTTCATAAATGTGGCATTGTTCACAAACATCTTTTTTGGGTTTATGAAAACCTATATTGATATTTTTATTAATGATATCTCGGTATTTACTCACGGTAGTCGCTTTAGAAGAGTATCTATAAGAATCAAACCATTCGTTATATAACTTGAACATTTTTGGGAAGAATAAAGAGCCTTCAAGATATTTTTACTTGATTTTTAGCGGGTGTAATGTGATTCTACAGGGTACAATGCATCAACGTGATCTATAACACTGCGAACGATATCTTCATTGATAATCTTTGGATGATTAATATGTCTACCACGCTAATCTGTTTCAATAAATCCATTTCCTTTATCGGACTTTTCTAAAGCTGTATAAACAAAATCAAAACTAATAGAAAAGGTTCTCAAGAACATAGTTTTGCAAACCGATATTTTTGTAGTCTCAATATTATCTCCTTGAGTGCTTGGAAGGTAATAAGAAATAGTGTAAAGACGTTTTGAATATTCTTTATCTACAGTAAATCTTTTTTTTTTCAGCTCTTACAGCATACCTTGCCAAAAAATCCCATTGTCTTGAGTGGTCTCCAATACTCCAAAACATATCAAAAATTATTTGCCGAATGTCTTCTGTTAATTTCTCACTGCATTATTTCCGACAAGTTACGGGGCAAGAAGTTTTCATAATTATCTTACCATGTACTCTTCCGTTTCTACTGACATATTCCAAACCTCTATTAACATTATATTTCCTCTCCTGATCCTTCCATTTTTTATGAAAACGTTATCTTAGCCTTTCTTTATCTTTTTTAGCAATGGACATCCATTTAAGACCTTTGACGTTATTGGAAGGTGAGTATGTGATATCATTAATGTCAGATGCAGGGGTGGCGACCGCAGGACTGTCAATTAACTCGAAATTAGCAGGTAATGGGGCAAAAGAATTATACGGCGATAGTGCTGGAGTAATATAACAATAATTTTCTAATATTTTACAGGAGCTACTGTTTTTCTTCTATATACTTTTCAATAATGTCATTCTGTATGGGCGAATTACCTGGAGTGTTTTCTATGACTGATGGCGATCGATCTCCTTTTTGAGTTCTTTTATCACTATTCGATACCCAAGGCGAGGAGCACGGAATATCATCAAGGAATAATATGGAAGCGTTAGAAGGGATATTTTGCAATACATCCTTGCTATCATTCAAATCAACATCATCAAGTATTGAAAGCTCCTCTTCCGTAAAATTTGCATCAGGTGGCAATGTAGACTCTAAAAAAACAATAATTTAATTAAAAACACAAGAATTCCTTTTTTTGTATTAAACATGCCAATAACAAGTAATAAAATATAAAAAAAAATATATTATAACATAATAGACACAAAAATATCAAAAATTGAATTAGTACATTATGAGATGAGTGCCAGATGAGTCAAGTGTCGTCTTTATAATGTTTGTTCGCCGTATACAGATGTAACTGTAGTTGTATCAGTATATAGCGTACTAAGCGGCGTGAAAAACAATTATCAAACAAAATAACAAAATCACACTTATACACATAAATAAAGATAACTTACCATATTCATCCCTGTTTTGTATTATATCACCGATTCTTGTATTATTGTTTATTGTATCATTGGTATTATTCACATTGTCATTGGGTAAATTTAAAATTTTTCGCGCCCCGTTTGACTGCATTCTGTTACTAATATTAATTAAACACAAATAAAACATTATAAGACACATACATCCACATTTACTTTATTCAATAATTTTACGAAAGAAAATAATAACATAAATTGCGTGCGCACTCGCCGCCATTCATCGTATACTGAGCCACAATAAACTTATATCGATGCGTCTACCCTCACGCCCCGCGTACACTGGTACGATGTTATTTGGATCAGTATACAATGCACGATTTTAACTGATGTTGAAATTGATCTAGTATATGTGAAATTATCTCGGTAATTATTGTTCTTTTTTAATTTTTTTTAACACTAGCATTAAGATCATGGATTATTATGTACGTTTATATAAAAATTATATAATACCTAACTGTGTTAGATGACTCAGTATACTTAGGAGGTATCAATATAATGTCAATATTACCAGGGGTAGTGGCACGTGAAACGGATTTTAATAACTTGCGAACAAAGTCAGTGGCTGATTTTGCACGATTCATACAGTCTACACCGCTGGTATGTCCTATTCTCTCCCACTAATGAACATAAAAAAACAATATTAAAAGAAGAAATTATTATCATAACGTTTATTAATATTTATACATCAATAACAACAATATAAATCGACAATAACATGATCACAGTGTCTTTACATAAAATGGAACTAAATAAGTACATGTTATGTGTGTCGTATACAAGACATAGACAATATAGGTATCATATAACTCACTGTCATTTTCTACTAAGCAAATAACGCTCCATACAAGTCATTTCTCAAAAATCTACTTTCCTTCTAGGAAAAATCTCTTCCTTGCCATAACAAAATTCTGTTTTGCATTCGGTCTACTATCAGTACACTATTCTTTGCACATACAAACCTTGCATTTTATGGAAATTCTCAATCAAAACTTTTCTAAATCTACCGACAAATCTCTATTAATGGTGTGCTATGCGCCTACGCACTGGTGGAGGACTGTCTAACGCTGTTTCTGGAGGTCTTAGAGTTCCAGTAGATTCGTCTTCATCTTCCTGGCTGGTGCTGGGGGTTTCTTGTGGTGTCACGACCAGTAAAGGACTAGGTATTTGCGCTTGGGCAGCAATCCTGGCGATTCCCTGGTCGACTTTGGCGACGAGTTGTTCGACGGCCGTGGCCCAGCGAGTCGCGGGGACTATGTGCCCGGGCACTAGCCGAGCGTCCGTCATCACGGCCAGCCGGACCGTGTCACCGTATTGTATCACTGTTAGCGACATGCCTGGAATTGAGAGATTGGGTAATTATGAGAGGTCTGATTTGGAAAAATATGAAAGCCCCATTGCTAAACTTAAAACTTTATCCGAATGATCGGCATTTGACCGTGATAATTAAGTTCACGTAGGGAAATATAGGACTTTATTTTTCAACTAGTGTTACTGTTGGTCGCAGCTAGGCTTTCCAGCTATCCTAGGTTGATCATGATGTACAAGATCAAGAGGGGATGGCAGAGGTGTACTGAGTACACCCACGATTCGCCAACGATGTTAGGTCCCATGTAATAGGGGGCGAGCCTATTGCCATATACCGGGCACAATCCAGACTCCGGATTCATACTGGACCGTTTTTTTTGAAATTCTTTTACCATTTGAAAGCGCCCTTTTCCAGAAGTAACATAGGCTATATAACATAGACCTGGTAGGTGGTGCTGTTGTTGACGGGTGCGCAGTCGCGGGAAACTGCTATATGATATAAATTACCCAAACAAAGCTCTACTTTCACGCTGTCTCATCCGAAGTGGTACGTGTACCTTTACATATGGTCTATATTTTAATTCTCATTTCGCAGAGTTGTCCCAGTGTGACAAGAGGCAATAGTTAATAGCCTTTGGCTATTGGTGACGATTATTGCCATACTACTTTATGCATACTACTTCGACAAATTTAGTATGCTGCCTACTGGTTATTCCGATTTGGTCCCTAAAAACCATTAAAAAATGAACGAATGAAAGTAAATTACTAATGTTTGTTTGCGGTGGTCTCCAATAAACTACAGCGTCGACAGTTTGTCCCCACATGGTGTTTCGTTGCCGCGAGTCTACCGGTGCGTCGATCTCGGCGTACGAGACTGCGTATCGTCTCGACAATAAGTTAAGTGCTAATCTAGCTAGGGGCGAGGGCACTGCCCTGGTTAGGGCTCCGAAGCGGGCTTGGGCGGCCCATGCACTGGCTAAAACTCCTTGTCGTTGGCACGCTTGTTCCACTACAGAAGCAATGCGACGGGGACTGCCCCCAACTGGAAGGGACAAACAGATCATGCCTGCGGAAGAAAAAAGAATCATTAATCATCTTTGACTTGTTGAAGGCCAAAATGTCTTGTCGATAAAATGGATCTTCACATTTTTTAATATTTTTATAGAAATAAGCAAATTAATTTTTTAGAGTCCAGATTTTCTTATGGTCGATGGGCGAGTGTTACAAAAAAGAACTATCGAATTAATCGATAATTGTCGTTACACACATTCGATTGTCGATTCATTCGTCCTCACTAAAATACAATCGAATAACAATCGACGAACGAATGAAATCAACGGTGCGTTGCCAACGCGCAGGAAACAATCGATACGGGGGGAACGTTGCGAATGTTAGCAATATTTTTTATTTAATCAGTAATTTCTGTCGGCGAAGGTCATGTAGATAAATGGCTTAGGTTAAGTTGGAAATATCGACTGAATTTATAAATAAATATAAACAAATCTAACGTAGCTATAACCACTATATCTACCCTACAGGAGATCTGGGGTGATGATAAATTACCACAAATTTGCGTAATTTTATTTTCAATCTGTTGTTTAGTCTGCCAGAAGGTATTATGGTGCGTCTGGCATATACATGTAATGTTTCTCTTTACTTTTTAAATACACAATAAAATTTAATATAAGTACAGCACGGTTCATAAAACTTGCGAATTAAGTTTTGTAGACTAAATAAGATAATTTTTATGTCCGCCTCGCGGCTCGCGTCGTGCGCGACTCATGCCCGGTATGGCAGCCGAATGTGGCGCCCGCAGCGTGCTGTAAGAAAGGGGCAGGGATACTGTTTGTTTCTTTTACAATATTCTGGCTCTATGTCTGCACGTTGCCTGGAGCCTCATCGAAATCTAGCGTTGTGTTAGGGTAATATTATTACCTTATCACTGCATATAGATGAATGAGAGTCTCTTTTTGCTGGCGAGACTTGCGTAAAATTATTGCTTTTATTATTAATAACATTTTGTAATCTTGGGTGTGGCCCGGTTTCTCCAGAAAATAAATATATTTTTTATTTCTTTTTAAATTTCAAAGTATATTTATGAATTATATTTATTTACTATTAGTCGTATTATTCATAAAAATACGAGTACTATGGGATTAATTTTCTATAAGTATAATTACTTATGTACTTAAATTAGTATATATATAAAAAAAACAAGTCCCGATTCAAATCTATTGAACGATGCCAAAACGATCGACGGTGCGTTTGATTCGTCTGTCGATTGCATACTCCTCACTAAAATTACGCGCGCGCGGTAGAAACGCTGAGCAACAATCTAACAATCGGCTAACAATCGAACAATTATGATTGACGATTCGATTCGATTGTATTCAAATAAACGGAACAATCGAATGATTTGATTGTTTTTAGTAATAATCGCCCATCGTTAGTATACATTAATATAGCATCGTTTATCTTTATTGGCTGTTACTTGGCTGAGATGCCTCAAGCGCACTGCGACTCAATGGGATCTTTTGTGCTAAATACTAATATGGCATACTCTAAAATTAATACCTATCCATGAACGTTTTAGACAATTAGTCCAGTGGTTAAGAGCTTAAGCTTCTCCGCCCACTGAAAAGAGTAGTTGCGGGTTTGATCCCCGAACAAGATGAATCTCACCAAATCAAGTTATGTGACCCACAAATGTTATTTTCAATCTAGGTGTTTGTAGATGTAAATATCATCTATATATATATTAATACGTGAAGCAAAAACTTTGTACACCTTTTTACGAAAATTGCGCGGACGGAGGAGTATGAAATTTCCCACACTTATTTTATATAGAGAAGGAGTGCAGAATGCTAATATTTTTTTTTAATTATGCATAAATATACATTAAATCAATGAAAAAAAAACATTACACACGCCATGTATTTGACACAATACACGTCAAATTGATGTTTGTCTTTATTATTATTTGTCTATAGTCTTAATGAATGTCAAACATAACCAGCAAACGATGAAAGAGTAGGTCGAATATCGATCGACCACTAGTTTTTATAAACGCTCCTACGACAAAGGAATAATTCCTTATGTAGGGCTATTTAAAAAAAGTTAGGTTCAATTATCGTTCCCATACCTCCGGTGTGCGACTTTTTATACATCTTGCCTTGTCCCTCGGCGAATGTGAAAAGGAACTCTTCGGAAGCAGCCCTCGCTGTTGTTAGCACATATTCTGGGGGATTAGTATGGCTGTGCTCAAAGAACGCTCGGAGCCCTTCGGTGGCCGCGAAGAGGGCTATATCGGTTGAGGAGACGGCCAGTGCCCGAGCCACGCGCTCTATACCCGCACGTGGTACAGGACGTGACCATGCGGTTACCTGCACATTAGAAATTCAATAATAGTAGTTTCTTTACTCATTCGTGATATTGCAAATGACGGACTTAACCCATCGTTTGCCGGAAAGTAGATCTACGCAACTTTTTCTGTAGGCGTTGTCTGCCGGAGAGCAGACCTATGGTCCCCTGCCCGCATGCAGTTTTTTTCGTTTATCTTTATTATCTATCTATATCATCACGCCAGCTCCCTCGCGGGGTAGACAGTACAGAGTTCCAACAGGTTCTTTCCTTACATACCTCTGGCTTCCTCCACTCTCATAGTTCGTCTCATACACACTCGCCGGTTACGAAGACTCTTGACTTATTATTCATATAATAGAGTTTAAAATGCGTTGAGTTTATTTAAGAAACGAACGAATTATAATTGTCATTGAACACAGTTCAACAACATCCACATTTGACTCGAAGAACAAAAAAAAAAGCGCAGGTCTGCGCTCAAAATGCTCATTTTTAAACGACTATATCAATCGCTTTATTCATATAATCTTAGTGTTTTTGAACTTTTCATTGTATAATATATCGTAATATACAATAAAACTATTTTTTTTATAAATTAGTGGCATATAACTACGAATTTTAATAAATAACAACCGCGTAAAACACGGTACTATGCATCATTTCGCGCGGCAGACAACGCACATTTCACTTTCCGGGTCTTGGCATAAGAGGTTAAATTAAGCCCAATAGCTTAAAACTTAAGTTCCAGTATTGTTTGAACTATAAAATTAAATTGTGTTGGTTTCTTGACACATATTATTGAAGCGCAAGAGTTCGTGCTCTAAAAACATGTAGTTTACACACCATAGCCTGTTTCATTATTACGATTATTTGCCGAAATACGTCCACTGTTGGGTAAAGGTTTCGCCCAAAGATCGACACAACGACCGGCTTTGTGCGGGACGCATCCAGGTTTAACACGCGACCTTCACCAGATCATCGGTCCATTTAGTAGAGGGGCCTGCCCACACCACGGTTCCGATACGTGGTCGTCATAGCCCGTTTGGCCTTCATGAAAATCCAGCGACCGTTATTACAATGTACTTCACACAAGCCAGATAAGTCTGTTAAGAGAGATCCTATTGGAACCCCTCTCTGAATGGATCTAGGATGATAATATAGATAAAAATGTAACAAACCTTTCTTCCGCACAAAGACACAGTCTGCAACACGTGTCTTTTGCCGTCATCCGCGCCCACCGTATCGGTCCACAGCCTGGCTGGTGCTCTGTACACCTCCACGAGTCCCTTCCACGCTTCGCCCGAGGCACGAACACATAACTGCGCAAGCTCTGCGTACTTCCATGTCAACGTGTCGGGGTTTTTGGCATGACCCTGAGTCCTTAGTTCGTTCAGAGCTACCAACTCGTTGCGAATTTGAAAAGGCATTTTGATGAAGGTTCGAGCTGATGTAAGTGCTGCGCCGAAGAAAGCTCTCGGCCATTTACGTGGATCGGCTGTCACTAGTGGCGAAAACAACATCTGGCAGAATAAAGATATTTTTTGAACTAGATGACCTAATCAACTTCGTGCCACCTAAAATTGATTGTAACTACTCTTTCTCTCTCTTCCTCTTTTGTAAATTACGATTACTGTTTTTTTACTGTTTCTTTTGTCCTAAACGACCGCAGTATTGAGGCGAACAATACAAACAAAATATTCAAATCGGTTTAGCCATTTTCAAGTTTTTGCGAAACTAACGGCGGGGCAATTGATTTTTTTATACAGATGAGCATTTGAATTGAATGACAAAACATTTGAGATTTAGATAACGACTTGTTCTAGTTATTTGGTTGAACAATCACAGGTTTCTGACATGATCATCTTTGTGTGACCTATAATTATTGGTTTTGGTATCGTTGTTTGTTCTCGTTTCATTAATGGTTTATTTAAAGGCATACCAGCAGCATATAAATGAAAATTAGTCCATAGCTCAAAAAATATAAATAGTTCCGGTATCTAAAAGTTCCTAGTAATACAGTACAAACTTGGAACGAGAGTAGATACAACCCAATCAATGTACATATCAACTAGACTTTTATTCCCAGAAATTATGAATTACTCACCTTAGGTATAGTCAAGTTCCTCCTTTTACATTCCCGTTGAATAGACAATAAGAGTGTGGTCGCAGTGATAGGTGCCTCGGTACTTGGGTCCCTGCCGCTGGATCGCTTGCTCAGTTCCCTCAATGCACTGACACTCGATATAAGTATTAAGCCAGCCACGTGAAAAGCACCTGGCAAAGTCTTTAACGCGCGAGGACTTTCCACTGGGTCGTATTCTGATACAAACTCGTTCCATGCGTTCGACATGTTCTCATTTAACTTGCTCCACAATTCTGGTAGTGCCGATGGAGTAGGATACAACTTTGTCAGAGGGCTTTCTTGTGTATACTCCGATTGCGTGTCGACTCTATCAGTCAGATTCAGTTGTTCGAGCATCAACAAATCTCCTATGTTTAGGGATTTCTTTCCTGTTAGAAGGAGGTGGTGGACTCGTACGAGTATGTAGTATTTTGGCTCCGCGGAAACGCACGGTATAATTATGTACTGCCATGGGGGCTGATCACTTGGAAAATATTTTGATACTATATCGCTGACAAACTCCTGTAAAGGAAAGGGTTGGTTTCATGAAAAATACGCTGTATTAAACTTGTATGATGTATTTTATGCTACAACACAAAATTGGTTCATATCTTGTGTGTTGCAACTTGTAACAAACTCATCCGCGCCTAAAGAATGGGAAACAAAAGCAATATAGCTCTTAATACTATCGATATAACACAGACAGTAATAATATGGGGTGTCTTTACGGTCTAAACCAAACGGTGTATCTGCTATATCATTCTCTGCGTACCTTAACAGGTGTAAGGGTACGCAGAGAATGATATAAGGCACGCAACAAGACTTAGCGACTTGACCGACGATTTAGCGCATTGGTTAAGAGCTTAACCCGCTCCGCCCACTGTGTCTAATAGTCGCGGGTTCGATTCCCGCACGGGACAAATCTTTGTGTGATCCACAATAATTTGTTCCGGTCTGGGTATTTGTGTACGTGAATTTTCATGTTTGTAAACGTACCCACGACACAGGAATTAATCCTAGTGTGGGGCTTCGTTTTTTAAAAAAAATCAAAAAACTTGGTATTTGCCTCGTCTTAGTTTCTTTAGCCGCGCTCTGTGCCACATCTATATATTTATAGCATATTTGCCGTCGAAACGTTACCTTTAGTAGTCAGCTACTCAATATAGAGTAAGGATTCAGTCTGAGAACTCATATAATTTGTTCTTATAATTTTCAACATATCACCTGAATGTTGTTGTCGCTGACTTGTCGTCCTCTGTACACGGCATTAGCGATCAAGACGTGATTCTCTGGTCGGAAGGGCACGCTAGTGTCCCACGCGTAGTTGCCCCAGCACGACACAAGCAGGTGTCGCATTCTTGGAAACATGAACTCTCCATTCTTGTCACGTTTCTTAATCACATGTTGGTCGAGATGCAGTTTTATTTGTTCAATATCGTATGTGCCTAAGGAAAGCTATGATTATAAATTAACCATCATTATGTTGCGTTACATTGGCGAATTGGCTTGATTTTCGAGACATGCTCGCGACAAGCGTGCATTAGGACGAGCTGTTTGCGTGCTGCTCGTACGGTGCGCGCGTTCTTTCTACTACATTTACATACTACATTACTACTACTTCGGCACCTCAGACAAATACAAAATATGAATCGCATGCGTACAATTTGCGAATCTTTCAGATAGTCAGTCTTACCTTAAAGGAGCTGTGCGCAGTTACAGCAATAATTACAGTAATGGGACGTATACTCCGCATATCAAAGTCAAAAATAATTTATTTGTATAGGCCAATAAAAAGGATTTGCAATCGTCAAAATTTTAAAATTTTCCTCCATCACCGAATCGGAACGCCCGCCTCACTCAGTGGGCAAGTCTTATAATTTATATTGTTTTACTGGACTGGCCTTTCTGTTTATTTATTTTCTTATATTACACAATTAGAAGTTGCTGAATGAGGAACTGCTCAAACCCAATCAGTTTTATCGTTGAAATATTTGCCAATGAGCACAAATAATAAAGGAGCGTAAAGCTCGTACGTTATTTGTTTTTGCAACTATCGGTTAATGAACTCCCAGTCTTTAAAATAATCTAGAAATAAAAATTATATATTATGATTTTTGTATCTATTGACTATTACTAACCTTTTACACAAAGAAGTACATTGATGATTCCCTGGTTTCTGTGAGTGTCGAGTAGTGAACGCACTGTGTCATTTCGAATAAATTCTAGCCCTGGATATCGACTTGACAGGAGTTTCAGCCAAAGATGCTTACTTATTCGTACCACTAGAAAAAATATTTGAATGTTTAGATAACGCAACATAACCATGTCTCAGACTCGGGCAGGTTTAATGCATCGTTTGCCCGCGTCCTAATAAAATTTTGTCCTAATACAGAGTGACCGGGAATTAAGGTATCATGTTAACAAATATTTGATCTTTAGCCTTTTTTTACTTTCCCCTACAAGTTTGCTCGATCTGTTTTATAAATTTGTATTGAAAATTAACAAAATCGGTTTGGAGTGATACCCCAATTCCAGGTCACCAGTATATTCCGAGGGAATGGCTCATTGAAAGTTTTAAAGAGATATTGAAGGTTTGATCACTAAGTGATTACGCCATCCTAATCGTAACACATATCTACCTGAAATAGGAACTAAGTTCTACGTTTAACACCTCTACGAACAATTTCAATCAGTGTTCTGGCTTCTCCTAAATTGGGAGAGTTGTTAAATTTAAACTGTAGAAAAAATTACTTACCCACGTAAGAAATGGCCAAAACAGGCAAAGCTGTCAGTGCGACCCAAAACGCGCAGTACGTGTAGATCTCAGTAGCGATGCGCGAGCGCACGCCCTTCCCATGTGCGGTTTGCATTCTCATCGCTCATATGTCGCAATTAACTAGATGAAGACAAAAAATGAATTAAAACGAATGTAAGATATCTATTTATATCATCTCGCGAGATCTCTTATGAAGGCAGAGAGTACAGAGTTCCAATAGGCTTCCTTTCCTTTACAGACCAGTAGCTTAACTACCTCTACGTAAGATATCTTTATTTATTACTAAAATACTCAAGGTGTGTGTGTGTGTGTGTGTGTGTGTGTGTGTGTGTGTGTGTGTGTGTGTGTGAATGATGTACGCTGTTGGCCGCGAGGCCATTACAGCTTCACCGGACTTAAAGGCGAGCGTGCAACCATTACGCTCTAGCCAGCCAGAAGGGCAAGAGGCGACATACTCGAGGGCGCCTGCTCTCGGTTGGGACAGTCGCTGTAGGGGGACGGGTGCACTACTAAGTGCACCGGTCAACCGCCGGCTATGGGAGGGGATCTACTACTACGTCGTCGTCGTCGCCCGTATTCTGAGCGGAAAGAAGGGATGACAAAGCATCGGGGGGGGGTCGGTGAGAACATGTCGCGGCCGGCGGTGGCGGCAGGGGTCGGGGGGGGGGGGGGGAGATCGTATTCGGCGGTGGCTACGATTAACGGATTCGCATGGGTAGATGCGTTCGCGAAGTGACGTGTTGACGCCTTTTTAATAAAGGCGCGAATAGGTTCGAGACCTAGATCGGAGTGGAGGTCGACGTTCCGTACGAACCAGGGGGCTCCTACGGCTTTACGGAGGAAGCGGTTTTGAACCACTTGGAGTTTATCGATGTGAGAGCGGGCCGAATGCCCGAACACAACACACGCATAAGTCATGATGGGTCGAACGCAAGTTTTGTAAAGTGTCACCTTATTTCTAAGGGACATTTTACTCCGCTTGCAGATTAACGAATGGAGACGACCGAGCACAAATGATGCTCGGTGACGGACCCGCTTGATGTGCGGGCCGAAGGACATGGTACTGTTTAGGGTGACCCCTAGATATTTGACCTCTTTGACCCAGGGAATGGGTCGGTCGAACATGGTCACTTGGCCGAGATTACTTCTAGGGCGGCGCAGGGAGTGGCGCGGGGTGGCACCTCTGGAGAAGAACACCGCAGCGCTCTTGCCCGGGTTCACCTCAATACGCCACTTCCTGAACCAATTCCCTAGGGAATTGGCGGATGCCTGAAGGTTTCTGGTAATGAAACCCTTATTCCTATGCGAGACGTAGAGAGCGGTATCATCCGCGAATAGGGCTAGATGCGCCTTACTCGAACGAGGAATGTCGTTCGTGTAAAGGCTAAACAGGAGCGGAGAGAGAACTGAGCCCTGTGGGACTCCAGCACTGATGGAGTGGGAAGTGGAGCGCGTCATTTCGACGCGATAACGGAAGGCGCGATTCGACAAGAAGTCTCGTAAGATGAGCACGAGTCTGTCCGGCACACCCAATTGGTAGAGCTTGTAGATCAAGCCGTTGTGCCAGACTTTGTCGAATGCCTTCGCGACATCTAGGAAGAGGGCGCCCGTGTAGATGGGTTTGGGTCTATTGAGACCGGAGAGGATGTGCTCCGTGATGCGGTGCACTTGGTGGACGCAAGAGTGTTTGGCTCGAAAGCCGAACTGCTCGTCGATAAGGATACCCCTGGACGTTACGAAGTCTTTGAGCCTCGCCAGAAGTAGGCGCAAATACTCAAGACGTTGTTCTAAACTTAAAATAAACAATGGTTATTCTTTCTTACAATCTCACCTTTTGTGCAGGATAATGTTATCTGTATTTTCACAGAAGTTTCACAATACCAGCTAATTACTAGAAGGAAAACCTATGCACTTTGCGCACTCTTGTAAATTACTGCCAAACCTTTTGGTAGGTGTGTGCTTGCGTACGTGTGTATCGTTTCAGTTCACTGCTTTAAAACGACCGATAAAATAGTAACGTCTGAAGCAATACAATGAGTTGGCAACCTCTAGCTCCGTCTAACAGAATTTTAACGTCATAACAATAACATGTGATTATAACATACTTTTAATAGATCTAAGAAAATAGTTTTAGGTTTATTTTGGAACTTAGAATACGAGAATCACTAAGTTACATACACACGCTCACGCCTTTATTCCACTGGGGTAGGTAAAGACTACAGTTTGCCACATACTATGATTCTGACACACCTCTTTCGCTTCATCTACGTTCATACATCTCTTCATACATTTCCGTCGATTAAGAGTGCTACGCACTTGACCCTTTTCCAAGAGACTATTAATTTGGTCGTGATAGGTTTTCCTTTGGGGATCACTAAGTTATGTTAGCCATTCGAACACTAAGGTTGTAATAAATCAGTATAAATTGCTGCACTGCCGGGCAAAGGCCGTTTCTCACATCCCTTCTTTCTGTGGATATTTTTAAATCATTTAAATGGTTCAACTCACAGACTCTTACTTACTAGGCTGTTTGAGATTTATGTGGTGGAAACTTAACATTTCGAAGGTGAAATTTGCTTAACGCGTCTGTCTGCCAATGTCCGTAATAATATTCGTGATGATAATTATGAATAATAGTTAATGAGGTGTGCCAATTAGTGTACATAATGTTGTTGTTCATGAGATAAAACACATACCAATGATTCTTTTCTATTTTTAACAAAAAACAGCTGATTATGTTATACCTGTAGCTAATTAAGACTAGACTTTATTTATTTTTATGTGATATGTAATATGTAGATTATTGTTACATGCGCGTCGAAAGTGAGAATTATCTGCCTAATTATACACACTTGCATAATGTTGACTATGATTTAACAGAAACATTATGTAAAAGAAATTAATTATAACATTACCGAAGAACCAAACCGTGTTAAGTTTAAAACAACAATAGTGTTTTGTTGTTAAATAGGTTTTACCAAATCCATTATTAATGATTGGTTAATAGTGCTTCGTTCGTTATTGTGTGAATGATCTACGCTGTTGGCCGCGACAAGAGGGCGGGCGTGCAATCACTACGCTCGATCCAGATGGGCAAGGGGGCAACTAGCTCAAGGGCGCCTCAACGAGGAACGGCCTCGGCTTGGGCAATCGCTATGGGGGAGGGCGTATACCAGGTGTCTCGCCGTGGTGCTCTGCACCGGCCGGCGGGCAAGGAAGTCTTTGACCGCACCGGCGAGGTTGGTGTCTGATCCTGTATGCGGTATTTGTATCCGAGAGAAGGGATCTAAGGGCATCGGGAGGGTCGGTGAGAACATGCCGCGGATGGCGGTAGCAGCTGATAGGAGGGCAGTTAGGTGCGTAGTCGACGGCGGCTACGATTAGCGGATTTCTAAGATTGCACGCGTTCGCGAAATATCGGATTGTCGCCTTTTTAATAAAGGCGCGAATAGGTTCGAGACGGAGATCGGAATGGAGATCGACATTCCGTATGAATCCGACGGTTTTGCGGAGAAAACGGGATTGAACCGTTTGGAGTCTATGGATGTGAGAGCGGGCGGCGTGCCCGAACACCTCACAAGCGTACGTCATGATGGGCCGTATACAAGTTTTGTAAAGTGTCACCTTATTCCTAAGGGACATTTTACTCCGCTTGCAGATCATCGGGTAAAGACGACCGAAGACAAAGGCTGCTCGGTTACGGACTCGCTTGATGTGCGGTCCGAAGGTCATGGTATTGTTTAGGGTGACCCCTAGATATTTGACCTGTTTTACTCAGGGAATAGGTAGGTCGAACATGGTCACTTGACTGAGATTACTTCTGGGGTGGCGCAGGGAGGGGCGCGGGGCCTTCGTTCGTGGGAACCTACGTACTGTTGAGATATTAAAATAATAATTCATAAATATGTTACTTTCTCCCCACGAAAGTTAATTGAATACTAATTAGCACACCATACTTACACATTACTTATTATTTTAATTTGTAAACAGTATTTGTGCTAGGGTGGTAACTGCACTAGGTGCCTGCGTATTCTGATCATTTATTATTAATCTCTAATGGTTTGTCGATAAATCTAACTTTCTTTATAGCATAGCATGGTTACCTGTTATAACGTGTTAGATGTCGTCTGGTCGGGGCGACCATCTGAGATCGGACTCCGGTATCACCGGATTCACTTTCTCCACTCACTCGTTATGGTGAAAGGTTGTTTCATTCATAAAACGTCGATTGGGATTTTGGACATTATAACGTATTTAAGCAAGCGGTTATTTTTAACATAAACATTATTTATTAAAACTAGTGGTCGCCCATATGTCGATATTCGACCTACTCTTTCATTGTTTGCTGGTTATGTTTGACATTCAGTAAGACTATAGACAAATAATATTAAAGACAAACATCAATTTGACGTGTATTGTGTCAAATACGTGGTAGTGTGTGTAATGTTTTTTTATTGATTTAATGTATTTTTTATGCATAATTTTAAAAAAATATTTGCGTTCCCCACTCCTTCGTCTATATAAACTATAAGTGTGGGAAATTTCATACTCCTCCGTCCGCGCAATTTTCGTAAAAAGGGGTACAAAGTTTTTGCTTCACGTATTAATATAACGATAAAATAGGTATTTACGAAAATTATATTTTCTTTTTATAAACAGCATTCTTAATTAAGATAAGTATGAATTAATTTTACAGATTGTTACAGTGTACACGACCAACGATTTATATATTTGTTTTCTTGTTATCGGTAAAAATACAATAAAGGTCAACGACCAAGATTAAAGCCGTCGCAACGATTAAATCCTATTGCCTAATCTTCTTTACCTAAAACTTTCATTGTTGTTAGTTGATTCATTGGACCCCTAAACATATTAGTGTTTTAACTACTAAGGGAATAAAAGGAATTTTCTTCCTGATTGAGCAGTGATAGCCTAGTGGTTAGACCGTTGGACTGCAAAGTCAGAGGTCTCGGGTTCAAACCCAGGCACGCACCTCTGTCTTTTCGAAAACATTTGCGTATTAAAAGTTATCTATCATTTACTTTATCGGTGAAGGAAAGTGTTTCTCGAAGGTGTGTAGAGTTCGCCAACCCGCACTGAGCCAGCGTGGTGGACTATGGCCTAAGCCCTCTCAGTTCGAGAGGAGGCCTGTGCCCAACGGTGGGACAGTTTCTAAACAGGGCTAATACTATTATTTTCTTCCTGATTACTGTGAGCACTTTTTGCAACACCTCCTTGATAGCAGCTTGATAGCAGAGATGGGCAAAATGTAATCAGATTAATGATTAACCACGCCCGCTTGGGGAATATAGGCGTGGTGGTGTATTAATGATTAAAGATTACAATTACATTTTGTAATCTTCAACGATTACGATTACACTTTTAATCTTGTTCCGTGATTGAATATTACAAAATGCAATTGTAATCATTTTACTGATTACATTTTGCCCATCTCTGCTTGATAGTAACTGCACGGAGTTTAGGAATTGAAAATGTTACGATTTGATTAATATAATGATTATAAAATTCCTTAGACGTCTGTTTTAAATGAATTAGGTAATTAAAACACAAGATCACTGAATTTGTAATAGAAAATATTGATGTGGCATTTATTATGGTGGTATTCTTTATGTCACATATTTTTAAACAAAAAACAAGATTAAAATATCGGTTTGTAGTTATCTTGTTTTTTTTTTAATTATTTTAAAAACGTATCCTCATACTAGGATTTATTCCTGTGTCATGAGTGCGTTTACAAACATGAAAATTCGCATACAGAAATTGGTTCTAACGATTGGTTTCGCTCGATATACGCTGCGATTGTATAAATATTTATCACAGGCGGACGTCCAGTCATCTTGACTCCTCTCTATCGGTGCTGACCCTATTGCACGCGATAACGTAATTATTAACTTGTCTCCCATCCTTTTGTAATACGTAACTTTATAATACCTACTGAGCGTATACGTACGAATTTACGGAAGAAAATTGAGGCAGCAACCCGCTTTTAATTTACTTGCCATGTTCGCCGGTTATGTAGTTTTGTTATGCGTCTGTTTTTTAAAGGGGGGTTTTGTAACAGTTACTGATGTAACGTAATATTTTTTCTTATACCTAGCGAATAATTATAATAAATAGGAATCCATTAAAATGGGATTCAGTTATAATTGACTGACTCGTTGGTCTCGTGGCAAAGTGCATCGCTTTATGATCACGGCTAATCCTAGGTCGGACGAGTGTAGTTTTTCTAACGAAAACTTCCCAGTACGAGTCCGGAGTCTGGAATTGTACCCGGTATGTGGCAATAGACTCGCCCCCTATTACATGGGACCTAACATCGTCGGCTAAACGTGGGTGTACTCAGTACACCTCCGCCACCCCCGCTTGGGGAATATAGGCGTGACGGTGTATTCAGTAATAATAATCAACTTAACTCATTATGGATATCATTAAAGAAACCGCATTTTTTATCAGCACCAATTTGATTTATATAATTACTAGCGTTCTAAAGAATTGTGTAAGTATATTTGTTTATTGATAAAATAAATAGGTCAGATTAATGGGTCGTAATTAAAGTTAACCCAGTGACTGGAAAAAATACTTGAAGAACATAACCTACTTGGTAGAAAAGATAATTCTAAAAATTCTGATGGGAATCTAACTATGATTTCTAACACCTGTGCCCAAATAGAAAGAAAAAAAAAAACATCGCTTTAGCTGCCTGGAGTTTAACTCTGCTATTGCTATTTTAAAAAAAATGTAGTTCATTGACATTTAAGTTGTTGATTTTTAACAGATATGGGAATCCAATAACTAAATTATGTTACTATGGGTTTGCATAGGCATACCACTAGAAAATAATTGTTGTTATTAAGTAATCTGGTTAACAATGACAATTTAATTGTTTGTTTCTTTTGTAATCTGTAATTATTTTAACCGTTTTTCTGACAACTTAAATGCAATGATCGTCTTTTTCACACGATTTGCTGCTTTGGTAAGTCTGAGTGAAGCGGAGCTTAATGGCGGTTCAATGCCCACCCGAAGCGATAATTTTTTCCATCTGTTTAGAAATCACTTGCATAAAAGCAAATGATACATGAATTCAATTAAAATAATTCCAAACATGGTAAATAACTTTAATTTATACGCTTATATAAATAATATACAATATGGCCCCACCTTATATTTCGAGTGCGTCAATTCATCAAACTGCAACAACCATTCAAAATGTCAAACTAACTTTCAAACGAGCGCGGGTAAACGGCGCGACGGGCAGTGCGCGCAGGCGCGGAACAAAATGGCGAGTGACAGCCGCGACGGCCGGTATACCACAGGCTCTGCACTCGCCGCCCGAAGGCGTCAAGACGTGATTCCCTCGCTTATCGGGCTCTCGGCCAAGGTCCAAATATAAAGACCAACATTGTGCCCGTCTAGTCATTGTATTGACAATTATTAAACAACCGCGATGATCCACTTGTGAATTTATCATAGTTTATAATAGATAATTACTGTCAAGCTACTCATTATAGTTATCTAGGTACTAACAATTAATAATTGCTTTGTTTTTATCATATGACATCATGCATAACGATATGATCATGCCTGTACATGAAAATAATATCCTATTTTCTACGCTGCTATTGGGTAGGTCTTTCGAAACCAGTTAGGCGAATGAAGGTCATTCACATCATTCCCCATTAAACTAGATCAGATTCTTTCGCGCCATACGATGCTTATAAGTATCATGTTTGTATAGCAATTGAACTTTCATTAAAAGCTTCCCAGATAATGTAGGTAAGTACCCAGTAGGTCGGACAAGTGTAGTTTTACTAACGAAAACTTCGCAGTACGTGTCCGGAGCCTAGAATTGTGCCCGGTATATGGCAATAGCCCCCTATTACATGGGACCTAACATCGTCGGCGAAACGTGGGTGTACTCAGTACACCTCTGCCACCCCCGCTTGGGAAATATAGACGTGACGGTTTTTTTTAAAATAATAACAACGCAAACGAAAATTAAAATTATTTATTGAAACAACTTCAATTTTTTTTAGTTAAATAAACTTTACTAGAGCTAGTGGGCTTAGACTTACATAACTAACGTAGGAAAGCGCAATAAAATGAATAGATACAAGTAGCCATAAGTACATGTAGTTCATAAAATGATATTTTCGTTACAATATTTAGGTAGGTAGTCGTTCTAGGTATCAATACCGGACTTAAATTTTAGGCTCTCAGGATCTAATTTTAATATTAAATAACATTAACACATTGATTAAACAAATGCATTGAAATGACATCAGGATATTAAATGCCTTAGAAGCGAGTGATGATTGTACCTATTTGATACCTACTCTTGTCTCTAAATAACTTTACACAGCAAATAAATACTTATAAAACATTCATATAAGTCAAATTTGATTATGTGAGATACGATACATAATAATACTTAGTGTAATCGATAGGGAAGATACATGTATGTATAAATTAATGTAAGGTCTTACAGCCACTCTTATCACATATTACAGCTTAATCTTCTAGTTTGTCTATCATAGAAAATCTAAGATAACCTTTAACGCCTGTATACAAATTTGTAAATTAAATCTACAAAATTAGTTTCCGTTTCAGGTAATCCACTAACTGCATTATGATACAGGAGGTCAATAATTCGTTTCTAAAGTAAAATAAAATGCACTAAGCATTAACATACGAAATATTACATTTCACGTCAAACAACAAGATTTGTAAAATGGTATTGGATCAAAATATAAACATCGATTATAATTTGGCATCGTTAACTAAACGTAGCTTAATTAATTAGCTTTACGATGAGTGGAAATAAATGCGAACAAGCGTTGTTCTAGCGACTCGCTCCGGTTTGTGACTCGAGAAACAACCGCCGACCACACAGCCGACCGCCGGCAGACTGCGCACATTCACTTACAAGTATAGATTCGCCTACTACGGATAGAATTTTGTCACATTTTGCATGGAGAATCAGTCAAAATTCTACTGACAGTAAGCAAATCTATCCTTTAGTTGAATATTGAAACCGGCCATAAGTTGATCTAAGTAGTGTTAGGGAAATGTCGTAAGGTGTCGATTGTCCGAGGTCTGCCTGGCTGTCGATATAAAATAATCTATCACATGTATATGGAACTGGCTCAAAAATTACGAATACATACTATAGACTCATATAGCGCTCGCTTTGACGTGCTTGGGAGTAAGAAATTTCTGTTCGATGGACCTCCGCGGGATGCCGCTCACCTTTTTTGGTGACGTGTTGCAGTTGATCGACGAGGGGAGGGACTTGTAGCCGCCGTCGGAACTGTAGTCCGTATCCGTGGACTGCCCGTTTAGACTCGGGCTATGCCTGTTGCCATTCACGCTCTCCTTGCTACTGATCCGGCCATTGTACAAGTCTCCGTAGGAAGTGTGGTGTTTGATGAGCGGGGTTTCTTCGATGACGACGTTTTTGGTGGTCGACCGCTCGGCGGTGTAAGCTTGGTTTTGAAAATTTTCTATAGAACGAGATCTATTGGAGTAAAGCGCAGCTCGCCGGTCGCTTTTCTCTCCGACGGAGGAGTCCCGCTTGATGTAGCGCCTGTTGGAGTCCGAGTTGGCTAAAGCTTGCAAGTACTTGGAGCCAACACGACTATTCGTCTTTAGCTGTACAGCGTCCGCTCGCTTGTCTGTTTGTCCGTTCTCTTCTCCGTTAGTTAGTCCGTTCACTTTTCTTACACCACACTGGCATTTGATAACTGTCCCGTTGGTAACAGGTCTCTTAGTCTTTTGTGCTTCACTATAAGACGGCAGCTTCCTTACGCTGGCTTGTTCATTCCAACTGTGAAAACAACGTTCGATTAAAAAAATAGAAATGTAAGGACCCAATTTGAAGAAATCTCTGAATTGTTTGTGTTGTGAGAAAATGTAAATGTTGATTTTGATATGTGTAAGCCTCACCTTTAAGTTCTGACGAGGCAGCGTGTAACACAGAGATAGGTTTCATAATCAAAGCAATTAAATTACAATATTCGTTAAAAAAATCACTTTAGTTTAAGAACACACGTCTACCTACTTTCAAACAGTACAAACTCACTCTTCAAATCAAGCTAATTTATCGCAAAATAATTCCGTGCTGTTAACTTAACCCTATCTATCCATGCCTTAGGCCCTCGTATTTGTACTAGCACCAGTTCGCTATCACAATCATTCCTACAGTTTACGTGGTGATAAAAGCTCTAGTAATATAAATCATAGGCACATGATTAACTATAATTTATTTGTATTCGGCGAGCGGTTGCCTATTACCAGAAAACGAGGTCCTCATGCAAACATCACTTGATGTATCTGTAGCAATATTCGTCGATGTCCCTATCGGAGACTAGGAAGACGTCATCACTTGTCGTCTTGTACAGGAGATGCAGTAAGCACAACACATTGACGGAACACAAGAGGCAAACAGCGAACAAGCAGTCCAGCCACGCTACCTGATCCGACGGACGAACCCTCGTACCACCCAAGTGGAAACTGCCGTGTCCAATATCCAATATTTGTTCGTTTTTCAACCAAAATCCAATCGGAATTTAAAGCAGCATGTGAGGAAATTAAAACAAAATGAACATTCTGAAAGGTCTCGGATGATGATGGCAAGATGTTGATGGTCATTTTAGTACTAATTGACACATATCTACGATGAGTTTCTATGTGATAGTGCTAAATGAAGATACCGGCAAAATACGGGGAGAGCGATAATGTAATTCTACACATGGATGTCGGTGCAAATGTCATCTTTTTGTTCATGTAATCTTTGAATACGATGACCCATTTAGACTTGCTCAAATGTGACACTACTGATTGACTTGTAGATATAGTATTTTGTATGAGTGATTCGCAATGATCTTTGCAAAGTGATAAGTAATGAGGGGATATAATGGGAGGTATATACAAAATGGCGATGGATGAATGTAGTGTGCTCAAAATGGATTTTAACGAGGCGAAGATAAACCTAAAACAATAAATAATAAACGTTGGATAATAGACATTGTAAATAAATATACATTATAATGAAGAAAGTGCAGTGACTAAAATAGAAAGTGAAGTAAGTGTGTGACATAATAATGTAACGTTTAAGCAATATTAAGTGGGCTCGTAAAAATGCTACGATTGTGTTGTGTGTGGAGAATGTTTGTGACGTTGTTACCTCACTAATCCGGAATTGTCAGAACTCGTTAACGCCGTACTCATGGGCGGCCGCAACTGTAATAAGAACAGTTAATATGTAATACACGACGTAACGCATTTCAAATTCAATTTTTTTTAATAATTTTTGAAGATACCTACAGACAGACTCCGTAACGGTTAAATTCCCTAAGCGTAGGTGGCAGCGGTGTACTGTGAACACTTACCGACGGATTTTATGTATATTTGATAAAAAGACGAGCATATTTAAACTGACGATGTAGTTGTTTAATTAGTTTACACATAGAACTCCTTTTTTGGAACGGAGATTTTAGGACAGCCAAATTTGGATTGAGAGTCAAGACGTCGTTATTTTTTCAGTCATTCGATTGCTTACTTATTGTCAGGTAAATAACCGTGGTTTCAAGCAAGTATTGTGAACCATGAGAATGCAATCAGTAAAGATAAGACGGAGAATTTCTAATAAGCAAAAATTCCGAGAAAAATATGTAAGTATCATCAGATTCCCTAAGGTGCGACTGGATTGGTGTAAATCATTCTATCAATTTGAACCTCCCATTTGAATACCCGTGAGGAACTACGGATACATACCATTCATACAGAAAAAAATCTAAGAAAGGTCTAAGAAAGATAATTATTGTCAGAGTCGAAACCCTTGGGCATATAAATAGTTAAAGTATTTGCTTATTTGTTTGTAAATTTTAGAAAAATGTAATATAGGAGTACCGAATGAGGCCCATAACAAGATCATTGTCGCCGAGGCAGGCCCAGAAAGCGGTGGCGCGATGACCTCGCCGCGTATCGAACAGAATAGCTATTATTGATAGGAGGTAAAAGACCGTTGGTGGAAACAGGGGGAGACCTACGCATTGGGAAACATTAGGTAATATAATATATATAATAATATAAGCCTACACTTTCCCAATGCTGGGCAAAGGCCTATCACAAGTCGAGGTGAAAGAGATTAGCTCATACTTCACCACGCGGACCCAGTGCGGATGTGCGGAGGCAAGTTTGTGGCCACCTGCTGTTGGAACTTACCAAGCCGCCTATAAGGCTTCAAACTTGGCTCAACGACTACCACATTAAATGGTAACCGGGACCAACGGCGTAATGTGCTTTCCGAAGTACGGAGACGCTCGAATATGAAAATGCCGCAAACGGTTACCCATATCAGGCCGACCGAGTCGAACGCTGCTTAACCTTAGTGATCGGTAAGAACATCGCGGTCGCACGGCGCTACGAGAAAAAGAAGCTAAGAAAAAAATAATATAGTTACCCGGTCGGTCTGCGTCGCAACGTTGCAGGTGTCGTCGGCGCGCGGCTCGTGGCTCTCAGCCATGCGCAGCATCTGTTGCTGCAACACGCGCACCAACCGGTCGCGCTCCTCCAACTGACTCTGTAACATCACAATTGCTAGTCAGAATAATGTTAATTAAATAAATAAAATAAATGCCTATTCTGTCCTACTACTAGGCATAAATCGAGTGAACATTCCTACATAATAGAAATTAAGATTCATTTTCAGTACTTACAAATAAGATGGTTTGGCACACACATACTTAACTATTGCCTACTTTTTTGTGTATGTATCTTTATAAATTATATCCCATGTATTATTCTGTATAAGCTAAATTAGTGTATAGTTTCATCAAAATCCGTTCAGTAGTTTTTGCGTAAAAAAGTTACAAACATACATCCTCACAAGCATTTGCGTTTATAATATTAATATACATTTTGAATCAAAACAAAACGACAGAAACAGTATTTATCTAGGTAAGTAGAGCACATGATATATAATATTTTAAATATAACGCAAATAGTCTGTCCAATGTAGCAAGAACGAATATCTAGTGGTTACAAGTTTGTAAACTAAACCGAAGGCCAAGCGAATCTAGTAGACTTCGTGTTGCAATCGTAATTGATTGGTGCAAAATTGCCGGTTCCTCCGGTATTCATTTCAACTAGAGTAATCAAATATTTGCGCCTCGTCTACAGACTAATTTTGTTCAAAGCAATATACCTATAAGTTGGTCCTATTCTGTGTAGTCACCATCAGTTTTCTAACCATAATCGTAGAGATGATCTATATGATCTAGAGTTGTCGACATGGAGCTTTAGAGGCATAATATCCTCATGTAGGAAGTTGCTTAGTCGTCATTAGTTAATAATGTTATTCGCTCTAAATTTATGAAGACGACGACTCTAAACTTTCCAAAAGGGATTATTTTGGAAAAAATATGTTTATATATTATTAGATTCTAACATGTTTATTCCATCTATTTCATCCTATCTCAGGACTATTTAAAATATATAGTTTCCATTAAAACCCGACAGTAAAAAGTGCATTCCATTTGAAAAGGACTTATTGCTCTATATAATATGTTTTATAAATACTTTTATATATAAGCTATAATTTTATATATAGCCAATGCCAACTTTTTTACAGGTATGTTCTAAAAAAATTGGTAGAGAGGCAATAAAACTTTTTAAGAAGTCGGTCTTTTGTTGGTTTTTATCAAGTAGTGTAGTGTGTAGATAAATAGATATGTGTATATATAAGTGTATGTGTAGCGTACCTGCAGGTAGAGTATCTGTCGGCGCATCTCTGCGCAGGCGTCAGGGTGCAGCGGCGAGGCGGGGGGGCGCCGCCCGTTGCCGCGCGCGGGGCTCTCCGCGCACGCCGCCAGCAACGGGTCGAGAGTTTCGCTCTGCACAAACATACATCATCACTCGAAACACTCCAATCCGATTTCGGTCTCGAACCTATTCCCGCCATTATTAAAAAGGCGACAACCTGATATTTCGCGAGCGCGTCCATTCATAGGAATCCGCGAATCGTAGTCGCCCCCGACTACGAGCCTAACTTTCCTCCTATCAGCCGGTACCGCCGTCCGCGGCATGTTCTCACCGACTCTCCCGATGCCCTTACATCCCTTCTTTCGGATACAGATACCGCACACAGGATCAGACATCGACCTCGCCGGCGAGGTCGAAGAATTCCTTGGCCGTCGGCCGGTGCATAGCACCACGGCGAGACATCTAGTATACGTCTTCCCCCATAGCGACTGCCTAAGCCGAGGCCGTTCCTCCTTGAGGCGCCCTTGAGCTAGTGCCCCCTTGCCCTTCCGGCTCGAACGTAGTGGTTGCACGCTAGCCCTCTTATCCGGTAAAGCTGTAGGCATACCGTGGTACAAGATTAGAATAGCTTTGTTAATGAGGTTGTAGTTACCTCACTAGTCATTGGTCCTTTTAGAGGGCCTGTCCGCTTCACGCCCACAAACTCACCACCTCACCACCTTAATATTTCGTTTTTAAGATTATGAGGGCGACCGTGAAAAGCCATTGCTGTAATCTACAAAGCAAAGCAACTACTTAGTTTTTAATTTACGTTTTAATTTGTTAATCTAGAAAGCCATGTTCGCTATTTGCGATGGAGCTGCAAGCAGCATTATATGAATTCATTATTTTTAACAGGCGCGAAACCACATATTATGAGTCTTCTTATAATTTAAAACGAAAATAAAAACGGATTATATTAGATGTTGTATATCAGAATAGTCAAGAACACACAGAATATACCTTTTACTACTACTTTAGATAGGAATTAATTGACTAGACGGGAATGGATGGACGAGCATGGTCTTTCTAACCGTTTCCTAGAGCAAAGCTCTATCTACCTCCACCTTCTTCTAATATTTTAGTTTTCTCGATAGCGATCCTTTAAAACTTCCTGTTTAATTAGATATAATTTAAAAAGAATTGATTGGTGTCTAAGGCTTTTGCGCAGCGCCGCTACATACTATCGACTGCCAGAAAGGCACTACAACTTGCACCATACCATTTCATTGTATACGTATTTTCAATCGCAATACATAAAGTGAAACAAATCAATGTTGTTTGTAGGTGCTATATGCTTATTTCGAAATACGTATCAAGAAACAGCAAAATGTATGTCGGTTATTTGAATACAAGTTACTTTGCAATTATAACCTCGTTGCTAGGAAGTAATCACATTTTAATAGCGTGTTGCTTTGTTCATAAAGTTGAAGGATAAGACTAAACGATATTTTGAGGAGAGGGGAGTGTGCTGTGGGTATGTACATATAAAGCTAAAAAATAATAATATTAGCCCTGTTAAGAAACTGTCCCACTGTTGGGCACGGGCCTCCTCTCAAACTGAGAGGGTTTAGGCCATAGTCCACCACGCTGGCCCAGTGCGGGTTGGCGAACTTCACACAACTTCGAGAAACTCTTAGGCATGCAGGTTTCCTCACGATGTTTTCCTTCACCGTTAAAGCAAGTGATAATTAATTTTTAATACGCACATGCTTTCGAAATTACAGAGGTGCGTGCCTGGGTTTGAACCCGAGACCTTTGACTTTGCAGTCCAACGGTCTAACCACTAGGCTATCACTGATTTGGATCTATCTAATTTGGCTGACTAATTTGGATCTACCGTATTCGGTCTCTACGCGCTACTAGCTTTTCAAATGCAACCACTAGTTTCCATTATTTGCATTAGAGTAACGTATATTACTCTCATTGACCTGAAGCCTCACTAAATAGGTTCGTTCAACCAAAAGGACAATGTGCCTAAAGGTGGTTACCCCTTGAGACCAAAATGTGAGCATCGTGAAAAAGCGTAATTAGCTAAGTGCTTTTATGTAGCTTTAATTTACATTAGGCAGGGAATGGAAAAAGATCAGCTTATATTTTTGATATTATCTTGGTATCTTTATTTATTTATCCGATGGTAGAGTCTTAAGTATGTAGGTACTATAAGTATCAACTCTCCTGACTATCCATGACTAGGTACTTTTTGGGCTACAAGAATAAAAATCTCATAAATTTGAATTTGGCAAAAACTTTCAGCTTGCCCACATTTTGGTAGAATCGCATGCATCAAAACTATGATTCCAAAAACGACCGTAGCGATCGACGGAAAGTGCGGTAGTCGTTTAATTGAGAACAAAACTTAAATTCAGCACATAATATTGCGCTTTGTGGGAGCGACTGCTAACGTCCATATATATGATTAAAAATCGTCGCGATTGTGTTCGGCATCATACCTATTGGTTTACATGCTATTCTTTGATTTCTGACTAAAAGAATAAATCTTTGCTAAGCATCACTTGGAGCCGGCTAAAATGCGAGCGGCATAAGTGCATTATTTGCAAAGGCGGGATTACTTACACTCATCGAATGATGCTCCTCCCCGGGCTGCGTGCGGCAAACAAGGCGATGCAACCAAATAAAAATACACGTTACAAAACGCTAAAACAAAATATGTGTGCCAAACATGCAAATTAATACACCATTGATCGACATAAACCATTGTCCACTGCAATATGCCGTCAATTAAAACTATGAATTCATACTAATAAAAAAGGTACTGTAAAGGATTAAAAAGTTGCAACAGCATCGTCGGCGATACGCTTCAGTGGACAATGGAGTTTGCACTAAAACAAAAAAAAAAGGAAAAGAAAAAATAACACTGAAAATCACTACTCACAAAGAAAAACAATCAATTTAGGTTATTTGCTTGTATTGATAAAACTAAATTCGTATTGCATTACCTAGTGTACAAGGACGATAAGTAAAACGATGATTTCTCTCGTTATTTTTAGGTGTTTCAAAAGTGAATCTAGACTGTCGTAAAATTCGCATTCTAGTTAACTGTGTTTGGTATGAAAAAAGGAACGTGAAATCAACAATTAGGTATATAAAAACATGCTACACTCACATTATCTATAAAACAAAAGGAAATTGCTAATGAAATATTACTTTACTGCCGGACTGCAACAATCAACTACGTGAATAATATACTAATCATACGTACATGCTGTTTGGTTATGCACAACAACAAAAAATGATATTATATTTACAATACTAGAAAACTAAAACGAAACTTACATCTCGCAATTTTATTGGTTGTTTTGTCGGTCTACTTCCAATTATTGCTTTATAGACACCTAGTTACCTTGCTCTATTAGTATTATAAATAACACTATAAAGATATAAAATCCATTATAATTGCAAAATTGGTCATTATGGTGAACAACTATAGTATTTTTATGAAGGGAGGGTACTGTAACAGTTGTGTCAAAGAAAATTATACTTTATTCAATGGCAATAACAGGCATGACCTGTTTCTATACTTAAGGTTATATGACTTAATGCTATTGAATTAAATATTAATTTCATTTGGCACTTAGAACTGTCACTACCCATCTTATGTGAAAAATATTTTAAGTAGACACATTATACATTTGGGGATTTGCTAAGGCACAAATGGATAATTGCTTAAAATACTCTCTTGTGTGCGTAAATATAATGAAGAGTCTGTGAACGTATAATTTGTTCGTGAATCAGTAACAGTAGCACGAACGCATCAAGATGCACGTATGTCGATACAAATCATTCAAATTAAGACACAATTTCATTTGAGTCACGAGATTTGGTCGCACGCCACTGCACGGTCTTTGATTGTGAACATAGAATTAATATTGTATGAGAAACGGTTTTTGCAAAGGTTCTGATTGGATATTTTTAAAGAAATACTAGCAATTTGATTCCTCTAATTGGACGGGTACTTTAAATTTAAGTAGGTAAG
Organism: Phalera bucephala; assembly: GCA_905147815.2. Classification (NCBI taxonomy): domain Eukaryota; kingdom Metazoa; phylum Arthropoda; class Insecta; order Lepidoptera; family Notodontidae; genus Phalera; species Phalera bucephala. The sequence continues at coordinate 11,983,599 of LR990612.1, read as the reverse complement.
TACTAAGGAAGTTTCAGTAATAACATGAGTCTTCTAAATCGGAAGTCAGAATAGCTAGATGTCATTACAAACGAAGTGGAACATAACTGTTCTCTACATCGAGAGAGTATGCAGACAAAAAAATGTGTTGCTATTTTGAAAATATAATTAAGCTAGTAAGATTTATAGGCTGCGGATTTGTTTTAATGATGTACGTAAAGAAGAGTTTATGTGTGATGAATTACTTTTGATAAATTATAGTCGTAACCTGAAGGGATCTTACAAAATTAATGATTTAAGATAATATATTGTACACCTTTTTTTGGTTTCATATTAAACTACAACAGTGATCCCGAATCAAAATATAATATTAAGTATGACTTAACTCTGCAGATTTTGATTTATGACGAGCTTAAGAACCCAAAGTAAACTTTAGAATTTCTAACGGAGTCAGAAACCTATTCTTTTGCATATTATATTTTTAAGCATCCGTCATACAGACGAAACTCGTTCAAGCTATGAAAATTAATACATACATTTTTATTATTATCCTATTTATGGTGTTTGCGTTAGTACTGACCTCTTGTAAGACCCTCTTGAGCTGTAGTAACAGTGTCTTAATGTCGACCACGTCCTGCAGCAAGGAGGCGGGCGCGGGCGCCGGCGACGCGCTGCCATCGCTGATCCCGGCATCAGACGGGGTCTGAGTCCGAGATCGTTGCAACAGCCGCGCCGTGCGAACTGGTAAACTGGCCCTGTAAACATGTGCACTTCTATTAATGACAGAACACCTACAGGCTTATTGCGAATATCTGTATCAGCATCCGCGGATGACCAGCATCGTTTTTATATCAGCATCAGCATCTACATCCGCATTGATTGATGCTGATGTTCGGGTTGCTACATAACCAAACGTGGCGGGGGTCACAGCACGTGCTTGCGCATTTTGACCAATCATGGCGTCCTCGACCTCTCGTTTCTGTATTTTTTAGTAAAAAAGAAACGTTTGCATCTAAATAGTAAAAGTTCATTTAAATGAGCGAAAATATCACCCTCTATGAAATGTGATAATAATGGAAGTAATCCAATTTTTAAAAAGAACATGCGGTTTTGTCAACTTCAAAAAATCAGCGTCAGCATCCGATGTTGTGTAAAAAACTGCATCAGCGACAACCCTAGTATAGGGTTCCTACTGGATCTTTCCTTACAGACTTCTCTGGCCTCCTCCACTTGCATCTTATCTTATCTTATATTGGCTTACCGGACCGAGGATACCTCTGGCGCACTTCGACCCATGGGATCTTTTGTGCTGTCCTTGCCCTAATGCTCTTACGTACCTGAGGTGTCCAGTACTCCCTGTATTAGGTTGTAGATTCCAGCAGGGGGACAGAGCCGTAGTTCTTCTGGGTTTGGATAGGCCACTCCCAGCAGTTCCATTCGCCGCGCAGCCAGAGCGTCGCAGTGACAGATGACGTGCTTCATGGTTTCAGTTTCTGTGCCACAGCACCTGCATACCACGTCGCCGCATAGGTTCATCTTGTGTAGATGTTCTTTCGTGCCATAGTGGCCTGTGAATGCTCCCGTTATTTGCCTTAGTTGTAGTCTACTATATTTTAGAAGTCTCTTGCAATCGCTTTCACACCATGTGGAAAGGAATTCCTTTGAGTGTCGAAGCCCTGTGTGTGTTTCCCATTCTATCTTATGTTGTTCTTGGGCATATTTAAAGAGTGCGCCTCTATAGGCACCGTCTGGTATGCCTATGAACGGTTCTGGACCAACGGGTTTTCCCATTGCTCCCTTCCTGGCTAAGTCGTCCGCACGCTCATTGCCATCAACTCCCGTGTGCCCAGGGACCCAGACTAACCTGACCGTGTTGCGCGCTCCACATCTGTCAAGAAGGTATGCGCACTCCGCAGCCAGTGCTGAGTTTAGCTCATAGGAGCCGACGGCCTTGAGGGCAGCCTGACTCTCACTACAAATGTAGATTTTCTTGCCCGTGATTCGTTTGTCCAATATCTCTTTTGCACAAATGTTTATCGCATAGGTCTCTGCCTGGAATATTGATGTAAACCTGTCCATGCTTTGGCTGAGGCTATATCCTTCCGTGTATACTCCGGCTCCTGTTCCAAACTTGGTTTTGGATCCGTCAGTGTACCATATCATTTGCTCCTTGCCTTGCTTATTTAGACCACTTTTCCATTGTTCCCTGGTTGGGATGTGAGTGCTAAATCTCTTATTGAACATGTATGTGGTTATGATCTTGTCACTTCTCATGTTCCTTATGTCATCTAGTTCCTTATCCGGTCCTAGCTTGGTGTGTTCGAGGCCTGGCGCCGTTATGCTCCATAGTCCAGCTTTCTCTAGCCTATAGAGTGCCTTCCTTGCCTCAGTTTCAATGACGATATGTAATGGAGTTAGGTTGAGTAGCCTCTCCATAGCTGCCGTCGGTGTTGTTTTGAAAGCACTTGTGATGGCCAGGCAGGCTGTCCTCTGCAGTTTTGTTAAGGAATCCCTGCACGTCTGTGTCTTGGTTCTAGGCCACCACACGATGCATCCATACGTTATTATCGGTTTTACCATAGTGATAAATAACCAGTGCATTATTTTGGGCTGTAGTCCCCATGCCTTTCCATACGCTGACCTACACATGTTCAGCACTCTCAGTGCTTTGGCTATGGTTAGATCAACATGTGTATGCCACTTCAGTTGCTTGTCCAGGGTCACCCCCAGATACTTGACCTCAGTGGCCCATTTAATTTTACTTCCGTACATGTACAGGTCCTGTAAGCCCGTCAGTACCTTTTTCCTTGTAAACAGGATGACATTAGTCTTCGTCGGGTTGACCGAGAGGCTATTTGTTGTGCACCAGTTTATTACCTTATCTAGAGCTTCCTGCATCAGTGTCGATACTGTGTTTGGAAACTTCCCATTGATTGCTATCACTATATCATCCGCATATCCTACTCCGTAGAACGGACCTTTGTTGATTATCTTCAAGAGAGAGTCCACTACCAGGCTCCACAGAGTCGGCGATAAGACCCCTCCTTGCGGGCATCCTTTAGTGGTTCTTACGAATAGCCCTTCTCCTAATAGAGTGGACTGGACTATCCTGTTCTTTAGCATGTTTTTGATCCATCTGACAAGAGTTGGTTCTATCCCATGCTCTATAGCAGCTAGTTCTGTGGATGAGAATGTTGTGCGATCAAATGCACCCTCGATATCCAGAAAAGCTGCAGCACAAATTTCCTTTTGCTGCAGAGCCATCTCTGCACGATTCACCACATAGTGCAATGCCGTTTCCGTAGACTTACCAGGTAGATAAGCGCATTGCATCTTATGTAGGGGATATCCTCTACTTGCATAGTACGTGTCATTCACGCTCACCGGTTACGGATGAGAGAACATTATAATTTATTATAAGTAATTATTAAAAACTGACTCAAAATATTAAAAAATCCAGGAGAAAGTAAAAGAATGCTTTACACATTCTCTGATGATTCATATGATACTCTAATGATTCATAAGATCTACCAGGTCATATTTTCATTCCTTATTTCCTATATAGTTAGTTATAAGTACCTAATATTAGACAGATCTATGAATTGAGATGGCCTTTAGGAATATATTAAGCTAAGGGTAGAAACATTAATTCAACTTAGCCGCATTACATTAAAAGGCCAACGAATGACAAAAACATATTTACGATAGGAGGAGAAAGTTATGAAAGTAAGTAAATGATTTATATGGTCCAGTCATTGCAAATGTTTTATTTATAGGACACGCCAACAAACTATTCCCAAACTTAATAGCATCGTAATGGTTTGCTGATTCCATTTCGGTGGTAATGGCGATGGGCGTGAACGGCCCACCTACACAAATTAATTAGCGAAAATAGCGCGACAGCCGAGCCGTTGTGTCACCTGGTTATACATCTACATTAGGGTACCTAATTAAGATAGTGCTGGGCATGTTTTTGAATTAGGCCTATCTACATAACACGGCTTTATAGTCCCTAAAGAATTAGTCAGTCGGAGAATTAATTGCGTGGGCTAACTTCAAATTATTGTAGTTATACAAAAATTACATTGGCAAATTTAAAAAATAAAATTTCTTTATTAAAATGTTGAGTGGGGATATCTAGTGGGGCTAAGTATAATTAGCCTAATGACTTCTACAAAAGTGTCTTTAAAAAGTAGACAAAACGTTTTCGCTGCACGTGACTTTTAAAATTTCAGTTCTCTTCAACAAAAAGTGGGGTATAGATTGTTATAGCCAGCCCATTTTGCATCATAGAAGAGCACAATAACAATCATTATTATGAACTAGACATCGTGGTGAACTGCGATACAATATTGTTAGCTCTGTTGGGAAAGAAAACTTAACAACATCCGGTTACGAAATCATTAACCAATCAAGCGTATAAGAAAGGTGCATCTAATGCAAAACAAAATGAAACAATCGTGAAGCAGCCTTTACGCAGCTGCGAAATGGAAACGGCAGAAAATACAAACATTTCCATTCTGTCAATAGCTCTGTCATTTGCATGGCAAAAAACATTCCGTTCGTATATAGCATAGCATCTTACAATAAAAGCGTATTATGTGATATTATTTTATTTCCTATAAAAAGGGTCCAAACGGTATATGCTTATCTTTTAATAGGTCCTTAATAGGTCTCTTGTTTATTTATTTTTCTAAGTTTTCTAAACATATATGAAATATAAATACTCCTTCATGTTATTTTAGGACTTAGCTATTTAGCCACCTCCATCATATTGGCATTATGCAAGACCGTTTCAAGTTATTTTGGCTATCCATTTCAAAATTCGGTAATGCTTCTAGAATATGTTGTTATAGAGATTTATAAGCGGAAACAACCCTGATATGTTTTGTTTATTGCTAATTTATTAATGACTGTAGCGAATAGAGCAAGCCTAAATTACACGGCCACCTCTCGATTGGCCTTGCGATGTTGCTTGTCTGAGCTGGCCACTTGGCCTTTCGATGCATACAAAACAACAACATATCGCGCATAAACCGTTGAGGTTGGGAATAAAAATAACAATTTAATATGACCTAATGGGAAAGTGAGCTCAATATTAAGAGTAAGTGTATGTACCTACTGTGAAACAGCTAAGTAAATATTTTCTTAAACGATTGTTAAGGATATACTTAGATGTGGGAATTATTTATCGTAGTATTATTTTGTATGGAGCATGACTAATACAACCAACAAAGATCAAAATAAAATCGGATTACATAGAAGTACTTGATGTTATAGATAACACCTGTTTCACTCGACGAGATATGATAGCAGCGAACACTTCGATTTCCAAACCGCGTATTATTTGTTGATAGTAATATTTTGTAGAACTACAGAAACTGGTATTTTGTGGCACTTTTTTGATTAAATAATAAATATCACACACAGTTCACATGCGAGCGTCACATGTGTTTGACCACCTGTATTGTTTAGCCCTCTGGCTGCGCAGGCTGGGCGCGGGGCTGGCGGAGCGCGCGGCGGCGGGCTCGGCGACGTGCAGGTCGGTCTTCTGCCGGCGGGCGCCCATGGCGTGGCTCTGGGCGGGCCCCGCGACCGGCGTGGACGTGGCCGAAACGGAGCGCATGTCGCGCGAGAGACTTTCACAGCGCGCACGCACGCGACCAACTGAAGTTCGCGCGCGGCCCGAGCTAGCGGCGCCGCCTCCGCCGCCGTCGCCGCACCAGCTCGCCCGGAAAAATCAGATCTCGTGGCGTCGACCCTATCCATTCATGCCGAACGGATCAGAACCATCGCGCAATTTTCTTTCTGTCACACTCTATTTGTATCTGTTAAACCTATAAACTTACGAGCCGTATGACACGGTTCCGATACGTCACCGATTACCATAACACCTTCCGCGATCGTACCGAAACATCGCGAGATGGATGCGTGAGTCCGCTGTCATTTAATTTGGCAATAGGGGCATGGTGAATGACGCAGCGAGGTGTGTCGGAAAGGGAGAAGACTGAACGTGCGTCTCTATATCTGCGCCGTCACACGGCGTCACGCTCGTTGATCGCGCACCGGCACCACAAGCACTTTCTTTTGCACGTGATTTTGTTTGTTTTGTGTTATTATACACCCTCTGTTACCATCGGGTCACCTTCATCGAGATTAAATCGAACACAATATTTTACACACATGGTACGGCGAGGAATTTCACGGACGGCTCAATTTCGGAAGGCTCGATAAATAATAGGTCAGTGTCAATGTCTCGACGGGTTTGTTTGTTTTGCACAGGGTCGCCGGTTCAGATGCCTTCTCTTAGTAAGGCGACGCGTAGTGCGCATGCGTGCGTCCGTTCAATAATCACCCCCTCGGGTTCAGCTGATGTATTTCTGTGAAGTGACTTAGCAACCACATCGGAATTGGAAATTATTATGCATCTATATATATAATATCAACCGGCCCACTTGTGTCGGCAACGCGAAATATCTAACGGTTATTTAATAATGATGCCATGTTCAACGGCGGATTTTTTGTTATTTATTTTACATACTATTTAATATTAGGTCCGTAAGTCCTTGGTCGAATCCTAGGTCGTACATACAAAGTGTTTTTGAGGTTTTTATATCAAAAAGATTTAGTAGAAAGCCTGAATTGTGCGGAATAATAACAATAGACTTGCCCCTATTGTATTTTCTGGGAAAATGTGGGAGTATGTAGTGCACTGCGTACGTAAAACCTATTCCAATTCCCAATCAAGGGTTAAGAGGTGTATCTCTTAACCCCTGTTTGGGTAATAGCTATAGGCGTGACAATAATAATTTTAATTTTGTCAAAAAAAAACTTCCTTTTAACATTGATATTGGCACATATATGTGTACAATAAAGAATACATACCTAAATTAGGCACAACAGGCTAGGTGATGTTTAAAAAACTGTTTAATACTGTACATTGATATCTAGTTTATATTAAAAGTTCTTTTTTTTTATAACCGCTAATATACATTATGTACTTACACCCACTTTTCGCCGACAGTGTCATGTTTCAGTGTAATAAGGATACAAAGTACACCTCTGCCACTCCCGCTTGGGAAATATAGGCATGACGACGTTTTCATTAAGTTTTTTGCGATTTCAAAAACCAATTAAAATTTACCGCGATAACTACCAAGACTGTCATGTCACAAAATAATAATGTACAGAAGTCAAGCTCATGTATGTACCTCACTTTTCATACATACAATCGGGGTTGCGCTAGGGTTATCAACTCTGGCTTATGCGAAAAAACTATCGTGGTAGCGGCACTCGTATCTAGTTGTTTGATTGATTGTTGAGAATAAAACAGGAAGAACGGAAATATAAACCAATAATACCTAAAATAATTCAATTATAATATCATTTTTTTACGTATTATTATTATTATAAGGAGTTGGGACTAAAATGAGCTTCACACACACGACCACGAAGGCAACTTGAATCTATTAAATCTTCTCTTTGTATCAATCTCAACTTCTCAGTTCGCCTGAAACAAGATATAACTTTTATCTTAAAATTTATAACCGCAACCTAAAAAAATATCTAGCGGTTCAAACGATTTAGTGAATTTTTGAACACAAGGCTTACACAGCTTATACTACAGTAAATAATATAAATTGTAAAAATATTACAAGGCCACAAACTCATGTTCGCTTTTTCGGCGCGGGGCCGGCGGGCGGCGCTTACCTTCCTACTGTTCCGTGTTACGTTAAAATACAAGCAAATACCTACTTACCTCTCTGATACAACTGGTAGCTTAAAAACGACAATTTACCGTTTAAAGTAGAATTAAACATCCATCAACTGAACAGTTATAATAACTATTTTTTTGTTGCTTCATGTCTGCATAAAAAACATCACAAGACGCGTGTCTGAAGCGGACGGCGCTCGCGCTCGCACTGTTCTTAACCGTGCCGAGATATCGTGTCCGTGAGCAATGTCTATGTGTGCGTTGCTCGAGCGCGCGTTGTATGTAGCTTGACTTCTGTACACTTATTATTTTGTGGTCATGGTGTCTGAATGACGTCACGCCGTGTGAAACAATCATATCTGTGTAAGGCAGTTGTCAACAACAACAATAGCGTTTCGCACGACGTGACGTAACATTCTGATCGGCGTGCATGTGTGTGTGTGATTGAAAGCCAAATTTCGCCGAATTTATTTTCCAAATATAATTATGATATTTATCTTTTATAATAAATGATATTGTTTTTGTTACCTACATATTATCATGATTAATCATTAGAAACTGTAGTTCATCCGTTTTATTACTAGTGGACACAAGCCCATTCCAGAGTCCGCGCTGATACGGGAAATTTTTACGATGGAAAAACTGCTATTTATCCGACCTAAAATTCAGACTTCGTGGGTGCTACTAGCGCACTAGTCCAACCAGGCAGTCATCAGTCATTATTTTTATTAAAAAATGTTAGTTATGTAGACAGTAGAGATGGGTTATATTAGGTAAATCAGGTACTAAGTACACCTGTTCCTAGTCTGCATAAATATCTAATCCAAATACCTATTCCAGCTAATAAAACTTACGAATGTATGAAGTTTTGAGTCTTGCGATATTAAGTATTCCGCAAAAGTTTAGCGTTCGCAAGATGGAGTATTTAAAAGATTTCAATTCATTATATTTACATTTGTTTTATATCAATACGCGTTGTATAGCGCTGTCTCACTCCCTCCACCCTTACACGTAAGCGGGATAGCAAAGCGATAAGCATATGAGTGAGTGAGAGAGCGCGGGAACAGGTGTGAGTGAGCGCGCTAAACGGCTAAACATTAGTTAATAGTTTTTATTGAATATGAATATTAGGTGGATTAGGTATTGCCAGAATGGGATTAGGTGCCGCCTATTCTCGTAAAATACCTGTTCTTTGGATCGGTTCTAATAAATACGACTCATCTCTAGTAGACAGATGGTAGGATCAGTAATAGAACTGACTGGAGTCGTCGGTGTGTCGGTCACGGTTTGCGGCCGGGGCTGGCGACGATGGCGGCCAACCGAAACGTAATTGTTGTAAAACTACCGTAACTTTAACTATGATGCCGAATTCATATATCACCCCTGACTGTGGTTTTATGAATATGGAGATTCGCGCATCTAAGTGTAATAATGAATTTGTGAAATCGCTTCAGCAGTGGTTTTAAGTAGATTGTGAAATGTTCTATCAAATTTAATATGATGAAGAATAGGTGACGACACTGCGTATGTACGGCAATCTTTCTTTAGTTATCTACTTTCTATAGTAATTAAAATATGTAAGTACCTACGCAACCATCACTACTGCCCAGTCCATAAAGAAAGGGTCGGCCCGCAGACTTCTCGATGTTTCGGCCCCTGACCAGCCCCACGCCATCGTAAGCACCGTGCGGGTATGGGGGCAGTGATTTTGATTCTCCAAGATGTGTACAAGAGACGTACTAAAGCGTTTTGTTTAGAAATCACGTAGCCTGCCTACTACATCAAGGGAGGGAGGAGCCACCACATGAGTTTTCTTATATGTGGTTAAATGCTACATACTTCAGTCTTCTCCACAGAGGACTGAAAATCTGAAGATTTTTCCCTTGCGAAAGAGAAAAAGTACCTATTTATAAGAGTTTGAGGCGCTCGTAGCGCTGTGCTACCGAGGTGTTCTTACCGATCACCAAGGTTAAGCAGCGTTCGACTCGGTCCCCCCCGAGATGGGTGACCGTTTGTGGCATTTTCATATTCGAGCGTCTCCGTGCTTCGGAAGGCACGTTAAGCCGTTGGTCCCGGCTACCACTTAATGTGGTAGTCGTTAAGCTGAGTTGGAAGCCTTAAAGGCGGCTTGATAAGCTCCAACAGCAGGTGGCCACAAACATGCCTCCATCAATCCGCACTGGGTCCGCGTGGTGGAGTATGACCTAATCTCCCTCACCTCGATTTGTGAGAGAAGGCCTTTGTCCAGCAGTGGGCAGTATAAGCTGATATTATTATATGAGTTTACGTAGGCACTACAATACTCATTATTAGATACTTATTGTTATCATTACGATCAATAATGCTGGCCTATATTTCTAAACACTTGGACACTCAAACAAGCCGTGTTAATTTATAATGAGAAAAACTGGTGGAGGTACGTTGTAAAATGCAACTAAACCGACTGGCAATACGAATGTTTTATTTGATTATTCATGTGTTACACAGAACAATGAAAAGCATATATTAAAATTCTGAACATAACCCAAAAATCAGGGAAATGTGTAACAAAATGATGTAACAAAACGGAGCATACGCGTGTGAGGGAGCAAAGAGCCCCGGGGAATGGCCTCATAAGAGCCTAAACGTGATAAACTAATGACTACTTTCATTACTATTTCAAAATCATAATGAAAGTAGTAGATAGTGCCTACATGATGAAAGTAGCGCCTAGACATAATTCTCTATATTGCATTACTCATGTTAACCATTAACTAGTAGCTATTTAATAGTTTAATAAAAGTGAAGCGTTTAGTTAAAGTGAAATGGCAATATAATCTTACTAATTTTATAAATGCGAAAGTTTGTGAGGATAGATTTTTTTTTTCTTTAAAAAAACGTAGCCCCACTCTAGGATTTATTCCTGTATCGTGGGTGCGTTTACAAACATGAAAATTCACATACATAAATACCCAGACCGGAACAAATAATTGTGGACCACACAAAGATTTGTCCCGTGCGGGAATCGAACCCGCGACTATTAGACACAGTGGAGCGACTTAAACTCTTAACCACTGCGCTAAATCGTCCGTCAAAATGGATGGATGTTTGTTACTATTTCAAGCAAACACTGCCGAACGGATTTTGGTAAAACTTTACATATAAATATCTTATATATCAGTACAATACATAGGCTACAGTTTATTATATATTACAAAATTAACGCGTGCACAACCACGGGTAAAAGTTAGTAGATAAATAGTTGTTGGTCCACGTGGTGAATTACAGAAATTCCCGGTCCACTATTTCAAGCTCTTAGATTTCCCGAACATCCGTGTGCTATCTAACTATCTTCTAATAAGTAGCCCAGCAACGGAGTAACCACCATTTGCACCTGTTGATTGTTCCCCAATCTGACCGCGCCATAAGGGCAAGATGGCAAGTGATAAAAGGCCAAGGAAATTCAAACTTGGAATTCTGAAATAACAGATATTAGCAATTCAATTAATGAAGATGTAATTACCAATTTTTTTTTATTTAGAAATCATAAAATCGGTGATCCATGACCGTATTAAGGAAATGTCTTATCTCATCCCAAAAGTTCCGGCTTACTTATTTATAACGCGGTAAAATATGCCAACTAATACTAATAGTACAGAACTTGTTGGAAATGTGTTATTTCTGCCTACCCCGCAAGGGATCTGACGAAATGATATAGCTAGATAATAAATTAAGGACTAGCAGACAGCTCGATAAGTTTCCATCGAACTGTTTGAGACCAGTTGACGTTTGTGTACATAGTCATTGGTAGGAACATTTTTAAGTTTTCTTAGTGATAGGTGCCTGGTCTTCATATTAGTACTGGTACTGGTTTTCTTATCTGAATGTTTGTCGTATGTCTCTCTACCATGACTTACGATGCCCTAACTAGTGGGTAAATATAATTTGTATGAAAAAAAATGTATAACGCTCGTAGTGAAAATGAAAAACAATAAATCTGTATTGTAAATGGCTGATTGCTTTAATATCTGCTGTAACCATGTCCATAAATACAAAAAAGTAAGTACAGGTGCTGTAAATAGTTGTAATACTAGGTAAAATCAATATACACCGTCACGCCTATATTCCCTAAGCGGTGGCAGAATTATACGGTGTACACGCATATATCGCCGACGATAGTAGGTTCCAATGTAATAGGGGGACAAGCTTATTGCTATTAGATAGGTACCGGATACAATTCCAGACTGGACTGCGACTGAATTTCTTTACGATAAGTTTGCTTACTAATTTTCAACACTCCTATATCGCCACTCGCACTATTCGCTATTAAAACAAATAGATTTTTAATCTTCATTAAACACTTTTTTAAAAGTAATACTAGTAACAAATACATGTAGAGTGCTCCTACTTGAAACTAAAATAGCTACCAGATATGTTAGTTTCCTAACCAGCGCTTATAGCCAAGTTGACAATCTACAGTCGTTAGCGCTAATAGAAAGCGGAAAAATGTATGGGAATGTCATTTTGCAACGAAAAGTCACGTGGTCAAAACAATGCGCTATCGATTGCGACAAGAGAATAGATACAAAACGCTTGCCACTTGTCCAGGCCCTCAGGCGTCAACTTGTAAAAAGTTTATCACTGATTTCAAGTGTTACATTATTGTATCTTCATACTCGTGTTGAATGAGAGTAATAAAAAGTGACACGTCTTGAACACATAGGGGAAAACGATGCATTGATCGTTTCTTGTAAGTGTGTACGAATCAATTAATTTGCTGTTTGCTTTATGTTAAAAAAGAAAACTTTTTTAATAATCTTGCGAACTAACGTAATGAATTGGATAATTTAATTACCTGCGACATATGTCTGAATGCATTAGGATAAAAACGTAGTATATCTTTCAAATAATGTTTTGGAACAATTTGGTATTTTGAAACGGACAGACGATTTAGCGCAGTGGTTAAGAGCTTAAGCCGCTCTGCCCATTGCGTCTAATAGTCGCGGGTTCGAGTTCCGCACGAGACAAATCTTTGTGTGATCTACAATTATTTGTTCCGGTCTGGGTCTGGTTTTTTATGTTTGTAAACGCATCCACAACACAGGAATAAATCCTAGTGTGGGGTTACGTAATACGAGGTATGCCTTTTAAGTTCTGTCGTTTCCATATTTCCCGGCAATTTTGAATTTGGAACTGTTCTATATTCGAATGTGTTTAAATTTTGAATCCCAAAACAGTTGAAAGTATTAGGATTAATGCTATTGTTTAGTCACAGCGTCGATTGGAATCTGTCAGGTTACGTACGAAAATGAATCTTTCTGAGGAAAATGTTCGTGCAATAATTTTCTACAACTTTAAAAGAGGCCTGACACGGCTTCAGTATTTTGAAGAGCTAACATCTGTGTTCAGTGATGAAGCCCCATGTCTGCGGACTGTCGAACGCTGGTATTTAGAATTCCAGCGTGGACATACTAGTGTTAGTGACAAATCTCGCGAAGGACGCCCAAAATCCGCCTTCACTGAAGATAACATCATTGCTGTGAGACAACTAATTCTCGAAGATCGTCATGTGACGTATCGAGAGATAGGGGCTCTATTAGGCATCTCAGGGACAACCATTCAGAAGATCTTGCATGTAGCGCTTGGTGTGAGAAAGCTAGTTTGCCGTTGGATACCGCATCTGCTTTCTGACGATCACAAGGCGGCCCGCGTCAGATGGTGTAAGTAAACTCTGCAAAGGTTCAACCGAGGAGAGTCAAATCACGTCTACGACATCATCAGTGGTGACGAATCTTGGATCTATGCCTACGATCCTGATTCCAAACAACAATCTACAATCTGGGTCTTTCAAGACGAGCCAAAGCCGACTAAAGTTGTTCGTTCTCGAAGCACTTCAAAGAAGATGGTGGCCACGTTCGTTGGAAAAACCGGCCATGTTGCGACTATTGCACTTAAGATCGTAGAACGGTTAACGCAGAGTGGTATACCACAGTTTGTTTACCACAAATCATCGCCGAACTTCGAAAATCTAACTCAAAGCGACGCATCATCCTGCACCACGACAACGCAAGCTCACACAGCGCTCGTCAAACGATTGAGTTACATTTCCTAAAATTAAGAAAAGTTCGTGGTCAAAGGTTCCAGTCCGGTGAAGAAGCAGTCGACGCTTTCAAGTCAGCCATTTTGAACACTCCCAGTTTAGAGTGGAATAAATGTTATAATAACTGGTTTGAGCGAATGGAAAAGTGTATTAAGCTACGTGGTGAATACTTTGAAAAACAATAAAAAGTACTATAAGGCTCTAGTTGTGTTTGTTTCTTCAAACGACAAAACTTAAAAGGCATGCCTTGTAAATATATACATAAAAAAAATCTGATCTTATAAATTGGCAGGGATAAAACTAAATTTGATACATCATAGAGAACATTAAACAGAAATAGATAGATGGGCTACGTTTAATAAAGTAAAGCAAAAATGTGTGGTAAAATTATAGTACCTACTGACTACAACTAGGCTAGATAATTCTGAGAAATACCAAATAGTATACTTTAACGTGGTGCACATAAACTGATTACTACTAGTTTCGCCATACACATCAAAAAACCCTGAATCTTAATGTATTTAATAGGTAATGCTCAGAAGTGGTTCACGGTGGCCTCGAGCCGACCGCAAGCGCATACTCGCAATAATTATCCATGTAGAACATGAGTTCTCTCACTAGCGCAGGCGCAGGCTCCTCGGGTTACCGTCGTGGTTTGCTTTGTTAATTGATATCGACGTAATTCGCGTCGCTATTTCAACACGGGTGTCAGTTATAAAAAGTATTGCGTACGTTTTGTTTTCTTAGCAACGGAAATGTAAATTTATTGTTTAATGTTCCATAATCAGGTCACGAGTAGGTATCTTTTTTTGAAAACTTTGCAAAATTTTAGTAAAATACGTGTAGGTGTTACGGTAAAACACTCAAAAGTTCGGACCGTTCTTTCACTATCAATATTGCTTATAAATTTGCGCAATTGTTTTTTTTTTTTATTTCAAAACATTTTATGTAATTTTATTCATTACGTGACGTACTTTTGACATCTATACTAATAAAGGTAAGTTATATATCTTATGAAAAATATAACCTTGACCAAAGGATGGGTTTTGACATTTGACTGTACTACTTATCTACGTACCTACTTCAAAAATACGTGGGTAATTATGTTATAATTTTTTTTCAATATTTTAATAACTACGTATATGGTATGTTTGGGACTATTAATATTACTGGATTAAACTATACTATGTCTTGTTTAAGACGCTGTTGCAATAAAATTTGTTTTCTCTGAACGACTATCCTAACGAATCTATCTTAATAATGACATTGTGATACTAACAATATACAAGGTGTAACATAATAATCGCAAGACCTCAGACTCCGTGATTAGAGAATTCCTTCATAAATTCTAAACGAAAACCAAATTTCCAAATTTAAAGGTTTTTACCCTTTTTTAAGCAATTTTATACCCCAATTAACAATGAAACTTGTACGTGTATGTGTGCGGTTTGAGAAATACGTTTTAGGAATGCATTTAAAATCTCCTTATTGCTATAAATCAAGAATAAATTCAGTTTTTATAGCGCACAGAAGGAGGCGCATATTTGCAAATTTAAAAAAAATGTAAGTTAGGTACTTTAAGAATAGTTGGAATCAATTTAGTTACCGATTTAGAACAAACTACTTCTGAAAGACCTGAGTCTTGCGTTTATTATGTTACGCCTTGTATAAATAACGTTGTTTTGTTAAAATAACTAAACATACCTACTAACAACATATGTATCTAATCAATGTATGGTTCAAGGAATTAATCTATACACATAATGCAAAATAATTCATGTCCTCAATGTTGTTGGGTTTTTTAAACAAATGAATCAGGTTTTATCCAGATTGATTTAATATTTTAACTGGCCATGTTTTGCCAGGGAACTAAGATTAGTAGCTTTCAATATGATAATAATGTATTCGTTTATTGTAGTCATTCACAGTAGGTAGTCATAATAAATGACTAGAAATAGTATAACTCGTACGGTTTAATTTCAGTTGATTATGACTGCAAAGCTATAAAAACTGATTAAGATTACTATCTTAATATCATACATGCTCATAAAACAAAATATTGTGTTAAGTCTTCAAAGCTTAGCAATATATTATTATATGTATGTTAGACTGCACGGTATATTTTATGCGCCATTTTATAAAAATATTTATTATAAATTATATTATTATTATTATATCAATATTCTCTTTTTATGGTAAGTATGTATATACCTTATATAATATTACATTGGATCCACTATCAGCAACGATAGCACCTGCGAAATCAAAGAACGAAGACGCATCGGAATAACCGTGCTATGACTCGGCTTCAAAAGATTTGGAAGAACAGAGGAATCGGCTTTAAAACGAAAATCAGGCTAGTGCGGACCTTCGTCTTTTCTATCTTTCTCAATGGGGCTGAGACATGGACCCTTTAAGCAGCAGACCGGAGGCGTATCAATGCGGTCGAAATGTAGTGCTGGAGGAGAATGTGGTGTGGCATGGGGGTACGTACGTATGTACGTAACCCCATATTAAACTAAACTATGCAAGTCTTATTACAAATAAATTTTACAGTGTCCAAATAGTACAGAAAAAAATAATATCTAGTCCAAGTCATAATAGGAATAATACAACAATTAAGCTGTAAAAAAATATCATTGAATTCGACGGTAGGTAAATATCGGAGTTGGGTTCTGGGTTAATAGGCCTGTCAATCAAATCATTCAAGTAGATCATTTTGATAGAAGCTAGTTGCCTTTAATTCGATGAACTTATCTAATTAGGTCAAACTTATTCAGAAAAGGTTAATAAATAAATGTTAATGATAGTGTTAACAAGTACTACATAGGATATTTTAGAATAAAAAACATTTTATTGTGTAGTACTACGACAATCTTTAATTCCCTTTTTCTTTTGTATTAGACTCAGTAGAGCTTTCGGCTGACTGTCTGTGTAGTAGCCAAAATCCGGCTACAAAAACTTTGACCGTGTTTATAAATTAAAATTAATATAATAATAATATCAGCGTTTACTGTCCACTGCTGGACAAAGGCCTTCTCTCACAAATCGGGGTGAGAGATATTAGGTCATACTCCACCACGCGGACCCAGTGCGGATTGATGGAGGCAGGTTTGTGGCCACCTGCTGCTGAAACTTAGTAAGCCGCCTTAAAAGCTTTTAACTCGGCTTAACGACTACCACATTAAATGGTAGCCGGGACCAACGGCTTAGAGTGCCTTACGAGGCACGGAGACGCTCGAATATGAAAATGCCACAAACCGTCACCCATCTCGGGCCGACCGAGTCGAAGGCTGCTTAACCTTGGTAATCGGTAAGAACACCACGGTCGCACAACGCTACGAGCGCCTCATGAAATTAAAATTATGTTAATTGAAGTCTTTCTTAATGTGCCAAGTACGATATCAAATCATATCAATAAAATATCAATTCACTGAACTATGGCAACTTGAATAATATTTGAAATCAGTATTGTACCGTCCCACAGTTGGTCAAATGCCTTTTCTCATACGGTGGAGGAAGGTTTATGACCACCTACTGTCATCAAACTAGGCTTGACGAATTTGGTAATTTGACAACCGGGACCAACTGCTTACCGTGCTTTTCGAATCATTCCCTAACTAGGCCACTGATCGCTAAGACACCACGTAACCCGCAGGTCTACAAACGCTAATATAACTAAAATAAACCTCAAAATCATAGCAGTAAGAGTTATGTAAGGCCCTAACAGTGCACCTTACACCGAGCGAGAAATTATATTTTTTGTCAATTGAATAACGACCTTGTGTGTTAACTGATTTTTACAATAGGTATTTCATCATTTTATACGTTTTAATCACTGTGATGATCTGCCACTTTTACTTCAATTAGATGAATAATGAAAGAGCGAGATAGCAATCCTTACTTATACTTTTTAAAGCAAGTTCCACGATCGATGGTGCGAGATTTTTAACATAATTATCATCTGTAGAGAAATCTGAAAATATTTATCGTTTTGCACTATAAGTATCGACATGAATAGCTCTGTTGGAACTTTGTACTCTCTACCTACCCCGCAAGGGATCTGGCGTGATGATATAGATAAGTATAAGTATCGACATAGTACGTGTCCCTCTGTGCCTAAGCCAGAAACGATGTCACATTCCCTCTGGTTAAATTACAACAGAAACAGCCAAGACGGAAAAATGCCAGTCTTTTTCACGATACATGGGTACGGTGACGGTTCATTAAAATCCATTTCATGCATTATTTTTATGTGGAATATTTAAAATAGGGAATCCAGAAAATAAACAAAAATAAAAGAAACAAAATCTTTTAATTTGCATTTAATACATATACTGTTTATAAATTTGCATAATTACTTAAAAGACTTAAAATTTTACATAACTCTATTTCCTAATTATGTACACACCGTTAAATATGCAAATAAACGGTTTGCGTTTTAGGGAATAATACAATGAAATTGTTATACCTAATCGATCTAATTGTTTTTAAAATTGTACAAATTCGATTACCGATTTCTGTATGAATATTATTATGTGTATCCGATTAAAATAAACGGTATGCTCAAAATTAAAAAATTATTAAAAAATACGTGAATGCGCCATCTTGACACATTGAAATAGGCTGTTTCATAGATTTTTATAAATTATAATTCACGTGCACAACGGATTAGGTGATTGGACACTAAATTTTTCTGTCGAATCACTTGATTCGTAAATAAATAATGAAAATTTGTATTTTGTTTTATTTTTGTTCCTAAATTATTGTTATTAAAATCGATGCGTTCTCGATACGAGTTCTGAATAGATTCTATTTCATGCAATTTTATCATTACCACATTTCTATAAACGTCAAATCTCAAATGTCACCATACCCAAGTCTCGTGAAAAATACTATACCTTCTATAAAAATACTATAGCTATGTGAGAAAGCAGGTTGTAGCTTTTTTATGGCAGTTTTTTGCCGTTTACAATTTTGTATATCTACACATATTTTATATATGTAGTTATAAACATGCGGTATAGTTATGCAATTTATGCAAATATTGACATCTAAACAAACAAGTCACTATAAACGAGTTGTTATTTTATTTACTTACAAGATTATATCATTCTCGTTTGAAAGTTACTTTGTTCGCTCCTGCTAGATAATTCATATGAGTTGTAGAAAAACGCGTGTGACATCGATCATACTGCTTATCCATCATATTATGTAATGTCATGTCTTGTTCCATGATTAAATTTCATTATAAGCGTATTTAAACCAACATGTTTATGTAATAATGTGACTTCGTAAAAATAAAAATCGGTTTTGCAATTGGTGGAATGAGAAAGTAGGTATGTAGGTACCGGGGAAGCCCTAGACTATCTTACCTTGACCAAATAGACCGAGTCTTATCTGAAGGACATTTCAAGAGTCTCCGTAACCAGCGAGCGTGTATGAGACGAACTATGAGAGTGGAGAAAGCCAGAGAGGTACGTAAGGAAAGAACTTGTTGGAACTCTGTATTCACTGCCTAGCCCGCGAGGGATCTGACGTAATGATATAGAATAGAAAAATCGGTTGTAAGAAATCTCTTTTTGCTCACTAATTGATACCGTTTTTTGCGTCGCCCATAATTTCACTCAGCTTGCGGCAACAAATGCGGTATTTTTATAGAGTTCGTGTTAGTAACAGTAATTTGAATTTATTATGAGCAAAAAATGTGTATAGAGATTAGTTAGTTGAATATTCTTTTAGGCGCTTAACAGTAGTTAACAATCATATTGATAGCCAAGCCCCAAGGCAGAGCAATAATTTCGTTTGTAAAAAACTTAAATTATATATTAGTATATAGATAACGTGGTATGTAATAAAACTTATGGTGCTGTTCTTTCACGCATAGATTACACCTTACTAAAAAAGGTACATAGACATGCAAAAAAAAATTAATTAGGTACCTATAGCTACCACATACGAAAGTATCCAATAAAGAATAGCGTGCTTTGACTTGATGATGGCTTTCAGCATGTAGACGAATTAAAAGGTTATTATTTCCGACTTATTCAATTATAAAACATCGCCAAATGTCCTAAGTCAATGACTCGACTGATTTGAGCCAGTTGCATCACTGGTTAAGTTAATTGCGTTTATTTATCCGTTATGAGGAACTAAGCGAAACAATTTTCGAGGGTGAAAGCTCGTACTGTTTGTGAGTACATTTTAACGATAATGTTAATTGTTTATTTTGTGTTCAGCTGTTTCACGACGACAGTAAAATAAAGAGTTTCGTAATGGATCAATACTATTCGTTTTAATTTGTTTATGTAACGATAACGGTTAAGCTCGGCGCTAACTCGGAATTGGAGTTATTTGGCGAAATTGTCAGTAAGAACGGTGACTAACCATACAAAGATACCAATAAAGTTGAAGGTAGAAGAACTTTCTAGTACCAACAAATGGGGTCTTCCATTTGTTGGTCTACTCTTATACTGCCTAGTCTTAATGCCACAGTGTGCGAAGATCATACAGACTGGTGTGATGTAATACTGTGCAGAAGTCACGACTAAGCATTGATTATCCACGACGCGAAGAGATGGAAGTTACAATCATTGCGAAACCTATGAGAAGTTTGCCGAAGTTTTAGCCTTTAGTATCCGAAATGCCTTCGCGCGGATACGCGTTAACAAAGGAATACCTAAATATCCTTGTAGAGCATAGTGGCATAGATAATATATTAAAAAAAAAATATAACTTTACTTAAATTCTACTTAATACAGTAAAGTGCT
This sequence comes from Phalera bucephala, assembly GCA_905147815.2. NCBI lineage: Eukaryota > Metazoa > Arthropoda > Insecta > Lepidoptera > Notodontidae > Phalera > Phalera bucephala. Next base: position 11,963,057 of record LR990612.1, on the reverse strand, counting down.
TACTCTAAATAATACTACACCTTAAACATACTTACCTTAAGCTACGGTATCTTGAGTAAACCTATGCTACACTACACTACAACATAATGGTGTGATGTAATACTGTGCAGAAGTCACGACTAAGCATTGATTATACACGACGCGAAGAGATAGAAGTTACAATCATTGCGGACGTAAGAGAAGTTTGCCGAAGTTTTAGCCTTTAGTATCCAAAATGGCCTTCACGCGGATACGCGTTAACAAAGGAATACCTACATATCCTTGTAGAGCTTAGTGGCATAAATGATGCGAAACCGACAACTTCCCACGTCTTTCGTACCGTATTTTCGACGTGTCCAACGAACAAAGTCCTATAATTCAATATTTATATTTGGCATAAATAACCTTATCGGCGGGCACGAAAGTTGCAAATGCAATTTATTTTGTTTGGCATATGTAACTTTGTTCTATGGGACCGTTGTTTTGTTCACGTTTTTAGATAAGATTTCATCTACGCAATACATTGTAGGTCATCTTACTAGCCAAGAAAGTTTTTATATGAAATTAGGTCTTTGTTAGGTATCGACTGAAATCGGAGATGAAAGTGCTAGCCTAAAATTGATACAGGCTTAATAGCGAACGATGCAAATACCTACGTATTTAATATACTTCTAGACTAATATGCTTACACCCGGTTTCGAGATTTTATTTATCTAATTTCCAGGTTTATACCAATAAAAGGTTAAAACGACGAGAAAGAAATAACTTACCTCTGTGCTTGGCCATTAAGCATTGTGACCACTTGGGCCACTATGCCTTTGACGGGCGCCTCCTTCTCCAACAAAACACTTGGCTTTTCCATAGTCATCACAACACGTATTGATTTACAGATTACTTTTGAAACACTAATGATGAAGCCGTAGGAACTGACTTACGTTTTAAAATAGTGTCACTGTACTTCGAACTGTATTTTAAATAATTTTGAACACAAACACATATGGTAATCACTGGGTTGATCACATTCTGATATGGCTAATTTTATATATACTTAAATAAATAAATGTCGTTTAGACCCGTTAACCGTGAAAGTTCAGTGCGGTTAAGGAGGAGAACGGCTCAAAACCGACTGTTAAATACCGTCCTTATATATCACTAGTTTCTGCCCGCAACTTCATCCGCGTTGGCTATAGACAGGATCCTAACATTATTTCGGGAAAAAAGTATCCTATGTTAACAACCAGTTAATAAACTATCTTTGTGCCAAATTTCATCAAATGGAAATTAAGTTTAATTAATTTATAAATAGCCATACGCCACTGTCCGCTGCAGCAAATATCTTTGTAATGTTATTTAAAATTCTGTATTGACTAAGGGTGAGGCGTAATTTTTGTCAGTGCTTCTTCATTGGTCTCTAGCTACAAATGATGATTTTTGGGTTTGACTTTAATTATAATCAATGGGAAGTGCTCGAGTGCTCATACACTGACACATATTATTATTCAAGTTTCGCAAATATATTTTGGAATTAGCCAGAGATTATTCGTTTATATTATTGTCACATGGAGTACACACGTATTTTGAATAGTTTAAATCCTAGATTACAATACTTATGACGTTTTTCTTTACCTTAAGCAAGTAAGAATTAAATTTAAAATAATTTTAAACTATATTTTAATTTTCCGCACTAATATTTTTTTTTTTTTTTTTTTTTTTTTTATTATAATTCACAAAACTGATGTACAATCTCTCATGCAATATTACAGAGTATAATACATTAGGTCTGATTGACATCTACTAGATGTGAATCCAGCATGCATATTTTAAGCAAGACGAAAATTAAGTGGGTCTCGTGTAAACTACTATAATCTGCTATGAGCAAATCAATACACTGATTTTAGACTTTACTGAGGCTACAGAACCAGCAAAGACATCCATTTCGCCGCGAATGGAGTTGGCAAGCGCAAGCATACGAGATATGGGCGAAAAAAGACCAATATTTGTGCGACTGTGAGGCATAATAAAAGTTTTCCGATTAATTAAGCGGCTGCCAGTACGCGGAATAGAAATATGCACTTTCTCTAAAAGCCCAGGTGAATCTATTAAGCCATTAATTATCTTGAATAGAAACATAACGTCTAGAGATTTTCTACGTGCGCTCAACGATTTCATTTTATAGTGACTCAGTCTGGAGTTATAGGAATTCAAAACACGGCATTTGTTGTCTAAATAGCATAAGTTATATAAGAACCTTTTTTGGACTCGCTCTATTCTATCGGAGTGCACCTGGTATGACGGACTCCACACTGTGCTACAGTATTCTAGAATACTTCGTATAATGCTGTTATAAATTAAAATAGTTAGGAACGGTTCTTTAAAGATTTTCATTTCTCTGACAATGAACCCTGACAATTTTGATGCCTTACTTATAATTAGGTCATAGTGATTTCTAAAATTTAATCTACTATCTATCAGGATACCAAGGTCTCTAATAGTGTCCACTTCTTGGAGCGGGTTGTCATTAACTGAGTAAAAAGCTTGGTTTGTTATAGTTTTCCTACTAAATTTAATGAAGTAACATTTGTTTTCATTTAATGACATGTTGTTTTGTTCACACCATCGACATAAGTTATTTATATCCAGTTGTAGCTGATTAGTATCAGAATCACTATATATAGTTCGATATATTTTTAAATCATCAGCAAAAAGTTTGTACTCTGAAACAATTTTACTTCCTAAGTCATTTATAAAAATTAGAAAAAATAGAGGTCCTAGGTGAGAGCCCTGAGGTACTCCTGATGGTATCAAACATTTTTTGGATTTAAAACCCTTGAGATACACTAATTGCGAACGATTTCTCAAGTAGGATTCACACCAACGCAGCAACGACCCATGAACGCCCATACTTCCCAATTTAAGTAATAATAGGTCGTGATCCACTAAATCAAAGGCCTTTTTAAAGTCGGTGTATATTGCATGAACTTCTTTACCCCCATCTAGTGCAGATGATATATAAGACACATACTCGGTGAGATTAGACAATGTTGATTTTTTGGGGCGGAAGCCATGCTGGTTATCATCCAATACATTTTTTATGTGGAAGAACATTTTTTTCTGTACTAGGGATTCAAGCACTTTACCATTTAAGTGAAGATACGTATCTATCGAGTGTGAAACTGTCTCTAAGGCATAATGTGTGAGGCGTGGCAAAGAGTCAGTAAACGTTAACCGGATTAAGTGCTTCCTCGATCACCTTAAAAGTAATTAATATAGTTACCGACAAGTGATTCCGAAGTATAAATCTAATACGAACATAATACCGGTATTAAGGAAAACACATGAACAGGTGTAGATTCTCGGTGGGAATTCAAGCACCGTTATGTCGGCACTTTGTTACAGCTATGTAATAACATGTCACTCACACCTGACATGAGTTATGGAACCTAAAAATATGGTGTTTTAAGCGATAGCAATCTTGTAATGTTTATTATTACATACTGTACTGGTTAAGCTTACGTTATCTCAGATCTAAATAAACGATGTAGTAAAAAATAATGTAGTGATTTTAACTTCAAAATAATTATGGTCTTTCAGAAGGTATCTCACTTCGGTGTGCCAATTGCGTATCCGAATGGATATTACAAAATGGCCGGCATTATGTTTTGTTCGTTTTAAATATAGGGGCTTGTATGTACAGTGTGAGCCTAGTGGTTAGCCCGTTGGACTGCAAAGTCAGCGGTCTCAGGTTCAAACCCAGGCACGAATCTCTGTCTATTCGAAAGCATGTGCGTATTTACAATTAACTATTACTTGCTTTAACGGTAAAGGAAACCATCGTGAGGAGAGCTGCATGCCTAAGAGTTTCTGGAAGGTGTGTATAGTTCGCCAACCCGCACTTGGCCAGCGTGGTGAACTATAGCCTAAACCCTCTTAGTTTGAGAGGAGGCCCGTGCCCAACGGTGGGCCAGTAACAGGGCTAAAATTATTTTTTTTTTATTATGTTAAGTACAGACTTGTTAGCTATTGAACATTTGGTTTTTGGTGAGAAATATTATTTGATCAACTTCTTTAATGGCTGATTAGCCGGATGGATAAAACATTGGATTAACTGAATTACACAACTTCATGGTAGTTACTTGTGCAACATTATTAGTAACTTACCGCCGATTTTCATCGACAATCGATTGCGTAAATCTAATGGATTTTTCACTGCCAGCTGTCTGCTTAATCTTGCGAAAATCCGATATAATCTTTTCTCATAACCTTGATGTTTATCCGTTTTATTTACATCCAATGTTAATTAGACCATTTAAATTATATTTTAACAACCTGGTGGCAGACAAATGTCTCGCATTTAATCATTCAAAGTATCTGTAATCTGCCAATAATAAATCTATGTTTATTTCATATTTAGTTACTTTAATTAATATCATTAGGAAAGAATATCATTATATTAGGAAAGAACCAGTTGGAACTCTTTACTCTCTGCCTACCCCGCAAGGGATCAGGCGTGATGATATAGATAGACAGATAGAATTAATATCATAATAACACATGTCCATTAACTAAATTGACTAGACTAGGAGAAATTAACACATTAAAACAACCGTTTCTTCTCCTCTTTTACTAATTTTACCCAACTGCGCGAAAGCGAACTAGTGTTAGGTCACGTTGAGTGTTATTTCTACATTGTGAAAATGGTTTGAAAGTAGATAACACATGTACCTACAACATCAAATTTGTCATTGTTTATTACATGCATTACTTTTAGAAAGTGAGAATCACACAAAGTTAAACAGTTATTTAGTGTGCGGTCAGAGATGGAACTAAGCTCGTTGTATGGAACTCGAGTAGGTAACTAATGCGATACGAATGATTTCTGCGTACGATGTAAACGGATGGTTCGGTGTGAAAGTTACAGTGGCTAATGTTTCATAATGAACTATAAAAATTTTCTTCATTATGTCGTAAAAATGGTAACTATTTACATGCAAAACTAACCCGAAACGCACCCCGCAATCACAGACTAACATCAGATTATAGCATAAGTGATAAGATTGCTCAAACACCGTTCAGCCTGGCTTGCATAGGTGTGAGAATATAATATGGTGACAATACGGCATACTTTACCTATATGATTGCTATGAACGAAAAATACTAGCGCATCTTGTAATAACGAATACAATTTGGGTTTCTGTGGAACTAGTCTTGATATTATTGAAATAACGTATAAGCAACCATTTAAGAACAAAATCTCATAAAGAATTATTATTTATGCAAGCTTAATTACTTAGAATGAAGCTTCGAAAATGGTAATTTGCCAAGTCGGTCTCTATGAAGCAGATATATAACTTGGTTTAACTCAGTGAAACAGTTACTGGATCTTTTAACTAAAGCGTATCACGATTTTAGTATGATAATAGACTCACGGTTCCCCACAAATATCCCATTTGTATCACAGTCACCCATAATTACTTAATGTTCAGTTTAATTTTGATGTTTTACTGTAAAGCTTCGGTGGACAACTAGTGGAGCGCGCAAACACTAAAGTTTCGGCAAAGCTATTCAATGTTTCTATGGCAACGGATTTGGACAACAATGGGACGCGGGACCTACAAAATTCAATCGTTTAACAATATCATCTCCAAACAATGGGGCTATTGGGAATGCTAGATTTATGTTATAGGTTACCCTATACTAGGGTATCTAATAATTTGAATGTATTCCCGAAATTAATGTTTACATAAGTAAATAGCTGGACCTTAAACAGGTCCATAAAGGCTTGTACATACCTACTTACTTTTAAAATTAAGCAGAAATAGAAACGTACTGGTATTATTTATAGAGGAAATGCTTTAAATCTGATTTCCAACTTATTGTAAGAATATTTGTAAACCATTAAATTAGTTTTTTATTGCATTTGCCGGAAATTAACCTCGTAAACAGAAGACATAAAGAAAGACCAGTCTTGATTCGACATCCTGTTATATCTCGTAAGAAACATACTTAGAATGTATACATCATTAGTCAATTTCTACTGTTAATAGGATATAGGTAGTTATATCAAACGAGTATCTGAACCAAGGCAATGTGAATAAATTACACTGCACTAGTTATCTGCACTGATAAGATAACATCCATCAAAATATTGAGGATACCTCAATGTGATAGGAGTCTTTTTACTTTTTGGCAAAACTTGGTGACTTTTATCTATACCAAAACCTCAGATTCTTTACGGGGTAGACAGTGACTACAGATCCCATTAGATGCTTTCCTTATAGATCTCTGGCTTTGCCCACTCTCATAGTTCAACTCATGCACGCTCGCCGATTACGGACTATTGACTTGCTCTTCAAATAAGTCTTCCTCGGTACCTACATCCTTCCACTTTCGCATTGTACATCTATTTTATCATTCTTTCTCCCGGCATAGCATACCCTTTTTTACCCAAATACTTACTGACATTATTTAAAATCTTATTAGGGCACGATGTAAGAAGGCAGCCGCTTTAGTAAATATGTATGTAGTTAGATATTTATCTAAACGACATTCGCGACGCGTTACACATGCAATATGGCTGCTATCTGTCGATATATTTCGTATGCAGGTGACGCTGAGAATACCTTTATACCCGAGATGCGATGAACATAGTTTTTATCTGATAAGTACAAAATATTCTCTGGAATCGCAGGGATATGGTACCGATTATGTCTAAAGAACTTTTAGGAAGAATATAAGTGGCAACTCGCTTTCTTACAATAGTCTATTATCAATGGCAATGACTATTAATCGAAATAATTATTGCTAAGGTCTTTCTTGTTCCTAAAATGGTTCAAATATCTAAACCTGACCATTTTCCCTATCGACATCTTAATAATTTGAAATGAAAAAAAATGTGTTGCGAGGCAGTGGTGTATGTACTCCTTGAATAAATATAAGAAGCCGCGGGCTTGCATCATATTGAAGCAACAATTACTACCTGCAAAGCAAGTAGTCACACGTTCACACGAATAGTCACTCTGCGACTGTTGTGCGAAATAACGTGCTCTGCGCGTGTCAAATTAAATTGAATTATGCCGTCTTGTGTCGTTCCTGCCTGCAAACATGCTATTGAGCTCAAAAATAAAAATGATAGTATCACATTTCATACGTAACTAGTGCATTGAGATGCCGTATTATTAAAATATCGAATTAAATCTTCCTTCTGTAATTGTCATAGTAAAAGGCGCGTCCATTTTGTTAGTGTTGCTAGTATAAAAATTATTTTTTCCCCACTTATTTGCTGAGGACTTTATAAAATCTAGTATTTAATGTTATTAATATAGTTAACTACTACATCGCGGTTCTAATATTTAGTTAACATGATGTAAAATATATTTTCCCTGCATTAAATTACTACAAACTTTAAAAGTTCAAGTAAATCTTTTTCTTGAGTTTAATATGCATTAAAATACACGTTATCGCAACAATGATTTTATTATCATCTACTCTAATGTCATTAACATTTACCCCATAAAATGAGTAATTTTCCGGGCTGCCAACATTACGCGGGCTGGGAAATGCGGTGAGTGCGGGGCGTTTGTTGATTTTTTTGCTTCATCGCACGACGTGCAATTATGACTGGACGCGCCTTCTGGATATATTTCTATGGGTGTACTACACGTAGTCATTTGGTAGGCGGTATTAGGTCTCAATGTCTCTTATCGGGCAAAACCCGCGACCCCGAATTGCTACTGATTTTTTTAATAGATTACAAATAGCTTTTTGTCCAGTCTAAAATTCAAACCCAGGACCCCAGACTGCGTGATCGCCAGCTGAATTATGCAATACTAGACCAAGGAAGTAGTATGACAGTTTCAAATAAGATAAAAATAACCAAGTACCTATCTGTATCTAGATAATTTATTGAAACCAAGTTAAAAATTATTTAACCTTTACCTAGCCATATTATTACCTTTTAACACATTAGTATAGTTTAAATACATCGAACAAATCAATATTTGCTTATTTATGATATTTTTTGTTTTCTTTTAAAAAACGTAGCCCCACACTAGGATTTATTCCTGTGTCGTGGGTGCGTTTACAAACATGAAAATTCACATACACAAATACCCAAACCGGAACAAATAATCGTGGATCACACAAAGATTTGTCCCGTGCGGGAATTGAACCCGCGACTATTAGACACAGTGGGTGAAGCGGCTTAAGCTCTTAACCACTGCGCTAAATCGTCCGTCAAATATACCCACTGCTCCTTAAGACACGCCCAGAATATTTCAAGCAAACAAATTGGTGCCATGTGTGACAGTAATGGTAACATTTTCAAACAAATAATATGACAATTGTTTAGTGAGTGATATTTGTAGAGCGACAAGGATCTTTTGGCACTTGGATGACATCGACAGGGAGGCGTTGGTGTGAAATTAGGCTCAGAGTGGGCTCAGGCGTTTATGTGGTGAATTAACAAGCCATCAACAGCCATGTCAGAGCCAAAGGATGTTGAGTTGCACGATTTATACTCGGAGAAAATAGACAAAAATAATGAAATTGACAATTTATTTCGTTAATTTACGTGTCTTAAAAAAGTTTATAGCGTCTGTGTAGAACATGTCTAGATGACCTATAATATTTTTCACACAGGATGGGTAGTGACAGTTCTAAGTGCCAAACGAAATTATTATTTAATTCAATGGTGTTAAGGCATAAAAACATAAGTATAGAAACCGGGCATGCCTCTTATTGCCATGGAATAAAGTATAATTTTCTTTGACACTTACAACTGTCACACTACCCTACAAGAAAAATACTATAAGAATAATTAATTGCTCATATTACTACTAAAGATTATCTGAATTTTCATCATGTGGGGGCGGCAGAGGTCCGCACCCGCCTCGTTTAAAATTTTCTAGAAAATCAATAAATTCCGCTAAAATACGTTAGAAAAGTTCCAGAACACCCCTGAGTAAATAGCAAGACTACAAAACTAGTGCTTGCTTGCCAAGGCTTAAACACTGAAGAGGACTGTTGATCCAAAAAGGAAGTTGAGGAAAAGTATAGACCGTTTAGTAGAGACCGTTTTCCTTAACGTTTGTAATATTTTGATTTATTTAACAAATAAATATTTATTTCTGCCTAGTGTTCACATATCCCTTATGCCTGCGCAATTTTACCTTGATAACGGGGTAAAACTACGCACACCGAGCAAAGCACATTAAAGGGTCTTTTAAAAATGCTATTCGTAAATTAATTAATGCCTATTAAATAACGAAAATAGATAAAAATTCTTATACTAAATCCGTTAAAACGTTACTGGTATCATAATGCTTATGGCCTTTAAGAGTGCCGAAAAAAAAGTGCGTGCTCTTGAACCGAATGACTACCATTTAATTAAATTTTCCTACTTCTAGGGATATATTTGTAAGAGACCACGTCTCAAATCCGTGGTCTCATACAATAGGTCTCATAAAAAAATCTCAGAGTTGCTCACCGAGCTATGGAAAGAGCTATGCTCGGCGTTTCTCTACCTTATCGAATCAGGAATGAGAAGATACGTAGAAGAACCAAAGTCACCGACATAGCCCTCAGGATTAGCAAGCTGAAGTTGCAATGGTCGGGCCACATAGCGCGAAGATCGGACGGGCGCTGAGGCAGAAAGATTCTAGAGTGGAGACCACGTATTGGCAAGCGCAGCGTGGGACGACAGCCTGCCAGATGTACCGACGATCTTGTGAAAATCGCAGGAAGTCGTTGGATGCAGGTGGCATCGGACCGGTTACGCTGGAAAGCGATTGGGGAGGCCTATGTTCAGCAGTGGACAAGTATAGGCTGAAATGATGAGGGAAATATTTTAACAGGTGGGTCCGCATGGTGTAACCAACTTGAGATAGTTGACGCATTTGTTCACAGAGATGAGCAAAATGTAATCAGATTAATGATAACAATTGCATTTTGTAATAATAATAATTTTAGCCCTGTTAAGAAACTGTCCCACCATTGGGCACGGGCCTCCTCTTAAACTGAGAGGGCTTAGGCCATAGTCCACCACGCTGGCCTCGTGCGGGTTGGCGAACTTCACACACCTTTAAAGAAACTCTTAGGCATGGAGGTTTCATCACGATGTTTTCCGTCACCGTTAAAGCAAGTGATAATTAATTTTTAATACGCACATGGTTTTCGAAAAGACGGAGGTGCGTGCCTGGGTTTGAACCGGAGACCTCTGACTTTGCAGTCCAACGGTCTAACCACTAGGCTATCACTGCTAATATTCAATCATAATTCAAGATTAAAAATGTAATCGTAATCGTGGAAGATTACGAAATGTAATTGTAATCTTTAATCATTAATACACCACGCCTATATTCCGCAAGAGGGGGTTGGTTAATCATAAATCTGATTACATTTTGCCCATCTCTGCTTGTTCAACAAACTAAATCAAGCTGCACCACGTAATCGCAGTAAACCAAATTGAATTATAGATCGAAATAAATTTGTTTTAAAATGGCGGATGACTTAGATTAGATGATTAAGAGCTTAAGCCGCTCTTCCCGCTGGATCGAGGAGTCACGGGTTCAGGCACGAGAAAACTCTTGTGCAGTCAAGAATTATTTGTTTCGGTCTGTGTGTATATGTATCTGAGTTTCATGTTTGTAAACGCACCCACGACACAGCAAATAATTCCTAGTGAGGGGCTACGTTCTTTTAGTTAAAAACCATACCTATTAATAAAAAGAACTTGGGTAAGTTTCATAGCAAACGGCAACTCCAACGAACTCTCATCTAGTGACATATCACTTAATGACAGCGTTAGGTCCGATTTTGGTCACGTGCCAAAAGATCCTTGTCGGACTATACTTTCAATTTGCGTTGGATTTATTTTTAAGAAACGTTGCCCCACTTGGATTCACATACACAAATACCCAGACCGCAACAAATAATGGTCACACAAAGATTTGTGCCGTGCAGTAGTTGAACCCGGGACTATTCGACCCAGTGGGTGTAGCGACCTAAGCTATGAACCCCTGCCCCAAATCGTCCGCCGTTATGATGTTTTTTGTGTAACAGTAATAAAGCAAATAAAAGATTCTGAATTAAAATTTGTTAATAACAATTTACATAAAATACGTTTGTTTACAAACATTACCCTTTAAATTCGTAAAGTACAAGTACAGAGGGTTATGTGGGCGAGTGAACCTCCAAGGGCGGGTTATTATAACTGGTTATATGACGTCATGCCGGAATCTCAACACTGTATACTTCGTCGTGTCAAAATTTTTCACTTAAACCACCAAGTGTAGCTATAGCAATCTATTTCATGTGTACCCTCATCTTTTACTTAGCGTCATGCGGGTAAATGTTTCTACCCCTATAGGGAATATTCCATTTATAATAATATGCGCAGTTCACGATCAGTCCCATCTTGCTTAAATATTCAAAGGGTTATCATCGTCCTTGATATGAATAAGAACCCTATCTGGATGAAGGTACGATACATTATTAAAATGGTTTAATGTATAACTTACAATACCTTCTCAGCAAATATTATAACGCTTACATGCATAGCAATGTTAGGCAATGACACTAATACACATCGATGGCACGTAATTTACTCAAAAGTAAGTCAATTTATCTTTTTAATGAAAATTGTAATTGTTTCTACGAACAAAAATTTTTACTAACTAATTTCAACACGATATCACTCACATATCAATACTCAAACAATGTCTTAGCGAATTGATTGCCAAAGGATATTTACAACCTTCCTTTGCAGTGATACACTATTAGGTCAATAACCACAATTATTATCTACAACATGTAACGCCAGCAGGATATCAACAGGATCCTTCTGACGACAACTCATTGTTTTAAAATGTTTACGTACAAATTTGACGCCATTTTACAATGCGTCGGTTTGTATCGAGTTTCAGGTTCATTAGATCTGCCACAAACCTGCCTAGGTTGAACCTTTATCCTTCCTTCATAATTGAATTATCCGCATTACCTAGATACTATGCCACTATTCACATAAAGTCTGAGTCTACAATGTTACTTTTTTCACAGTATACTAACATGTATCATTTTAAGTTTAGTGTAAACAAGGGGAGAATTGCGATCAACCGCAGCTGCACTGGATTGGGTTCGATTCGATCGTTCAGTGACCCGCGAGTTCGATATCGGAAGACAATAATCTCGTTCGAATCGTGTGATGGCGGCACGTGTTGGTCGTGCTGCGTGCCGGCTACGTACGTCCGCGTGCGCGACGAGTTACAGACTAACATCCGACCGGCCCGGTGCGGCATGCGGCACGCGGCGAGATGAACCGAAGCCCCGAGCCAGCTGCGCCGCTTTATCTGATTACCTCATGGAGCAAGGACCTTTCGATACACAAAGCTCGCCCGTAAAATCCGCCTTGAAAATCAATGGTCGGACCGCGAAATTCTTACGAAATTTATCATCGTTAACTTTCGAGTACCTCACGGTGTTTTGTAATGGAGTTAGTTTTTCCTGGTTATCAGACAATTCGATGGTTTTATCAATTGTGAAACTTCAATCACATATAGCGCACAACTTACAAATTCGTATAAATTATTATATTATGCTCATAGGTATAAAAACGTTAAAAAATAGCTAGTATCTTACTCTTCGTAAGTTACTATCATTTTTTGTGTTTGAAATTCATCACACTTTTTATAAATACGGTTTAGTAGGTAAATGGAATACAAAGGATCTACATCCAAAAGTAGACGTGGGCCACAGCTGCAAGACGCAAGGAAACAATTTCCCATTGTCGTATTAATAGCTATTGTGGCGTCGTGCAACGGCGCGCGGCGCGAGCGCATGGAGGTCAAGTATATACCCACACAATTAATCTTATAATTGGAACTGGAACGGTTCTTTAGCATTGTTTCAATTTGTAAACACACTTGAGCAAATATCTTCGTGACATATCGCTGTGCACTACTTGCAACGACTAAAACTGGAAAAAAGACGTGGGCCCTTATTCACTATGACGCGACGCGTCATGATAACTTCATGAAATGATTGTACTACCAGTACCAGTGGCATACAGAATACATATATTACACGATCGGTTCACGAATTTATCGTGACGCGGGGTGTTTGGTCATAGCGAATAGTTTGGTCATACGCCCCAGAAGTGTTACTTAGGGAAGTACACGCACTTACCTTTGTAGGGTAGGGACCCTACAAAGATAAGTGTGTGTTTCCGGGATTTAAAAAGCAATGTTTAGATTTAAATTTAAAGCGTTCTGATACTTAAAATCTTCATCCATTTCTTCACGATTTATGTCTAATAACTGTAAACTTTTTATTGTCTAGAGTTGGTCTAAGTGACGTTGAATATTTTCAAATCAGTAACCGAGCAGAAATAGGGTTATTTTAAATTAATACCGCACTTAACTTACTATTTAACAATCTTTTTTATAATCTTAATAATAGTATGTCAAGACTATTGGTTAAAGTTATTGACACCAATGAAAATAAATTATAACAATCAGACACGCGATGCGGTATTGTTTCTTTACAAATGTAACAGTAGTATTTTATAACACACTGTTGCAAAATAATAACATAAACCGCCCCTACCTTGGTATTTGGAACAAAGTTACATGCCTATAATAATATCTGCTATAATTGATCTGGCCTTATCCTTTAAATGTTAATTGTGCGTACGAAACAAATAGTTTAGAACAGTCGTTCGGCGATTACTAAAATTGCAGTCGAAACGCGCTTAGCTACTCAAGTAATTGCTACCTATTTCGTAACTTTGATATGTTTTCTGTAACATTTATACAGTAGAAATACATACATATTTCATAATGTTAGCATAATGGAAGCAATTAGTAGAAATATCACGTAACGCATAACTTTATCACGTAATCTCGTCTTGGCATTCTTTAAATTATGCGTACATCCGTTAAGATCGTAGATATATGTATGCAAAAAATCTCGGTTTGTGTTTTATAAGTTGATGTTAATGAAGTAAAACCTAACTCTCAAATTACGCCTGCCGTAATAACTACACCGACAATTGTTACCTAACTTAATTTCAAATTCTTACAGTTCATGAAAGAAGATTGTTCTGCGCCCATACATGATTTGCCTCAGAACCAACAGCAATAAAAATACTTGTATGATTTCAAATCACCCATAAATTCTTTTAAGGCATTTATTTTTCAACGGAGAAGCGGGGAAATCGCAATATTGCACAAAAAGTATTAAATTTTGAGATTATAATTCAGTAGCCATTAATACGTATGAGGTTATATTGTGTGTTGACATTCAGAAAGATGTCGGCGCCTTCGACTTAAAATACTTTGAAATATTCGTTATAGATTGCAAATTGTCCGTTAGATACGGATATATCTCATTATTTTAATAGAATAGATAAATAATGAAGGCATGGGTCAAATGTTTGTTGGTTCTGGAGCAATTTTCGACAAAGTCCTGTCAAAGCTCCACGTAAAAGTATCGTGTTTACTACTATCCAAATGGTCGGCCTGTTGTGTTGAAATTTAACGAATTTTACGACCGTCATTTATTTAAAAACGGTGGTCATGATACAGCCACGGTGTATGACCGATTCATCAAGTATCTACCTACGTACGAATTTGATCGTATAAGTAATATAATCTATGTAGGTCTGTCATCATTTGTTTGTTCTGCTGTGATTCTTTAGATATGTTCGTCCTTTGTGTAGGATTGACTGTCAACACTATCTTTTGTTCGATTGTTTCAGGAGCTCGGAGCACGAACAATACAATATAGTAGCTCTATAGCCTAATCATAAACAAAAGCGAGAGGTATAAATAAAAAAATAAATCATATTTACTGCCTCGTTGGATTGGTGGCAAAGCACAGCGCTTTGTAATCACGGGGACCTGGGTTCAAATCCTAGGTCGGACAAATGTAGTTTTTCTAACGAAAAATACCCAGTATGAGTCCGGGGTCTGGAATTGTGCCCGATATATGGCAATAAGCTCGCCCCCTATTACATGGGATCTAACATCGTCGGCGAAAATTGGGTGTACTCAGTACACCTCTGCCACCCCCGCTTGGGGTATATAGGCGTGACGGTGTGTGTAAATCATATTAACGATTCTTTACAATGTAAACCTACGAAATTAATAATAAATAGACATTTGGCAGTAGGTAGGTACCATTAATACTCGCACCTATCTTATTGAATAGGGTGATAATTTAATCGGGAAATCGAAGAGATCGTCGCTAATTTAGTGATAACATGTGCTATTTAAATGACTAAAATTAGTTCTAAACTAAATGCACCGTAGGAAAACGACCCGGCTCATAAAGAAACGCTACATCTAATTTCTAACGCATATTATGTAACAATCAAACAACAGAAGGTAATTAGCGGTTTACATTTTAATGTGAATTGTCATTTTTTCTCACATTATTGCACATTTTTACAGTGTCAGACAATTTTAGTTCTTTAAATCGGACAATCCTTGTTACACCGTAATAAAACCGTCTCAAAAGATTCAAGCCGCGTAAACAATAACTCTATGATGGCAACACTTTGGGTTGCAATATGTCTATAATTGAAACTGATTTAATTGCACACCTGTCTTTTGTTATCACTCAAATTGCTTCTTTAGAAATTTAGAATTCATTAAATAGTTAAATTGAAAGATGGAGGCCGTACTTATTGGCGGTAAAATAACCTTGACTTGTTTCTGTAGGACTTTACAATTTCTAACTCACCCGCTTTTATTTCGAAGGACAAAAATTAGGGCGTGAGTCCCGGATACCATACTAACATAATATAATATGAAAGTCAACATAGCAGTTGGAATCTGAAATTTTCTTACCCTTTAGACAACCGTTTTCGCAGTTATTAAATATCCAAACGTAGGCAGGCTTGAAACGACTAGATTATAAAAATATTCCAATTGAAAATATTTCTAGAATATGGTCCTTATTGGCTTGTACATCATCTCGAAGTTTTAGTGATGCATGTATTACAAAAAAAAAACAAGTGCGCGTAGAACTCGCTCTCCAAAGATTCCGTACAAACTTAAAGCTCGCTCTCCTTAATTATGTTTATACATAGTCCATCCATACAAGGAATTCATGAGGACGACATACATCTATCGTACCTATCTGTTAGATGTTTGTCAAGAATGCCCACTCCACCGTCTGAGGTACAGAAGTTATGTTTTATTTCGCATCAGCTGTCATTTGGTTTTTCCAATGAAACATGAAAAAGCCGATGGATTTTGCAAGAAACGAGAATATTTAAAGTTTTTTTTTTCAACGCTATACAGAACCCTGATAGGTAAAGGTATTGGGGGCCGAAAATCTCCCGACCGTAGGATTTACTCTTGATTCCCTACACGTGGTCTCTGGGCAGTGCTAAACGAGCAACGCCTTAACAGGTGGTAGACTATGCCCGTGGCTGGTCATCACCCTGCCTGTAAAGTCTTACCGCCAAGCAACCCTGTCGAGTTGCGGCATGTTGCGCGGAGTTGCCTTACGAGAAGGCGGTTCTAGCCCGATCATACCGATTCGCAACTTGGTGTAACTTCACTTCTTCACACTTCATATCTTCGGCCCGATCATCACTTTCCATCGGTGAGATAGGGGTCAATCAAGTCTTTGACAAAAAAACGGAGTACTCACCCGATGTTAGTAAGACTGTTGTTGCTTGCAGTAAGCGAGTCGGTAGCGCTCTTCCCCTGCGCCATGGCTGCCAACTGCCGATCCAACATGTTGTTCTGCTCTAGCAGTTGGCTCCATTGGCGCACCGCCGTCTTCGAAGACGATAGCTCTTGACGGAGTTGCCTCTCGTCGAGTGAATTAAGACCGCTACGGAGTGAACTATCCAGCCTATAGGAATACATATACATCTTCAATATTATTTCCCCAAAATAAAAAGGTTAAATACGTTAGCTAAGGCAGTAGTTACAAATCGTATTACATCCTCATATATATGTTTTGCCGCAAAGGGATAGGATACCTAGATTCGAATGACTATTTCATACCGAAATATTGTTCTTAAAAATTACCAATATGAACATACGGGTTCCACCATAAAAGACAGCGTAGTTGTGTTGTCTATCGGCATAAAACATAAAACACACACACTACCAAGTATAGGTATCTTATAGGAAGCTTAATGACAAGTTGATTGGATTTATTCTATTTGTCTTTTTATAGGATCGTAGAACTCCGAAACTACGCGTCATCTGCATCTATGAAAATATGTTTGGTAAATGAATTTAATAAACAATAATATTTCTTTTAATAAATATATTAAATTATGTTACAATTTCATTAATAAATGAAGACCCCGAGAGTTACTTTTTTAAATTTGGTCACTGCATACGAAAAAATGTCCATACGACTAAAATTCTCACCATCTATGCGGTAAAGATGAGATTACATAAGGTCATAGAGACGTCACAATTCAGATTACCCACGTATTGTAACAATTTCTTAAACAATGGCGTGAAAATAAGTGGAGACAGACTGGCCCCACGTAGATAACTTTATATGACAACAAATGAATTAATAACTTTTAAAACTTTGTTATAAGGACAGATTTTTTATAAAAATAAATCTTCCTACAAGTTACAGGGGCGTAGTATCACTTTGAGCGAGAGTCGAAAAGACTGACAGGCGACGCACACTCATTGTGGGCGGTTTAGAAATATTTTTTTGGTAACATGGGGAAAAATAATTTTGAAAAAACTTAGGGATAAAATATAAAAAAAAAATGTGAGGGTGAACCAGAAAAACCATGGGGAAGTTAGTATAAAAATTGCCTTTGGGAAATTTTTATGAAAACAATATCATTTTGGGGTAAAGGAAATCTGATGTGAGGAGTTGTTGCAAACATAAGAGAAACGCCGAGCGATGCTTGAAGTGCGAAGGGAGTATGTAAACAGTCGATGCTGCCACGTTACTATCTTTGCTCTAGGCAAGAAGTGGCGTCAGTAGCAGTGTATAAACCGGGTATTATAGAGGCACAAGGGTGTGTCAGACGGCGTGTTGGCACATTGAGTTATCATGTAATACTTACTAGAAAAGCTATGTAAAATAAAAAATGGGGCGCACCTTAATGACGGCAGGGTTAGCGGGGATGTTTATGTTCAGTTATAATAATATCAGCCATGTTAAGAAACTCTACCACCATTGGGCATGGGTCTCTTCCCAAACTGAGAGAATTTAGGCCATAGGCCACCACGCTGGCCCAGTGCGGGTTGGCGAACTTCATGCACCTTCGAGAAACTCTTTGGCATGCAGGTTTCCTCACGGTGTTTTCCTTCACCGTTAAAGCAAGTGATAGTTAATATTTAATACGCACATGCTTTCGAAAAGACAGGTGCGTGCCTGGGTGTGAACCCGAGCCCTCTGACTTTGCAGTCCAACGGGCTATCACTGCTATGTTCAGATAATAAAATCTTATTTTTCTGGAGTTAACATAAAGGTCTATTTTTGGAATAAAACTTAGCACTCGAATTTGTCACGCTGCGCCAAGCGCCTGGCACAAAGGTAGCTTTAGTGTATGCATTATAACTTAAGCTACAAGAAAAATTGTTGAGGAGTCTTCTCTAGTACGTACCTAGAACATAATAACTCAATCTATCTCTATCTATATCATCCCGTCAGATCCCTTACGGTACCCCGCAGGGAGCACAGAGTTCCAAGAGGTTCTTTTCTTATAGACTTCTCTGGTTTCCTCCACTCTCACGGTAACTCAATGATGAAATAAAACTATTTTTCGGATTTTATCGCGGTTCAATTGGATTTTTATCTTCTCAATGTTTCGAGTCCCGTGACCATGGATGCTGCAAATCACCCATCGTGGCGCGAGGGACTGAGGTGATAGACGTCCAAAAGGCTTAGTTGTTAAGGGGTACGCTCAAACATCTTAATTATGTTTTGTTGTCTGGTCTACGCAGAATGAGCTGACGGTGTCTTGAGGTTTTGGAGTGTTATGCTTGGTTTTGGATTTCATTATATTAATGACCGGATCCCAAGTTGATGAAAGCACCCAGCCGTCTTCTCTATTGAAATAAGGATGTTTTTTAATTTCAATAGCCTTGCGAACCATCCTTGGTAGGAATTGGTGTATCACGAGGATTTGAGGTTTATCAAATCTGATGGTATCGCGGCTTGGGTCACATGGTCACAGACTACATACAGACTATTTTGGGCGATGGTGTTTTAGGTCACCTATGTGTTTTTTTACCCGAGTATTTACAGGTCTATTTTTATCGTATGTAATGTGTAAATCAAAAAACCGTCATATAATCCGAAAAATAATTTTATTTAATGTGTGTAATATTTGCATAAATCTAAGAAATCAGTATATATCTAAATGAGTTCAAATGACACTGATGTGGAAGAGAAGCAAGTGAACCAAATTTAGTAGATCAATTTTACGCAGTTACCCTGCGTGCGAGTTCCATCTAGACAAATATGATTTGAACATCGAAGAGGCATGAGAGGTGTTTAAAACAACCTGTTGGCAAGTGACGTGTTTACCAGCAGGCTGAGTAGGCTGGAGCCTAGGGCGACAAATTTTAGGGGGTGGCAAATATGAGTCAATTTTTTTTTATAAGTATTACATGGTTGAGCTTTCCTTAGCTCAAAGCTAAAATATATTCAAAGGCTATTTCTTGTGTAAACTTCACTAAATCATGAGTTGTAAGAATAATCTAGGAACTGACGCAACGATCCCTTAATTCACAATCTTACAAATAATCCCATTATTGTAGTAGAGCTAGTAGTAAAAGCTGATGTAATGATGGCGATAGAGCACAAATCATAAAATTGCTATTAAATTTTCAAAGAAATTGTAAATAATATGATTGAATGAATTGTGAACTAGGATATTGAATTGCAGAGGTAATTAAGGGCGGCAAAAATTGAATAGCCTACTGGTGGCAAATATGCAAATTCGCCACTGCTGTCGGCACTCACGGCTTCTTTTTTTGACGTTAGATATCATATATTACCTCTCGATATAATCATCGACGCTCTGCAGGCTGGTGATGGACTGCGCCAAGTCGTTGTCCATCATGAGGTCGTCGGAGGCTAGGCTGGACAGCGTGTCCAACGACGGAGTGCGATCCGTGCCGCCGTTACGGAGTCCGCATACTAAAGATCATAGGAATAGAATTTCGAAATTACAATAAATACAAGAACTAATTTTATAAAGATTGTTTAATTTGATTTTTTGTTTCAATAATTTATTTTCTCCCGCCAATACCTATGTACAGCTATTGTTCCCTCTCATTTTCCCTTTTCTTGGGAAGGCAAAGGGTTCTAGCCCATGCAGCTATTATTTTAATGAATTTTTTGCTAGTATCCACAGATAAAACTGTCATTTTTTTATTTTAACGGTACAGGTATTATAAAATACTTTAAATAATTTATTATTTTTGCTTTTTCCATCTAAATAACCTACTTATGCATTAATTAATTATCATCATTAATATCATCAGCCGAAAGACGTCCATTGCAGGACAAAGGCCTCCTCCAAAGATCGCCACAACGACCGGCTTTGTGCGGTACGCATGCAGCTTATACCTGCGACCTTCACCAGGTTATCGCTCCACCTTGAGGGGGGCCTGCCCACTCCACGTCTTCCGGTACGAGGTCGTCACTCGAGAACCTTTTTGCCCCAACGGCCGTCAGGTCTACGAGCGATGTGCCCCGCCCACTGCCACTTAAGTTTGGCAATTCTGAGAGCTATATCGGTGACTTTGGTTTTCCTGCGGATCTCCTCATCTCTGACTCGATCTAGCAGAGAAACTCTGAGCATAGCTCTTTTCATTGCCCTTTGGGTGACCTTGAGCCTTCTTATGAGGCCCATCGTGAGTGACCATTTCTCGGTGCCGTAAGTCATCACTGGCAACACACACTGGTCAAAGACTTTTGTCTTGAGACCCTGCGGTATTTGGGCCGGGAAGATATTACGTAGCTTCCCGAACGCTGCCCCGCCGAGTTCGATTCGACAAATGACCTCTTTCTCGAAGTTGGACCTACCTAATTGGACTGCTTGTCCCAGGTATACATAATGGTCTACAACTTCGAGTGTAGAGTCTCCAACCTTCTCAGGAGTGGGTACGATATGGGTGTTTGACATGATTTTCGTCTTGTCCATGTTCATTTTAAGACCCACTTGTTAAGAGACTCTGCTGAGGTCATGGAGCATAGTGCCGAGGTCTTCCAGGGTCTCAGTTATGACCACGATATCGTCGCCAAATCGAAGGTGAGAGATGTACTCGCCGTTAATATTTATGCCATGTCCTATCCAGTACAGAAGCTTAAAAATGTCTTCCAGCGCGGTGGAGAACTGTTTCGTAGATATAACTTCTCCTTGTCTCACGCCTTGCTGCAGTTGGATAGGGTTTGAGTTCTGGCCATGGAGACGGACTGACATCGTGGCGTTTTCATACAAACTCTTCAACACTTCGATATAACGGTGGTCTTCCTGGCACTGCTGGAGAGACTCGATCGAATCAAAGGCCTTTTCATCGTCCATAAACGCTAAACATAGTGGCCGGTTATACTCCTCTGTCTTCTGTATAACCTGCCGCAGCGTTTGTATGTGGTCTATGGTGCTAAAGCCTTTTCTGGCTGGAAGTCATCGAGTCTGCGTGTGAGACGATTCGTAATAACTCTGGAAAATAGCTTATAGACATGACTCAGGAGTTATATGGGTATATAGTTCTTTAATAGGGTTTTGTCGCCATTTTTGAAGAAGAGAACCACCACACTTTTGTGCCATGACTTTGGCGTTTTGCCCTCGACAATGTCGGAATTAAATAGCTTCTGGAGAGCCTTTAGTATCGGCTTCCCACCAGCCTTGAGAAGCTTAGTTGCATACCGTCGTCGCCTGGCGCCCTACTGTTTTTGAGCTGTTTGAGAGCTATACTAATCTCGTACAGACTGATGTCTGGGATATCTTCGGTGTAATGTCAGGTCAATCTGGCTCTTGGGTCTTTACATGTACTGTCCGTAGAACTTCTCGAGCTCTCTCAGGAGTTCAGGTTTGGAGAATATATAAATTATTGTTTATAAAAAATCTTTAATTTCTTCTATTAAATATTACAACCCCAAAAAAATAACTTCTATTAAAAAATAAAACTTCTATTACAAAGTACTTACATTTACGATTCCTTTGGACTAGTGGGCTGGATGTGATGCGTTCCCTGGACCTCCTCAATTGTTTGCTGGCTTCAGACTCCGTCGCTTTACTTGATAAGCTGCCATCAGCGTTTTCTATTGTGATGAAATAATATGAAAATAGATAAGTTATATAAATTGATTTTTATTATAATTATGAGAAACGAGACTTAGAAGCAGAATCTTCAATATGTTTTAAACATAATTGGGTCATAACGAAAAAAAAAGATTACTGGGTAGTAGGTGTAGAGATGTACAACATTACTGGTTAAGCGAGTCAAAAACGAAAGGATGGTAACTACAATTTACACAGAACTACACAGTACAGAAATTCAATTAAATAAGTACGGAATTCTTTAATTTCTCCCTCGTTTAACCAGTGATGTTGTGACCCACTCCTTTAGGTATCTTCGATGGTGGCTGATGGCGGCCACTTTGCACTACATAGGTAAAATTAACTTCTGGCTTACAGGAAATACTGTCCTAAATTACTTATAATTACTAGCCGAAATTTCTGTCATATTAAAAACTACTTACTTCTAAACAACAATGCTGGCTGGTCAGCAATCTCATCGTCGAAGTAATCCCGTCCATCCGAGAGGGAGAGAGAGCCCGACGCATGTGTGGGCGTTCCCGGTGACTCGGGGCTGCGGTTCTTGCTGCCGTGCTCGCTCTCAGCGCGAATACATTCTCTGCTGGTAAAGAAATAAATACAAACCTTTAACCCCCGGATTTCCAACAGAGGGTATGCTTACATGTTAGCAAAAGAATATGTACACAGATATTGTTTAGACAATTGTGTGACAAGGAGTAAGCTGTTACCAATTTTTGAGTTATCATTTAACATTTCTTTCGTTTTATGTTATATTTCCTTTCGCTATAAGTAATGGCTATCGCACATAGGTTCGAAAAATCCAGAAGGACGGAATCTGAACATCATAAGTAGCTGTTGAATAACGCCACTCATTCTTTATGAATGAACCATTAACCTCAATCTCGAAGTTTCACATCATAATAGGTGGTTACTACGAAGTACGGCTATTCCGTAGTCCGTGGTGCTTACCTATTGAAGTGGACTGTAAAATATCAGTTGTTCGAAATATGTACAAATAGTGTTCTGGTCGTCTGTGGTCGTCTTAGGTCACTTCATCAGAGATAATTCTAAAGTATAGGCGTGACAACACAATAAATATAAAACCCTATTCCTAGCATAATAATAAAAGTACTTAACACTCACATAATTTCCTTTACAGGCTGCAAAGTTTTACCATCCACGCCGTCCTGCTGTTCGATTATTGGCTCTGGCGACCTAGTCTTTGTATTAGCTGTTTGATACGCAGAACTTATAGATGGCGGGTCTCTTTCTACATGCAGCTCGTTATTAGAGTCACTGTTACTGGTAGATGATATCAGGCTGTCTGCAGGCGATGTCTCGTCGTCGAGCATGCTTTGTGTGGAAGTTTCTAGAGCTGACATGTCAAACTTGGATTCTTCAAGCGTGAGTGTCAAGTTGTGGTGGTCGCCGCTCTGATTTGTACACGTGCTTGTTGTGCTGTAGTTTGAACTTGTCATTGAACCTGAAATATTGTGAAGTGCATTAGAAACCATTATCAGGGTGATCAGGTGTGACGTCGCTTGCAAAGTTGATGAGATATAGGGTAAAGTGAAGTGTGAATTTTATCGAATGAAAATTTTGAAATCATATGTTTACGGATTCTTAATTATAAATTCTAGAACTAACGCATACAAAGGTAAGTCTGCGGCTCAGTTAGAAGCGGGTGCGGGCAGCGGGGCGACTGACGTATATAAACAAAGGATGAGATATGTGAAATTGCAAGGACGACGCGCGAGAGCATCGAAACGGAAAGCGGAATGCAAGCGGCAAGGAGATCGGGCAGCGACCCGCGTCTTTACCTAGACAATTACATACACATTCGTCAATTGAATTGATCGTTAAAATATCGCCTGAGCAACGGAAATCCCGGCACGCTGTCTTGGGACACCTTTCTTAGGACGCGCCCGTTTTCCGCCTTGCTGCCCGCACTCGCTCTCAGCTACGCCGCAAACGTAATCATGTAGAGTTCGGTCATGCACGTTAACATGTTATGTATCTTTCGACTTATATTGATCTAAGGTAAAATTAGTTTTCTTTCATCAGAATTCGATTAATTTAAAAAAAAAACGATGAATATATGCTCACCCATCATAGTGCCACGTAACGAGTCATGCTGGCTAAGAGTTAGCGACTTCATCAGCAGCGGATGTGGCACTGGCGGCTCGTCCATGATCACGATGGTCTTCTTCGGGATCTCTGGCACTGCCGGCTTTGGTGTCTCCTTATTTTCTAATTTTGACTTATCGTCCTCGCAACTTGATACGCTCAGTGCTAAAGACACGTCATCTTGTGATCTACGGAGAACAAAACGGGAGAATTACGTCCGAAGCAAGAAAGGACTTAGTTCGTTACAAAAGCTAGTAATAGATACAATTTCTTTTAATATTACATGTACCTACCTAGGTAGGTATGTGCAATATCACAATAGGTCATGTGTTACGGCACCGCAGAATTTTATGGAAAGATTTGTGATCCCGCAATTAGTAGACTCATTGCGCGTACGTCGGGTCTCGATCCATTTAGAATCAGGACTTCTTTTTAAAACAGAAAGCAGCAGTATAATAAGTTGTATGGGTGAATGCCTAGAAGGTTTTTTTAAGACCGATCATTCAAGGTTTAACTTAAAGATATTACATTACCTTGTAGCCATGGCTTCCCCAGCAGCGTGGCTCTGCCAGGCGCTGCTATTCCCGAAGTGGCTCTCCTCACTTTTACACGACGGACTAGATTCCTTACTCGAGTTCACCGTCGTCGGGGACACTATGCCGCTCGACGACTTTACGAATGAATTCTAATGGTAAAACAAATTTTAATTAAAACTTTGATTTTCGTCAATCGCAACTCAGGTTTACACCTACGTATGATGTAAAAGAAGCCTCTTTCGTAACTGATTACAAGACTACGAATATGTAACCAGCTAAAGAATTTTAAAATCTATCTTTACGATTGTTAGCGGTGTAGAAAATATAAAGAAACTATATTCATGACCCATCAACTTTTTTTTTCGAAAAACATAATTATGATGAACGTAACACGAATGACTAGAATCTATCTATATCATCATACCAGATTTCTTGCGGCATAGGTAGCGGGTATCAAAATCAATGGGTGAACCGAAAAATCTTCTTAAATTCCGAAACCAAAAACCTACTGGTAGTTATTGCACTTTTGCGTTGCGGAGGAACGAGATAAATTTTTCTTGGGACTATCATAGTAATCACAAATTTCAGCATATTGCTATGTTTTTTCTAGAAAATATCATAATTACCTGTTTGTTCAACTTCTCAGGTTGCGCCCTATCCAGCACGAACTTCTCCTCGTCCAAATTGGTCTGTATCAACGAAGGCCTGTTCCTATTCCTATAACGCTCCAAGGTGGACATTGGTGAGTTCTGCCTCGTAGTTTCCGCCACCGGCGACGGCTTTGGTAAAATCGGAGAAGGTGGTTTGTACGTAGGAACTGGAGTAACGTCGTACTCCGGAGAAAGCTCGTCCTCGAAAGAGCTTGGTAGTTTTGGCAGGGGGATGACTGCGTGGCTGGTTACTACAGCTTCGTCTGAAAAATATACATATGTATTGTACAAAATGTTTCTTAAATATATGTATATAATAATAGCAACCTATACTGCCCACTGCTGGACAAAGGCCTTCTCTCACAAATCGGGGTGAGAGAGATTAGGTCATACTCCACCACGCGGACCCAGTGCGGATTAATGGAGGCAGGTTTGTGGCCACCTACTGTTGGAACTTATCAAGCCGCCTTTAAGGCTTCCAACTCGGCTTAACGACTACCACCCACATTAAGTGGTAGCCGGGACCAACGGCTTAACGTGCCTTCCGAAGCATGGTGACGCTCGAATATGAAAATGCCACAAACGGTCACCCATCTCGGGCCGACCGAGTCGAACGCTGCTTAACCTTGGTAATCGGTAAGAACATTGCGGTCGCACAGCGCTACGAGCGCCTATATGTGTATATTTTTCTTTTTTATACAAATAACATCCATTTGAAATAATTTGTGTCATGCGTGCGATAAGACACATGAAATTCATAAAGGTCACTAACACCGAGACCGAAACCAATATTAGCGGGTCACACAAAGATATGTCTCGTGCTGGGATTGCATCCGCGACTATTCCATCCTGTGGGCGAAGTGGCTTTAATTCTTAACCAATATATCAAACCTTCCATGTATTTAGGTCCTTGTACACTCGATGGCGGCGTTGAAATACCCACAAGGAACAGCTGTCATTTTTTGCAGAAAAGACTAGTCCAGCATATAACACTTGGCTTAAACTATGCTACTGGCGCCACTTCCCGAATATAGCTGTGAGTAGTGTTGACTGTTCACACACTCCCGTCGTACTTCAAGCATCGCTCTGTGTTCCTCTTATGTTTGTGAACTCCTGACTTTAGATTTTCTTTCCCCGAAATATTCTTTTCATAAAAATATCTCCAAGGCAATCTGCTGAATTATTTCCATTATAATTATGAAAAAGTTTTCTAAGCCGGCAACACTCGAGTAGGTGTAGAGTATCAGTCTTATGCCTTCCGCTAAAAAACCGTCAACGAACGGAGCGCTCGATGGTGATAGATTGGGAAGAAAAGTACAGCTTAAGTGGCGCGTTAATACGTTTAAGCTTCCCTCACTTTACGCGCGAGTCGGCAGTATGTATACCGGCTATAATAGAGGTTAATGGCACCTACCCATAATGTCCAAGTCGGCGTCTTGTAGCTCTCTAAGGTGGAAACTGTGCGCGTTGCGCATGATCATCTCTAGGTTGCGTGGACGCCGGCGCGCGCGCGGCGATCCCTCTCCGCCGCCGCCCTCGCCCCCCGTCCAAACACCCGAGTCACTGGACACTGCAGACCCTGCACCTGGACGAACACCATAATAATCATTTAAAATCAAGTTAAGAAAAGGGGAGGGGACACAGGATAGGCTATTAAAAAACCTACGCTTACAAGTTCAATGCAATTGTATACCACTGGACAAAGTTTCCTTTACAAGATATTTGGGTGTCTATATTGACCAACATTTAAACTGGCACAAACAGATTGATACATGTACATCACGTGTAAGAAGACTGATGTGGCTGTTTAAATACCTCAGACATATAGCTGACCAGACTCTTATGGTTTACATTTACACTACATTAGTCCAGCCAATATTAATTTATTGTTTACCTATTTGGGGAGGCACCCACAACCTCACTCATTAAACTTGAACGGGCTCAACGTTCTTTACTTAACATCTTATTATTTAAGAATATTTCATACAGGACGACAAAAGTTTACAATGAATGTAATGTTCTAACCGTTAGACAACTTTATATACAAAAATGTATTCTAAAGGTACACAAAACCACCAAATTTGACGCTAGTATACTCAAGAAACGTATACGTCATACTGCTGTAGACCATCCAAAGGTTAGGACTAAATTTGCAAATATTCAATACGATGCTCAATCAGCTTATCTATATAATCGTGCAAATCGAATCCTTAATTTCTGTGATTTGTCATATAGGGAGTGTAATAACTCAATGGTTGAAATCTTTGGATTATGAGGGAACCGAAAGTGTACTGACACGTATAGTCTAATGGGTAATTTATACACTTAAATAAATAATTTATTATTTGTGCATGTCTTACGATTTTGAATTGCTAATAGGAACTTTTATTTCATAGTTAAACTCCGTTTTGTTTTTTGGTTACATCTTATTATTTGTTTTATTGTTATTATTATTATTTTCTTTTTCAATTTAATTGATTAATGTTGTTTTTGTTTTTGTATGAAAAACAAAATACATACTTAATATTGGAATGACCAAGAGACTATTACAAATGTATTAATAACATTTCATTGCATGTGAATCATATTATTATTTTTTTTCTGATTTCTCTTTTTCCTATTATTATTATATTTTAATTGTTGTTATGTCTACGTTTTACAAGTTTTTGTTTTAACCACATTTGGAAGAGCGATCTCATCCTAATACAAGTTTCTTTTAACTAAAAAGGATGAGACCCACACTGTGTATCACGAACTTGTAGTTTTGAATAAAAAAAATTGTATTTGTATTTTGTATTTGTAGATGGCATTTTAAATATACATAGAGGTATTCTATTAGATTACTAAACAAATACTTACAAGTGAAATGTAATAATATTAATGTGTGTAATAATATTTATGTGATCAGAATGTCAATCCAAGTAATTTTTTCATTTCTTTCTTTCTTTCTTTTTGTTTTAAAAACGAAGCCCCACACTAGGATTTATTCCTGTGTCGTGGGTGCGTTTACAAACATGAAAATTCACACACAAATACCCAGACCGGAACAAATAATTGTGGATCACACAAAGATTTGTCCCGTGCGGGAATCGAACCCGCGACTATTAAACACAGTGGACGGAGCGGCTTAAGCTCTTAACCACTGCGCTAAATCGTCCGTCCGTGCATGTTAAGATACATCACTTTATTTTAAGGGTTTTAGTCTATCTATCTATATCATCACGCCAGATCCCTTGCCGGGTAGGCAGAGAGTACAAAGTGCCAACAGGTTCTTTCCTTACATACCTCTCTGGCTTCCTCCACTCTCATAGTTCGTCTCATACACGCTCGCCGGTTACGGAGACTCTTGCCTTGTTGAGGGTTTTATTTTTAGTAAAAATAGATATTATTTGATAGAGCGAGTAGCGATGACCAATCGCAATGAAAAACTGAGGTTACCCACGCCCGCCACGATGACGTCAAGGCTTTTAGGAAATCAAAAGGCTCGTTAACTTCGGTCACATCCTTTTCGTATTTGCTTAATGGGTGTCACTGATGAAAATTAAAACTTGTAAAGTTCTTCTACAAAAGAAGTGCGGTAACTTAAATCATTCTCTACCAAGCAGGCCCAGTGCGTCTAAAATAAAAAAAGAAAATATGTGAAGGTCTTCTATCACAAATGAAAGAGACGGAAAAAATGTAATTCTCGACTACTCAAGCCCAGCACAGATAAACAGAGGAAAGTTGCCACCTGCAAGTTATAACTTAGGTATCAATTACATAAGGTTCCCTACTTAATTGTTGTCACATTGTAGTATCCACCACTAACGTTCCGAAGCACGGAAATGCTTGAATACATATAGATATGCCACAAACTGCTCTACTTCAAACTACCTCAGACCTATCTCAAACTGATCAAGCTAAATACTGCTTAACTTGCTGATCGCTCAGAACACCGCAATTTCACATTGCTATGTGCTGATAGCAACCTCTTAACCTTCAATTTACTTTTAAATGGTATCTGTTGTTTCTTCTAGTAAGTAAACTACCTCCTTACTAGAAGAAACACCTATTCAACTCGCGTTATAAAGAGGCACACGAACCAAATATATAAATGGAAAAGAAGGTGCGTGTGTGTGAGTGATGTACGCTGTTGGCCGCGAGGCCTCTACAGCCTCACCGGACTTAAGGGCGAGCGTGCAACCACCACGCTCGAGCCAGAAGGGCAAGAGGCGACACACTCGAGGGCGCCTTGAAGAGACGGCTTCGGTTGGGACAGTCGCTGCGGGGTGAGGGGGGTGCACTACTAAGTGCACCGGTCAACCGCCGGCTAGGGGAGGGGATCTATGACTTCGTCGTCTTCGTCGCCTGTATTCGGAGCGCAAAGAAGGGATGACAAAGCATCGAGGGGATCGGGTCGGGGGGAACGTAGTCGGCTTCGGCGGGCGTACTATAACCGAGCATATCTCGACCAATAGAAGGGATATGACTTCAAGGTTCAAGGGAACCGCCAACTTAACAAGGAATAAAGAGTGACGGCCTGCTCTTGTATCCTCCAGACGTAGGATCTCTGGTTTCGGCAGGAATTGCTACCCGCGCAAATTATTTTAATTGTTGACAACCATTGGTGGAGGGGTGTCAGTATTAAGAGGGTAGAATAAAAACCGTTAATATAGCCTTCTCTAATACTAACCTTGGAAAGTTTTCTATCTATCTCTATCTATAACCTCACGCCAGATCCCTTGCGGGGTAGGCAGAGAGTACAAAGTTCCAACAGGTTCTTTCCTTACATACCTCTCTGGCTTCCTCGACTCTCATAGTTCGTCTCATACACGCTCGCCGGTTACGGAGACTCTTGACTTTTCCATCAGATAAGACTCGGTTTATTTGGTCGTGGTAAGATAGTCTAGGTCTTCCCCGGTACCTGCATCCTTCCACTTTGACATTGTATATCTGTTTTGTCATTCTTTCCTCTGGCATTCTTTCTATATGCCCGAACCAACGGAGCATGCCCTTTCTCATCTTTACACCGATACTATCTTTCATACCTACTCGCTGTCTTACTATGCTGTTGCTAATGCGGTCGGTCAGCTTCACTCCGCACATCTTCCGCAGAGCTCGCATTAATCCTACTTTCATTCTCCTTCTTACATACCCAGCTCTCGCTACCATATAACAGCGTTGGGACAAGAACTCCGTTATGTATGGCCAGCTGCGCCTTATGGCTTAAGTGCCGGCCCCCGAGTAGCTTTCCCATCGCACCATTCACTCTGTTCCCTGCACTCACTCTTCTCTCAATGTCAGCGGTGTATTTCCCATCCTTACTGAAGGCGCATCCAAGATATACAAACTCATTCACTTGCTCCAGCACATCGTTACCAACCACAATCCTTACATTAATTAAAAAAAAGTATTCACCAATAAATCGTCTCATGCGTTCTTACAATGAAATAAATTCCGACAGCATTGATATTTTCCACGATTATATTATTCATTCGTTAAAAAAATTAACAATTTGTAAATTTTATTTACCTATTTTTTTTTTTTTTATCTTTAGATTAAGTTCCTATTTATTTATATTCCACCTATAATAGTGTTTCGCTTTAGACGTAAATTTGTGTATTGTATACATTTTGAATGATTCGGTGATAATGCTGATTGTGTAACTTTTTAAATAAATAAATAAAACCGTTGATTGTCGGGTTGGAAACTCTGTAAGACGTCAGTCTAAATAGATTTATTGCGACAAATACGTGTTTGATTCGATAACTCATTCACAGAAATAACAAGTTTTTTAGCCAAATTCTTTGTTTAAATATCTAATATTGTGCTCTAGATATTTATGAACCGAATGAGAAAAATAATTACTGATTGTGCAATCGTTGTGAATAATATAGTGTGTGATGTTTAGACCACGGCTAATAACTCGACCTAATGGGACTAACTTTGTGGGGCGAGTCGCTGATCTAATCGATCTAAATACCTATTTAGATCGCGGATGTTCGTTCATGGTACCTACCTAGGTATCATGAATAAACAACTGAATATAATTTGTAGGTAGGGGTAAGGTACGTGCATTTGTAATTTATTACACATCATCACGTCAAAAGTAAGGTACTATTTCTTATGAATTACTAATAATCGATATTAAAATACAAATAAACTTATAGGTATAAAGATAGTCTCAACGTTATTGTATAGCTAGTAAAAATATTTAAAAACCTTGATGAAACCCACATACCTACTTACTTTAATATTGTAAAAAATATACTTATAATATGTATCGTTTTAATTAACTAACCTTCTCTCCATCCGTCTGACGCACCAGCCTTCCTTGTATTATTTACGACCTGAACAAAAGAACACTGATTAGATAAACCAACTTTCACTTCACTTTTAGTCATGTTACATGATAACATATTGACCATGTTGTCTTCATATCCAGAGTGCATAGCACTGAATGGACACGAACCAGGGCACGAACCCAGGATCCCTTACGTTACACTAAACACCACCAAATAGCCCGTAGCTAAAAGACGTTTAAATTTTAAAAATAAACGTATGTCCCGCACACGAGATTCCACTTCCCGTAACACATCCCAAGACACATTTTACTCACTTTCAAACATTAATCAGCATGTAGATAGTTGATTTTATTTATGTATTCTTGTTTTAAAAATCAAGAAATATAAATGAGTTAAGTTAGAAGCGTACGTCGTGTCACGGTCTATGGCGAGGGGAAAATGTGTTGGAACAATTAAGTCACTTTTTAGTTAATACGATCCATTGCGAAATACACTTATGTATGGATGTGTGTTAACTGCATCAAATATGCAAATACTGTGAGCTTGTTTGTTGTTGTCGAAAAGGAATTTATTTGGAAATTTAGTAATGTACACATTTTTCATTATATTAATACTCTTCTGTAGGTAATTAAAGTGACCGTTCAAGGTCCATGTATTAACGAAACCGTATTTCACTGCAAAACAGATACAGATATACGATTTTTTTTATTTGCTATGCACTGTTAGTGATTTTGTAAAAACGTTTAAAATGTATTTCATACCTCATATTTCATTTCTTATTGTTCGCTTGATGCGAGAAATATTTTAAATAATGCAAATATATGGTCCATAAATGATTATTTTTAATAATACGAGTATCAGCGGTTTTAAGTGAATAAACAGTACATGTTAAGAAATTAAGGTCAACGATTAAAATATTAAATAGGTAAGTACACGAAAAATTATTGGTTGTCTAATATCATGTGTAGCCCTGCACTAGATGCAGAGTGCAGCAAAGATATTTTCGGCATACGACGGCCAGCTTCCAACACGACACCACTGAAATAGACCACTTGTGACCCATTTACTTCTTCACGGAATAATAAGCCTTTGTATTCTTAACATTAGAGTCTATTATCGCGTGTATATAAGTGTCGCTCTTACATAATTTAGCATATATTCGTGTCTTTAAACATCGTGAATGAAAGAAATGTTGTCATAGATATCATTCCGGGTGGATTTTGATATGTTTACTACATTTTTATTGTAAGTCGTCAGCGTTAATTAGATTTCCCAATAGACGATATAAATGCAATGTTTACATCTATTTTTAGTTCTAGCTTATTGATGATTCTTTAGTTTATTTATTTAATCGTCTCCTAGGTACATTCGACTATTCTATTTTCCATTCCGAATCTCTTTCCAATTATCTTGATTGTTTTAAATTTACCTTTACCTATTACAGTTATAATAATGACATGT
Source organism: Phalera bucephala (assembly GCA_905147815.2). Taxonomy (NCBI): domain Eukaryota; kingdom Metazoa; phylum Arthropoda; class Insecta; order Lepidoptera; family Notodontidae; genus Phalera; species Phalera bucephala. Next base: position 11,929,750 of record LR990612.1, on the reverse strand, counting down.
CATTTGAATGTAAGTCTTTATTTTATACAATTAAAATTCGTAATCGCGTGACCATATGTTACTCAAACACATAACTAAGAATAAATATATATTTTAAGTCCACCTATAACCTGTTTATGCTTTACTAATAATGACAACTAAACGATAAAGGCGTGATATTTTTATCTGCAGGAGTAAACCTGGAGATGACCTAGGGAGGAAGCTAGCGACGGGCAAAGGCTGTGTGGCCCTTATAATAACAGAACACCTAATTTGTAACAAATAAAGAATTTTCAACTGATGAAACTTGATTTCTTTCAAAGTAGGTACCTGTTTGGTGGTTTTAGCATCTATATTCTTAACGGCGGGATACTGAGGTCTAGGTAGCTGCGTGGTCTGGAAGGTGTACTTCCCCGGTGGTCGCTGAGGGTCGGGCTGCGCGCGGGGGACGGAGACGCCGCGGCCACCATTCTCGCCGAGACGGGAGCCTTTAGATCTCCCATCCTAAGAATTATAAAATTCGTTAATTCTCAAATTACGGATGAAGGGCAAAAGTTAAGCTTCTTGAGAGACTTAGTCAGTCTAACCAGTTGTGGCATTTTCTATATATCTATATCATCACGCCATATCCTTTGCCGGGTAGGCAGAGAGTACAGAGTTGCAACATGTGGAATTTTCATTTTAGAAAGCATCTGTAGTTCGGGTATAACGATAAACCATTAATCCCTGTCGTCACTTCATGAAGCAGTCGTTAAGACAAGTTGAAAATCTTATTTCGACATCAGCTGACTTTCCAAATCCGTACTGGATTCATATAGTAGAGTATAACTCAATGTGTGAGAGAAGGCCTTTGCCCAGTAGATGGTAGAACAGTATCAACAGGTGGATTTGATTGACATGGATATTGGGCCATTTTATCACCGAAGGGATGGTCAGAGACGCCTTGGAATACTAAGCATTGCAAAATATACAAAAATTGAGCCAAACGGTCCACGTGATGGATATGGGAAAGATTCCCATTATAGACATTCAGATCTAAGTTACCTATTACGATATCGACACAACGAAAAGGTGAAACTATTACACTACCAGGTAATTAATTTAAGGTCCCAACTTTCTTTTAAGCATACACAAATAATATATATTTTAAGTAAAACTCAAACCATTTATTATGGAAATTTTAACCTTGCTTGCTACTCAATAGTCTATCACCAGAACGGAACGCAAGTTCCACTATAAAGATACGGCGTGAAACTCGGCAAGCGTTTCTTTTTTATTTCTCTCATTATCAATTTTCTATCATTTATTCTATGTCTATATGACTGCCTCGTGGGTCTAGTGGCGAAAAATGTGCTTTGCGATCACGAGGTCCTGGGTTCATATCCTACGTCGGACAAATGTAGCTTTTCTCTCGGATAACTCCCAGTATCAGTCCGGAGTCTGGAACTGTGCCTGGGATATGACAATAGGATCGCCACCTACTACATGGGAACTAACATCGTCGGAGAAAAGTGGGTGTACACAGTACACCTCTGCCACCCCCCGGTTAAGGAATATAGGCGTAACGGCGTTCCGTTTTTTTTCTGTATAAGAACAGGCGGACCATGCTGTTCTAAAGAATAATTCGATTACAAATACCTTAGTAAATTTTATTTACCTGCATAGCATATTGTTGAGGTTGATAGGTGAGTATGACGGTTTGCTTGGTGACGGCCTTGGGCAGCCCAGCGGCCCCCACGATGGTGGTCAGCCCGGTGGAAGACACCTGCGTCGCCAGCAACGGCAGCTGGTTATTAAACGACGTGTTTGTATTTTTCTTATCTGGAATGAAGAAGATGAATGTAAGGAACATGTGATGCATACCTACTATACTATGGATGACGTTATAGGACTGACAAAATCATGAAATGTTCGCAAGAGTTAAGCTTCAAAGTAGAAAGATACTGATCGTATCGATCGATCAGATACTGGATCGTAAGTGCGATGATGTGAGGCTAAGAAAATTAATAAAGAAATTACATGTCAAGTGATCCTAAACCATGTCGAAAGACAAGTGAAATTATGTGTTTGACAGCCTAAGTTTTTGAAAATACCTCAGTCCAAATTGGGTTTGCTCTGTAGTCCTCAGTTATCCCCTTGAAGAAAGACGGGCGTGAGAGGTATGATTGAAGTTTATCGCTGGTTTGAATATTTAAGCAAGTGGAAAGATCTAGAAGCGTATATACTTATAAGTGCTTGACGTCACTGTATTGACAATTTACGAACTCTCGAGACTTTTATCAAGATGAGAGAAGAGTGATTTTTCTGAATATCGGAGTCCGGGTTTGATGTGCAGGTTATACCTAACTCCTTGTTATTACGATTTCTATACTACAACCACTACATTATAAGCAAGAATTCAAGGTTACTATAATTTTCAAGTATTTAGAGTTTGTTTTTCTATTGAATACCGTGATTAGTTACCGCGTCTAGTAAATTTGCTTATTACATCACTAATCAAACATGCAAGACATGCATGCACCGATTACCACAGCATTAAATATATGCATGTTTTATGACTCGATCATAGACAGGTACCTACTATAGAAAGTACTATTTATGTAGTTTATGTATAGAAACTTGATCAACCGCTTACATCCTAGGTATAAGTCGACACGATAATTTACATATGATCGACTTAATCCTATTAAGTTACGTAAGTGGACATTTTAGTTAAGCCCCGAGGAGTTTTGTTTACCCTCCGTCTGTCTGCGGACCAAATTAGGATAGCTTAAGCTTTAGAAACTTGGAAACCTTATACCTTATGGAAAAGTCAAGAGTCTCCGTAACCGGCGAGCGTGTATGAGACGAACTATGAGAGTCGAGGAAGCCAGAGAGGTATGTTAGGAAAGAACCTGTTGGAACTCTGTACTCTCTGCCTACCCCGCAAGGGATCTGGCGTGAGGTTATAGATAGATAGATAGATAGAAACCTTATATGGTATGGTTAATGAATACTTATACATTTAATGAATAGGTACCATACTAAATATCACGTTCATATTACATACATACAACATATAACCATGTGATGCAGGACAGACGACTTTCTACTCCCACTGGATTAAGTAGTCGCGTGTTCGATTTCCGCACGAGAAAAATCTTGGTGTGACCCACAGTAATTTGTTTCGGTCCGAGTGTCTGTGCATGTTAATTTAATGTTTTATAACTCACCCACGAAACAGGAATTATTCCTAGTGTAGGGCTACGATTTTTATACAAAAAATATCGTAGAATGGCTCATTACTCATTATCAACTATAGTTACCGTACCTATACTGTTAGCAGAAGATCCTGTACAGCTTCATTGGAAAAGGAGGCGATCCTGCAATAACTACACCCTAGCTAGAGCCATTATTCAAGACTTGAAGCATTGCTTCGCTAGCTTTGACGGACGATTTAGCGCAGTGGTTAAGAGCTTAAGTCGCTCCGCCCACTGTGTCTAATAGTCGCGGGTTCGATTCCCGCACGGGACAAATCTTTGTGTGATCCACAATTATTTGTTCCGGTCTGGGTATTTGTTTGTGAATTTTCATGTTTGTAAACGCACCCACGATACAGGAATAAATCCTAGTGTGGAGCTACGTTTTTTAAAAGCAAAAAATAACTTATGGATCCCGAACCACAACTCAAAAACAAAAACTTAGTTTTTACTATGAAGGCTTTTGCCTTTATTGCCACCCTATACCCACCTTAATTCGTGTCCTCTGGCATACATTGTTTGTATTGTTGGGTCCCAGATAGTATCTTGCGAATTACTATAGTTACAAGTACATCCTTGATTAATCAATGAATTCGCATCACGTATCCTCACCTAGCGCATTGTTGTTGATGGCGGTATCCTTGTCCTTATGAGGCGGTCCGAAGGCCTGCTCCGCGGCCACGCTCACGTCGCCCACCTTCGCTGTCTTGTTGTGAGCTTGCCTGAAACCGAACCTACCAAATCAGACAATTTATTGTAATCCACTGACACTGATGAACGGCAACTACGAGATGAATAAAAATAATCATTAGTATTGCTATTATAGAAAACTAATCTTATTTTAAAAACCATCACTTTTCGGATATAATTTTTAATTAAGAATATATAAACCAGGTAAAACATGTTTGTAATTTACTTAAATTACCTACCAATTAAGGTACCTATAAATTATACGAGTAAGTAGAGACTTTATATACATAAATAAACACAAATTGTTTTTAAGCTTACGAAATAATTTGAAGACAAATTTTAGCTTTGCTCACAAAACAAAAGAATTTGATTCTCAAGACCAATATTAATTAGAACGCCTGCACAAAATGTGAACGCAACAAATGTAGCATCGTCTACGAGACAACATAACTTATATTTTCTATAAAAAGTTACCGTTCCACGGTACATATTTTACAGGCTATTTCTACGTAATGAATGAAGAATTTACTTAACTACCTGTTTGTTCGCAACGGCTGGCCGGGGGTCTCCTTTCGAGGCCTGGCGAGAGGCGTGGACCGGCCCGACAACACCTCCTCTGGGCGCAGGTCCTCCGTCGAACCTGTTGGGGACAAAGATTAATGACAGCCCGACTGCCGTGGAGGGACAAATTATTGCGTGCAAACGCTCTTTATTGCGATACCTGTGTTCGCAGGTAATTTTGTAGTACCACATTACATGAGCTCTGAGAAACGTCGAGAACATTAAAAAGCTCTGATCGTATTTTTCACAGCATTATGTAACTTTAGTTGAAACGATGTAGTTATATCAGTTTTTGAGATGTAATAATAAAATATTCTAGCTGGACTAAATGCTTGTTCGATTTGTATCATTTTATAGTTGAAATGAATTTACTAGGTTACTAAATGGACAATAAAAACTAGTACCTAAGTAACATAATAAAGTAATTGGTACATTGGTACTGCACAAAGACAGCCGTGCGGATCTATTAGAGGAGGTCTATGTCCTGCACTGGACGTCTTTTGGGTAAAAAAAAGAAGAGGGAGAATTGGTAACTACTGTAGGGACACAGTATGTAGCATAGCAATGCGTTTACATTTAAGTTTTGTACTACCACATAAGTCAATCGCAAATGAAGCACCGAGCGGATCACTTGTTTCACTCCTCACCCTTCTGATATTTATAGGTATCGCACGCATATATATTTTATATCTATAACTACTATATCAGCCGAAAGACATCCCCTGCAGGGCATAGGCCTCTCCCAACGATCGCTAGAATGACCAGTATTCTGCTCCCTTTCGTGATTGATTTTTTTAAACGTAGCCCCACACTAGTAATTATTCTAGTGTCGCGAGTGCGTTTAGAAACATGAATGTCACACACACAAACAACCAGAACGATACGAATATTTGTGGGTCACACAAAGCTTTGTCCTGTCCGGGGATCGACCCAGTGGGCGGAGCGGCTAAGGGGCTACCGCGAACAAAACGTGTTTTTGTACTCTATATCTGCCGCGTGGTTCCCGGCTTAGAATAGGACCAACCCATCTCATCCCATCGGGTGTCGTACAAGGCGACTAAGGGAAAACTAGGGAATGGGCAGCAGCGTTCTCTTAACACTTCTGCGATCTAAAACTGCGCTCGCCAACCCGCCTGCCAAGCGTGGCGAGTATGGCAAATCCCCCAATCAATATTATGGAAGAAAATAAGAAAACCAGGCCCCTAGTCCCCGGCGGTCCTGTTCGTCCTGGCCACGGTAGCAGCCATGGTAACAACAGGACAAGGGGTGCTAAGAATCTCCGGCAGAGATTCGGCTACCACCAAAAACGAAAATTGGCCCTGGTGACATACAACGCACGCACTTTGAGGACAGATGAGAAGCTAGTTGAGCTGGAAGAAGAGTTAAACAAGTTGCGGTGGAGTATTGTTGGTTTATCGGAGGTCCGAAGAGAGGGCGAGGACACGATAACCTTAAAATCCGGCAACTTGTTTTACTACCGGGAGGGCGAACAGCAGTCCCAAGGTGGTGTCGGATTTATCGTCCACAAGTCACTCATAGACAACGTTGTCTCCATCACTAGTGTGTCGAGCAGGGTAGCGTACCTGATACTCAGAATATCCAAAAGATATTCGCTGAAGGTCATACAGGTCTACGCACCGACCTCGGCATACTCAGATGATAACGTCGAAGTTATGTATGAGGACATTAGTAGAGCCATACATACTTCCAAAACACACTTTACAGTGGTTATGGGTGACTTCAATGCGCGGCTGGGCAAACGGGGCGATGATGAGTTGAGAGTGGGGCAATTTGGATATGGGCAGCGCAACCCCAGGGGTCAGAGGCTGGCCGAATTCCTGGAGAAGGAGGGACTCTTTATGATGAACTCTTTCTTCCAGAAGCCGCCTCATAGGAAATGGACCTGGATGAGCCCTGATGGTTCCACCAAAAACGAAATAGACTTCATAATGAGCACCAAGCGACAAATATTTAATGATGTCTCCGTGATCCACAGGGTAAAAACCGGCAGTGATCACCGAATGGTCAGAGGCACATTAAATATTGATGTCAAAATGGAAAGATCGCGTCTGATGAAGTCTACGCTCCGACCTTGTAATGCACATATCCAAAACCCCGAGAACTTTCAACTCGAATTGGCAAACCGCTTCGAATTGCTAGACAGCAGCGCATCAGTGGACGAAATCAACAACAGGCTGGTAGAGACTGTCCATACGGTCGGGTCCAAGTATTTTAAGCCCCACCGTAAAAATAGACCTCAAAAACTATCCAACTACACCCGAAACCTCATGGCTGAGCGACGTTCCATGACGCTCCAAACCTCCGATGATGCTAAGTCCTATAGGCAGCTCAATGGACAGATATTGAAGTCCTTGCGACACGATTTACGGTCATTCAATACAAGGCGTATTGAGGAGACCATAGCACAGAACAAGGGCTCTAAAGTGTTCGCAAGAGACGCGTCTATTGGGCAAAGCCAGTTGACGAAGCTGAAGACGGAGGACGGAAACGTAACGTCGAATAGGTCGGAGGTGCTCAGGGAGATAGAGAGGTTCTATGGGCAGTTGTATACCTCAGTAGCTGAACCTGTTGTTGACTTGGTAAAAGACCCAAGAGCCAAGCTAACCCGACACTACACTGAAGATATCCCGGACATCAGCCTGTACGAGATTAGGATGGCTCTCAAACAACTCAAAAATAACAAAGCGCCGGGCGAAGACGGAATTACCGTAGAGCTTCTGAAAGCGGGCGGAACGCCGGTACTTAAAGTCCTTCAGAGGCTGTTTAATTCCGTCTTGCTCGAAGACAAAACGCCGGAAGCATGGAACAGGGGTGTGGTGGTACTGTTTTTCAAGAAAGGTGATAACACTTTACTGAAGAATTATAGGCCCATCACACTGCTGAGCCATGTTTATAAGTTGTTTTCGAGAGTCATTACGAATCGTCTCGAACGCAGGTTTGATGACTTCCAGCCTCCCGAACAAGCCGGTTTCCGGAAAGGCTTTAGTACCATAGACCACATACATACGCTGCGGCAGATTATACAGAAGACCGAGGAGTATAATCGGCCACTATGCTTGGCGTTTGTGGACTATGAGAAAGCCTTCGATTCGATCGAGACTTGGGCGGTTCTTAGATCTCTCCAGCGATGCCGCATTGACTATCGGTACATCGAAGTGTTGAAGTGCTTGTATAATAACGCCACCATGTCAGTCCGAGTACAGGGGCAGTGCACGAAGGCAATCCCCATAAAAAGAGGAGTAAGACAGGGAGACGTCATTTCTCCGAAACTGTTTACGGCCACCTTAGAGGACGCCTTCAAACTCTTGGAATGGCAAGGACTTGGCATCAACATCAATGGCGAATACATCACTCACCTTCGATTTGCCGACGACATTGTGGTCGTCGCGGAGTCGCTGGAAGATCTAGGACGAATGCTCGGTGACCTCAACAGAGTATCTCAACAAGTGGGTCTTAAAATGAACATGGACAAAACCAAAATAATGTCTAACGTCCATGTCGTACCCACCGCACTCACCGTTGGGAACTCTTCTCTTGAAGTTGTCGACGAATACATTTACCTGGGACAGGTAGTCCGGTTAGGTAGGTCCAACTTTGAGAGAGAGGTCAATCGACGAATCCAACTCGGCTGGGCAGCGTTCGGGAAACTGCGCAATATCTTCTCATCCAAAATACCTCAGTGCCTTAAGACTAAAGTTTTCAGTCAATGTGTGTTACCAGTGATGATATATGGATCAGAGACGTGGTCTCTTACAATAGGTCTCATAAAAAAGCTCAGAGTTGCTCAGCGAGCTATGGAGAGAGCTATGCTCGGCGTTTCTCTACGCGATCGAATCAGGAATGAGGAGATTCGTAGAAGAACCAAGGTCACCGACATAGCCGTTAAGATTAGCAAGCTGAAGTGGCAATGGGCGGGCCACATAGCGCGTAGATCGGACGGGCGTTGGGGCAGAAAGATTCTAGAGTGGAGACCACGTATTGGCAAGCGCAGCGTGGGACGACCGCCTGCCAGATGGACCGACGATCTTGTGAAAATCGCAGGAAGTCGTTGGATGCAGGTGGCATCGGACCGGTTACGCTGGAAAGCGATTGGGGAGGCCTATGTTCAACAGTGGACAAGTATGGGCTGAGATGATGATGATGATGATGATATCTTTTGTACTCTGTAATACGTATATGGAATAGAGACTTAATATTTCTAAATTTGATTTTTGACTGTACATTTTAGAATCTGATAAAAGTAATTGGTTAGTAAGAAAAAAAATAAAGTCATCTCTATCGCTTTCCATTTTCCGATTCCATTGCGAAATGCTTAATAACTAATCAATAAAATTTACTTAAAAACATAGCAAATAATTGTAGCAAAGTTCTTGTAAAGCAGGTTTTTATTTCATTGTGTAGTTTTTTTACAAAATGATAAAATTTGTTTTTACACATACGTCGTTTATTTCCGAATGCGCTGAATATAGCCATCTCTTATTATTATGTTGTAAAGTAATTGCATCACTGTTTAGGCCCTTAAGCTCTTAACCACTGGGCCCACCCGTCCGACATTTTGTTTGTTGATTAGGGAAGAAGTGAAATACCTCCATTTCCATTCTTGTCGTGGGCCTTCTGCTTTCGGCGAGAGTTATCGTCTGCTCGTGAGGTGCTGGCGGGTCTCCTGCGGAACCCGAACGACGTGGCCACCCCACGGCTTGGCTTGCTGTTCCCGTTCCCACTCGCACTCTTCTCACGCTTTTTGGCGCCCTTCGACTCAGAGTGACCCTGTGGACAAAAAAAAGAGTTACTTAGTTGTACAGAGTGTTTTATGTCCTGGCGGAACACAAATTCATTAAAAAATAAGACATTAAAATAAAAATTGTTCTTATTATATATAGTTTATAAGTTTAATAAAAAATCTTGTCCTGTCATACATTACATATGTATTATGTTTTAGCGTATTCTTCGCGTTAATTAAAGTGATTCTGATTATAAAATGAAATGGGTATTACTGAAAATATGGACTAAATCAAACAGTCAGTTTTAAGTAGTTTATTACAGTATGACAGTCTGTATAGTAAATATTTTTTTATATATTTACAAAGTATATTACAATATATTTACAAAATAATATTACATTAAATATATACTCTGTATTTGTAGTTGTAATTTGGGCTGTAGATTACGCAACATTTAAAAGTCCAATATTATTTATGCTTGAACAATTCAATGTCATTGCTTATGTAAGTACCTATAACGTAACCTGAAAGTGAGATTTATTATATAAATAAATATGTTGGTCGTATCCACAATAAGCGTTCAATATCTCCAACCCCTCAAGTCAGATATAAGGTATAATTCGACACTTATTGTCGATTTCTAGTATTTATGTAAGTTTTTAGATAGTTACGTTGTAATACCTACCAGTTCCGTGTATTCGGGATTTACACTAAGTGTTCAGGTCAGATATAATCAAACTCAAATTAAGTTGTTTAAGAAAATCATTCATGCATGCCAATGGAAAATTAATTTCTACGGGTATTGGTTTTAGATTCGCGGTAAGTTAGAAACGGTAGAGGTGAATACATATTTTCTTAATTACTGGTAGAAATCTAGCACTTCAGGGCTTGCACTTGTCAGAGTATAACAGGTATCAACAGGTAAACTAGGGGTCACAGTGGTTTCCCAGCGCGGTGTCCTCACTGACGCGGTAGGTAGGGATCTCTCTTTGCCAACCGTAGTTCGCGCCATAGCCGGCAGCAAGAGTGCGTAGGAGGCTGTGAAGAGCTTCTGTAAAGAGATGATGACGTCTAAGGAGGTGGCAGAGCGAAGCAGGGAGTCCGATCCCCTTGCGGCTCCAAACAGACGTCGGAGAGTCGGGCGAAGAAGGCGGGCGGCCGCCGACCTAATGCCGCAATGAGGCCTGCGGGCGACAGCAATGGGGTTTACTGTCGCCTGCGCAGACCATCTGGCCCCGGAGGATGGAGAACGCGCTGAGTGTTCCGGCACATCCTCACCATATAGGGACCAGGGCGGGGTTACACTGACGGGTCCGATATAGCAGATAACCACTGGCGGGTCGCGGAAGCATGTCCGCGTCCCCGTAATTCGCCGCGTAGCGGGCGAAGGAACACGGTGGGGTTTTAGTGGGTAGGACTTGCTCCAGCGATGGCCCGAATCACGCTGACCATCGCTGGAGTAAGAAGTCCCACATAACCCGTTCACGTCCCCGGCGTGAACGGGTATCCAAGAGGATTTACCCACCTAAAAAGAAAAAAAGGGTCACAGTGCCTTAACCTTTAAACCGTACATCTTAGCCGTAGATGTTACAACTGTTAATGCTGATTCGCGTTTAATAAGAACTTTTTAGGACGTGGATTGGTCAGTAATTTAATACTAGATAATCAAGTCCACGATTTGTAATAAGTCGGTAAGTGTTTCCCTGCTATACGAGTATTAATTCTATATCAGTTTTAAAGTATCGTTAGTATCTACCCTTTTTTACCCTTCAAGGTATATACTAGCGATACTAAAATGACCAATTGGTATCGCTAGACAGAACCCACATTAAAGCCTCTATGGTACTAGTAGTATTAATAAACGTAGTGACATTAAAGGCAGTTTCATGTAATTGAATGACTCAGGTCATAAAAGACGTTTTACGTCATATACCCATATGCTATTAATTTACATATTTGTTGGACTTCGTTACTGACTAGATTAATATAACCATACATAAAACCGCAACAAACAAATTATAAAATACGACCTAACAGACAACTAAGTATACCTACCTAATGTCTACTAAACCATCAGAATGGAATGACAATATAAACTCGAGCTTAAATTTAAAGCCTGACTTAAAGCTACTGCGCACTTAAAACGTTTTATTAGAATTCCTGCTCGTAAATCGGGAAACTAACCCAAGGACGTGCTTGGAATAGAGGTAGAACCATAATTTAAAGCCTTCAAGTTAAGCTTTTACATGAATCGTACATCCTTGACCCGTTGCCTACAATAGAAAAGAAAGTATTTTTTTTTAATCGCCATTAATATCTTTGAAGGCTGAATCGATATGTTTGCAAATCGATTTGTATCTGTCTGTACTAGTCTATGGTCTCGTCTTTATTTCAGGAAGTTTTTATTAGGTTTCTATTGTATTTATTAAATGACTTATTATATTATAGCTTTTGTACCTATCTATTTTAAATCGTGATTCCGTGGAGTCTGTTGAAGGTTAATTAATGTAATTTGGTTGTTTTTGACTGTGTATTTGATTTGAAACGTTCTTTTTTAATTGAATTATTATTATAACAGACTGTATAACTTTTAAGAACTTTTTGAATTAATTATGTAGGTCCCTTAGACTAATAATACTTGGTGGCAATCAACGAGTAACAAATAAGCAAGCAAAGTTTGTTTGTTACTTGAACATTTTCCATCTTCATTTGTTACGGGATGTCGGGAAATAGTGCTATGATAGTGGCATGTAAATATGTATAGAGCGTTTACAAAAACAAAAACTAAGTTTTTGTTTTTGAGTTGTGGTTCGGGATCCATAAGTTATTTTTTTTATTTATTTTTTTTGCTTTTAAAAAACGTAGCCCCACACTAGGATTTATTCCTGTATCGTGGGTGCGTTTACAAACATGAAAATTCACATACACAAATACCCAGACCGGAACAAATAATTGTGGATCACACAAAGATTTGTCCCGTGCGGGAATCGAACCCGCGACTATTACACACAGTGGGCGGAGCGGCTTAAGCTCTTAACCACTGCGCTAAATCGTCGGTCAAATTATCGGTATTATAATATTATAATAATATTAGCCCTGTTAGGAAACTGTCCCACTGCTGGGCACGGGCCTCCTCTCCAACTGAGAGGGTTTAGGCCATATTCCACCACGCTGGCCCAGTGCGGGTTGGCGAACTTCACACACCTTCGAGAAACTCTTTGGCATGCAGGTTTCCTCACGATGTTTTCCTTCACCGTTAAAGCAAGTGATAATTAATTTTAAATACGCACATGCTTTCGAAAAGACAGAGGTGCGTGCCTGGGTTTGAACCCGAGACCTCTGACTTTGCAGTCCAACGGTCTAACCACTAGGCTATCACTGTATTATCGGTATTAAAAGTCTATTGTAAAATTGAAGTTTTCATTGTTTTTTGTATTGTGTTTTTTCTAGCTGAACAAGAACGCTTGGTATAGATTTGGATAAAACTTTTGCGACACTGTACCCCATACCTACACATATTTGTTCAAACGAAAAGCTTTTACAATTGGTATGCGACAAATAGTCGCAATTCATTATTACAACATAAATTATCTCACATAGTAGCCTCTAATTAACAAAACCTACTAAAGATTCCTATGTTTTCACACAAATGTAACGCAAACTTCATTGAATAAATATCATCTTGATATCTCGAATGGTATCTGAACAAGTATCGATCAAAACAAAGATACTTACTGTTATGATTGTTATCTATTAATGCGAATCTAAACAATACCACCTGAGTGACGATAGTGAGACATTTTAGGCACACGTATCCGCACGTATTAACATAGCAAGATGTTATGTTACATACATATTTATTTATTATTAGGTATATCTGACTTAGAACTTGTGGACGACACTCCGATCTAGGTCTCGCACCTATTTGCGCATATATTAAAAAGGCGACAACACGACACTTCGCGAACGCATCTACCCATGCGAATCCGTTAATCGTAGCCGCCGCCGACTACGATCCCCCCCCCCCCCCGACCCCTGCCGCCACCGCTGGCCGCGACATGTTCTCTCCGATCCCCCGATGCTTAGTCATCCATTCTTTCCGCTCAGAATACGGGCGACGACGACGTAGTCGTAGAGCCCCTCCCATAGCCGGCGGTTGACCGGTGCACTTAGTAGTGCACCCCGTCCCGCCACAGCGAAGGTCTCAACCGAGGACGGCCTCGAGTATGTCGCCCCTTGCCCTTCTGGCTCGACCGTAGTGGTTGTACGCTCGCCCTTGAGTCCGGTGAAGCTGTAAAGGCCTTGCGGCCAACAGCGTACATCACTCACACACACACACACTTGTGGACTTCCTTAGATACTAATAAAGGCAGCTTTGTTTCAGAGATGACTTTGTGATGAGAATACTATACACCAACCACCCTTCAATATTTATCACATTTTTCGATGATGAACGTAATACATAAAGCAAATATCTTAGGTTAAATAACAGGGTTAACAGATTTTATTATCCGCTCCAGTATATGATTTATCACGAAGTCTTTATATTTATCAACAAATATGAGTACAAAATATAGAAACAAAACTTTAACTTTTTATTCTTTAACTGTTTTCACCCTCTTTTTTTCTCCATCTAATATGAGGGCTGAGCGAAGAAGCCACATGGAATCATAAGTTATAAGCCACAGCAGCAAACAGATGGTCTACACGTGTGTGTGTGAATAATCTACGCTGTCGACCGGGGGGCCCTTACAGCTTCACCGGACAAGAAGGCGAGGGTGAAACCACTACGCTCGGGCCAGAAGGGCAAGGGGGCAACTAGCTCAAGGGCGCCTCGAGAAGGAACGACCTCAGCTTGGGCAGTAGCTATGGGAAGGTCGTATACTAGGTGTCTTGCCGTGGTGCTCTGCACCAGCCGGCGGGCAAGGGATTCTTCGACCTCGCCGGCGAGGTCGTTGTCTGATCCTGTGTGCGGTATCTGTATCCGAAAGAAGGGATGTCAGGGCATCGGGACGGTCGGTGAGAACATGCCGCGGACGGCGGTAGAGGCTGATAGGAGGGGAGATCTTGTCACATTTATCAACAAGCGTGAGCAAGAAATTCATACCTTAATACTCCGCTATAAACAGCCTCGTGCAGTGAAAATATATGCCTAGTAATGCATCTAGTTCGAGCCTTGAAATCATTTTAACCGACTGTAAAAAGGAGGAGGTTCTATGTTCGTCTGTATGTATGCTTTTTTATGTGTATGCACCGATATTTTCGTCAAATGTCGACCGATTTTGATTATTGTTTTTGCATTGGGTTCAGTATAGCTCCAAAGTGGTCCAATTTTATCGTTATTGCACCTTGGACTTTCAAGATACACTAGGGGACTTCTTAACGGCAAACAACGCGTTATTATGGGTATTATATCAGTCCTATAGGTATTAATCCGGCAGGTGGAACTAAGGAGAATAATATAAAATAGTTACATCATCATCATAATCAGCCCGTGTCAGTCCACTGCTGGACGAAGGCTTCTCCCATGGCACGCCACTGAGCTCGATATTTGGCTCATCACTTAAAATTGTAAAGGAAAAAAGTTTTTTTAAAAAAGGGAATACCGACTTCAACAAGCAATTTGAAGTCGTTGCCAAGGAATCGACTGCACTAACCGGCACTGACTATAAATATTTATTTTTTGCTTTTTGAAGTAGGTTTCCCTTTTTTTTTAAAGTTATTCATTAGAATTAAAGATTTTGTTAATTATCGAGAATTATCGAAGGCCGGCACATATGTTTATTGTGAGTAGGGCTGGCATCATTTGTCAACCCTGGTATAGTGATAAAAACTGAAAGCTCCGAACATTTGATTAAAATCCTTTTTTTGCCCAGACCCTCATCATCATCATCAACATCTCAGCCTATACTTGTCCACTGCTGAACATAGGCTTCCCAAATCGCTTTCCAGTGCAATCGATCCGATGCCACCTGCAACGACTTTCTGCGACCCGCACTAGATCGTCGGTCCATCAGGTAGGCGGCCGTCCCACGCTGCGCTTGCCAATACATGGTCTCCACTCTGCCCAGACCCTGCCGAATTCGAATCGGACCCGCACCTAGGTTTTGGCTTTGTTTTTCTGTATCTTCATCAAGTTCCGTTTTTGGAATACGATATCATTAAAACTTTTTCTTTGATATCCGGGTTTCAAAACCCCGCTACGTACTGCCCCGGACGACCTTTAAACTAGGATAAACTCGGGGAAATCTAGTTGAATTGTAGAATTAAGTTTGGGAAAAGAACATAGAAATATCAATACTTTAATAGGTATGCCCGTGGGTATACTTGACGATGCAAAATTCGGTGAGTTCTGGCATAATTGCACTGTAATAAATGACAGGTTTCTCGAGATATCATTACGTGAAGCTCGTTGTAGGCCATATCATTTGAAATAAAATATACTAGGCAAAAGATGATCCCTGTCTTGATTTATATGTTCTACGACCTGACTAGCGTTATACCTAAGTATAAAGATGTAAAGTTATTGTTGATATTAAAATTTTAAACGACCTTTACATATTATTCCGATTGCGTCAGTATATTAAGTGCAAAAATATTATTTATACAATGTCAGCGTGAAAAATATGTTGTTTTAGTATCGTTACATTTGTGTATTATTTAATATGCAAGCATCAAGGTTGATTTTGGTACTATACTTACTTATTATATGAGTAAATAAACGTCAGACAGATTCGAAGTAACTGCAAATATTGCTTGATGATGACGATAAGTATACAAAATTACGGAACTAGATCACATAATTTCTGTATCGTTTTGTAGAATGTGAACACCTACGTAAATACTAGATAGGTAGAAGTACCTATAATATTAGTATATTAGTACAACAAAAACCAGTTACAATACAACTAAAATGAATAGAACATAATAAAATAGATTTAGTAGACTGCCTCGTTGTTCTCGTCGCGAATAATCCGCTTTACAATCACGAGGTTTCAAATCGTAGGTCGGACAATTGTAACTCTATCGAAAAGTTCTCGATATCAGTCCGGAGTCTAGAATTGTGCCCGTTGTATGAAAATAGGCTCGCCCCCTAGTACATGGAATCTAACAACATCGGTGAAAAGTGGGTGTACACCTCTATATAGGCGTGACGGTGCAACAACTTAGTAGAAATGACATAGTAAGCACAACCTATACTTATTAAATAATAGTACACTTATTACGATGTGGACTAAGTAGTTTAATTTCGATTAACATACGTTTGCGTGTGAAATCTTAATCAAATTTCCATTTACCTTATCTAAAAACGGCAAAAAAATACATCAACACTATCTTAAGGTATTCAATCTCTATCTATCTCTACTATATCATCACGCCAGCTCCCTCGCGGGGTAGGCAGAGAGTACAGAGTTCCAACAGGTTCTTTCCTTACATACCTCTCTGGCTTCCTCCACTCTCATAGTTCGTCTCATACACACTCGCCGGTTACGGAGACTCTTGACTTAGGTATTCAATCTCTTTTTACAAGCTTTTATTCAGCTTGCAATCTTTGTTTAGTGTTGTTGATCTCAAATCTTGCAAGCTGAATTACAACCACTTGCTCTTATCCTACGGAGTTGAATTTCGACATTTTGGTCGAGGCGCTCGTAGCGCTGTGCGACCGCGGTGTTCTCACCGATCACCAAGGTTAAGCAGCGTTCGGCTCGGTCGGCCTGAGATGGCATGACCGTTTGTGGCATTTTCATATTCGAGCGTCTTCGTGCTTCGGAAGGCTCGTTAAGGCGTCGGTCCCGGTTACCACTTAATGTGGTAGTCGTTAAGCCGAGTTGGAAGCCTTAAAGGCGGCTTGATAAGTTCCAACAGCAGGTGGCCACAAACCTGCCTCCACCAATCTGCAATGGGTCCGCTTGGTGGAGTATGACCTAATCTCTCTCACCTCGACTTGTGAGAGAAGGCCGTTGCCCAGCAGTGGGCAGTATAGGCTGATATTATTATGTTGGTGCAGTTCCCATGACAATGTGAGGTGAAGAGGAGAAGAATGACCTGATTGTACACCCAAGATTGGTTCCAGACGAGGGAACGGTCCTTCTAAAACGGTCAGAAGCACAGATACGAAATCTTGTATACTGATTTACTATGATTGGTCGTTTTAAATTGTCCCATTACCTTCGGCATAAAAGCTTGTTCTTAAAAAGTATTTTTAAAATAAAATTATTTTATAATAGATATTAAAAAGTAAATCATGGCAACCGGTTGCTTTCTGACGTCACCCATCGAATTCTATCGACAAAGGCTGCACGTAATTTTATGCGGATACAAACTGTATCCCAAGTCAAAGATTGTACTGTTACGACACAAACTAATTCAGTCTCTAGGGTTGACAGATAATAAATAAGGCTTTCGAGTCGACAATTTGGTAGACACAATCTGACCACCGTCTTTGGGATTCTGGTTTGGTCATGCTCACTATAATGTCTTTGCTTGCGGTGGCTGTCTGGCGCGGGTCACTCCCTTCCCACCAATATGGTCGAAGGGAGTGATGGCGGTTCCAGTAGTCATACTCGTGAACGGGTGCTGCTTGTGGGGGACTGGCCCATCTAGAATCCTTTAGACAATCTTTATAAATAACATCTTTAGTTTTATATCTCGGTCATAAGGCTAGTAGCTAATAGGCTGCAGCTAGATCAGAAACTATTTAATTATATAATTGTAACCTAAACATTGTATCCACACAATAAGATTGAAAAATAAAATAGAAAGGAAAAAAGAGAAAGACAATTAAATGAAAAAAGACAAGCCCGCTTTCGAGTTTCTTGGCCGGTTCTTCTTAGTGGAGGCCGCGTTCCAATCCGGTGGTAGATTAGATAAAAAAAAATGTAAATTGATAATGATTGACTGCCTCGTTGGTCTGGTGGCAAAGCGCATCGCTTTGTGATCACGAGGTCCTGGGTTCAAATCCTAGGTCGGACAAATGTAGTTTTTCTAACGAAAAATTCCCAGTATGAGTCCGGAGTCTGGAATTGTGCCCGGTATATGCCAATAGGCTCGCCCCCTATTACATGGGACTTAAAATCGTCGGCGAAACGTGGATGTACTCAGTACACCTCTGCCACCCCCTCTGGGGAATATAGGCGTGACGGTGTAAATTGATTATTTGTAAGCGCCCTCGCAGAGTTTATACTAAGTAATTTTTTTGAATTCGGTCTCTAGATAGGTACCTAAATATACTTACTTAGAAGAAAATTAAGTTAATTCGTCATTCCCTGCGTGTCTTTCCTGAAGTATAAGAAGGTTAGTAATGTGCCTTTTCTAAATAAAACGTTTCCCATGGGTAGGCCTATACTAGGATTTGTGTGTGTGAGTGATCAACGCTGATGGCCCCGGGGCCTTTACAGCTTCACCGAACAAGAGCACACTAGGAATTATTATGGCGCGAGTGCGTTGGCTGTAAAGGCCCCGCGACTGACAGCGCAGATCATTCACACACACTCACACACACACACACACACACACACACACAAATACAAATATGGAAGATATGTACAAGCAGCTAGCCCGGAACTGACATTTACTGGGAACTTAAAGACTTTAACCAGCCGTTCTCAACCTATTATAATTATATTATGTATTTTATTTTAATATTTCGTATTCCACCCAGAAATACCACAAATTAAGATAACTTGAAATACTGGACATTTGACAGCCCTACCTGTGCCCATTATGAAGTGTTTCATCATAAACACAAAGACGTCAGTAGTGATACTATCATTACGGCGTTCTCATGCACACATGTACAGCACGGTAGTTTGTAGGCCGATTCAATGGTAATGACTAGCTGTTGCTTCTGCGCACCATTCATACTTGCATACTGATCTCGGATAATGGATTCAACATTTGTTTGTTTTAAACTAAACTTTGTTGTAGATAAATTAGTTGTTTTACTAGCATATCCGGGGCATAGTTTCAATATTCAGGCTAGATTTGTGGTTGATAAATTTTGTTAATACTTCATGTAGTGTTTTAGTTAAACCTTTCGCAGAAACCTGGTTCCTTGAACTATAAGCAGCATAGTGTAGCAACAAGTTCTCATGTTTTTCCTCTAACTCCTATGAGTCAGCCTATTCGCGAGGCAGCAAGCACGGAAGTGGACATGTATTACGTAAACTTTAGGTATACATCGCACTGCTTATATTCATTTCCATTTCTCTGCACACTGCCGCACGATATGAATGAATGTAAATCAGATGTAACACTGAGCTAGTCATAGTTACTTACATAGATTCTGCTTTTACAGTTTATTTCAAAAGATTTTACTACTTTCAAAATTTTGCCAAACTAAAGAAATATGATGCACTGAAATCCAGAAGAAGCAAACAAAGTCCTTGATAACCAATTCGAAATTAATAGATATTTCATGACAATATTTTTCTTTAGCTTTGCGCTGGGTACATAAAATTCATTTCCGTATTCAGTTTCCCAATATGTTTTCTAAACCGAAGCATTCGAATGAAATGGGGCTGCATAGCTACTTGAGTATACTATACTTAAATAGATTTATAGTTGCGAATGCATTGATCACGTTCCGTTGCTTTACCGAAACCGCTGGTAGCAAAGATTTTGCTACCATTACATAAATATTTGTAATAAAAACACATTTCTTAACATAACATTCGGACCGTTATTGTTATTTGGTGGGGTCAATAACATTATGATTTTCTAGGTTTATGAACTCTTCAATATTCTTGACCTTAGATTATTTTATATGGCTTGGCAAATCTTTAAAATGGGATTAAATGTCAATCAATTTGGTTTCTTTTTCTGCAATGTGGCAGATTGCCATATCTGATGATGCAAATTTGCAAGTCCACAGACCGTATATAAATAATATGAGAATCAAAACATAATATGAAACACATTTACATATTTATTTATTTTATTTTTACAATATTTGGGGAGGTACTTAGACAGGTACTTAGACAGCTTATACAATAATAGATGGCCATTTATAAAATTCCGCTGGTAGTAATATAAATGGTATTAAACATTTAAATTAGATTCTAGATGGCTAAACAGCTGCACACTGGCGTTCAGGCACAACAATTGAGCCAATTTCAAAACCTCGTAATTATATTTGTTATTCTACGAAACATAATGAAGAAATACTAGCCTTAAACTCTAGTTCCGGCTAACTATAAAAACGAAACTACAGGTAGGTACAATTCAAGTAGGTTAGAAACGTCAAGAAATTTAATGAATATCCTATAAAACATACAGCGAGGGAAAACGAAGCCTTATCTAGTTTTATTTAATATACTCCAAACTACATGAATCACAACAGAAATTGATGATAGCTTGTAGAGAGAGAGCTAGAAGGTGTAAATGCCCCTCGGTCAACAGCGTAGCTTATTCATACACATAAAAGTTCATGATAGAGTCCCAGATCTACAATCTGCACACAATCTATAAAGAGAAAATTCAAACTTATATCGACAAACATGTAAGCTTAATAAACCAGTAGTTCCACACTGGAAATGATTAGAAAATGCAATAAAATGTGCATCCAGCCATAAATATTAATGGTCGAAATGCAAGTGATAAGCGTGAATGGAAACTTACATTTTGAAACTAGTTTTCATCCGGGGTTTATCAACTTTTTTCGCAGAATATTGGTAGTTATAACAAAATATATATTATATATTCTACGTTAATATTCGAAGAAACTAATTATTGGGATTTATTTTCATCCATCAGTGTTCAGATGACCAGATGGAACTGTGGCCCAATTGGAGACGCTGCGTTCGTTTCGGCGCAGGTCTCGAAGTCTCTACAAAACCTAAGAAATGTACGTACCCATATTTTTCGAGTCTAAATACCATCAATGCTCTATTTTCGAGCAAGGTCTGAAGCAGCCGAACAACTATTTGTGATATATAGCGCTTTTACGGTGTAGCTACAGTATATTCTGCATAGTGTACATATAGGTATAGTGCTACAAAATATCTGCCCGTTTTGTGTCTAATAATATTTATACTAGCTATTTAACCTCTGTAAAATGCAATGTACAAACAAACATGCAGACATTTATTCTGAAATCTGACACTCCAATTAAATTAAAGCAATAACAACAATTACACACAAATTGCTTAGTCTATTAAGACTCTACGAAACTAATTTTCTCGGAAATACTACATTACATTCAGATATAATCGTTGGACTGGTATTTCTCATCAACACACCACGCTGCAAGTGCATCGATAAACTTGATAGCATCTGTCAATTTCGAAATCTATTACAACTTTCCCACCTTTTGA
The DNA here is from genome assembly GCA_905147815.2 of Phalera bucephala. Classification (NCBI taxonomy): domain Eukaryota; kingdom Metazoa; phylum Arthropoda; class Insecta; order Lepidoptera; family Notodontidae; genus Phalera; species Phalera bucephala. Next base: position 11,908,225 of record LR990612.1, on the reverse strand, counting down.
ATGCAAACTGATTTTGTGTGAAGAACTAGATGCAATAATGTAAACTTCTATTGAAAATAGAGCACAATGCACTCGTATCTCACGAAACAGAGCAGTAAAAGTTACCATGTATCTATTGACGATAGATTATAATCGCAGAACGGTTACTACTACTACCACGATCTCCGAACGACAAGATTTTGATCAATTTATATGATCGCCCATCCCTAAATTGACAAAGAAGAAAAGGAAATTTCTAGAGCGCACGTTCCAACAATATATATTTATAAGAGAGGCTATTGTAAACACCCAAGTGATGTTGACCTTCTAGTTCTCAAAGTTCTTAAGCGGCTCTCAAAGAGTGAAAGTAAAACAGTTCCTTAACAATATGAATGTTTATTTTTAACTGCCTATTGTGGAGTACTTACGTGAATAAGTCTAAATTAAGTCATGAAATGTCGGTTTGGGCGTAAAAAAGGAACTAACTGTTACTTATTTTCAAATTAAGATAATGTATATGCTTAGTAATGAAAGCAAGGGTTTTTGGTATAAGAAAATATGTGTATATACATCTTGGCTTCTATTTTAGTTAAAACGTAGACCCTTTAAACCGATTTCATAAAAGCTACACGGTAACATATTTTTAATACGCAGCTCATTTATGGTCACATATTTACGTAATTAGAACAAACCCTATTCGAAATCGTTTCGGTTAATGCGATAATTATTATCATAGCTTCTTAAGACTTAAATTAAATTCTCGGTCTGGATACTTCGTGGCTAGTCATGATCGTACCTCATGACGTTAAGTACATATCCATGTGCCTCGGAAATCACCTTTTCCGAAATACCAATACATTTTTATTTAGTTACAAAAAGAGTTGGCAAATTCCCTAAGCGGATGTTGTCCTGTTAAACCAATATTTTTAAATCATACAAAGTTATCTTAATAAATGATCCATAAATATTAAAGTGCATGTGAAATTTATGTCTATAACTTACGGCACCAAAATAACATCTCTAGGGTAAGCCATGAAGGATACTTATATCATTCAAAGTCTTAGATGTATAACTATCTCAAGAAGATAATGAACTAGGTTTATTTAATTAAAACAGCTGCGATAAGGTAGTAGTTAGTGCGATCACAAAACACGCAACTCCAGCGACCGCAACCTGCCCGCAAATGGAGATCGACAACCGCAAACTGCGCGAACGCATCCTGATGCACCGATATTTACCTACCGGAGATTGTAGACGTATTATTATTGCATACTTTACACCGAGACTTGTAAATGACTAGCTATCTCAATATTGTGTTTTTACAAGCCTTTATTTAACTTGCAATGTTCGTATGTCTGTTTGTTTTTCCGGTTAAAATCTTGTGATCCATTTTTAAAGCACTTGCAAGTATCCGATTGAGCTGAAATTTGGCGTACGTATGTTAAATCGATAACAATGCAATAACGATAGGATAAATAACGATTTAGCGCAGTGGTTAAGAGCTTAAGCCGCTCCGCCCACTGTGTCTAATAGTCGCGGGTTCGATTCCCGCACGGGACAAATCTTTGTGTGATCCACAATTATTTGTTCTGGTCTGGGTATTTGTTTGTGAATTTTCATGTTTGTAAACGCACCCACGATACAGGAATAAATCCTATTGTGGGGCTACGTTTAAAAAAATAAAAAAAAAATAAAATGGCACCATGGAGCTGGAGTCGGAAGGTGGCCATATGAACATGTGAACTATACAACATAACCCCCTCGTGTTTAGGCTTGTTAGATTGGTATTGACGAGTACTTTACAACCAGATAGTGTTCAGGAACTGATGATGAAGCCGAAAGGTGGTCAATGAAACCACCTGTCTACTCAATATAACCTCACCGTGTTTGGGGTCATTGGATTTGTCTTCACGAGTATTTTAGACCCGTATGCTGTCCAAGGTCTAATAATTGAGCCAGATAGGAACTCCTCAACTAAGCAAGATATTTTCATTATGTTTGCTGTAAAAGCATGTTTTTAAAAAGGCTTTTTAAAATTAATATTATATTTATATCATAGTAACTGACAGATCTTCCACACATTGTAAAATAAATAGGTAAGTACTTTGTTGGCCGTTAGGGTAGAAAGGTTCTTGAGTGACCACGTACCGGAAGACGTAGAGTGGGCAGGCCCCCCTACAAGATGAACCAAGGACATGGTAAAGGTCGCTGGTAAAAAGTGGATGTATATAGCACATAGCCGGTCGTCGTAGCGGTATTTGGAGAAGGCCTTTGTCCTAGAATGAACGTTTTTGGCTGAAGGAAGGAAGAAGAAGCTTGTGCGAATTTTAAGGATCTAGACCCTTAGTTCCCAAAGTGGTCCAGGTGGACCCTCAGTTGTCAACGGGAGACTCGACGGGGGTCTACGTTGGCATGCCAAAAAAATGAGAGTTCACAATTCGTAAGCGGGGGTCCATGAACATTTATTTGCTTTCGATAGTGAAGAACTAAAATGTTGGCTTGACTTTACCTATCAATGTAGACAGATAATATGTTAAGAAGCTCAGCGACTGTTACTTGTAAAAATTTGCATATTCCATATTCAGTACAACGTGTCGAGACTTGCAAAGCGCCGCCGCCGTCCGCAACGCTTGTTCAGACGTGCAAAGGGACGACGACTTGTGGTGTGTGTGCTTGCAATCTTGCATGAACTTGTTTGATTCTTCACCAATATAAATACGAATGCCAACGATAAACGTTACTCATTTGTTTCCGGAATTTCGAAAAGAAAAGTAAAGTGAATCGATGTTAGTGTTAGCCAGTGTCACAAAAAGCAAGTATTTACCTGCCTATTTGTTAAACATACTTTTATTTTATGTTGTAATAAGTATATTTGTAATGTTTGCGTGTGGTAGGTACGTATTAAAAATACTAAACAGAGTCATTATTAGATACCATAATAGAACAGAAAGCCGAGAAAGGTTGAACTTTTGGTTCCTACTTTATTCGTTTTTTTTTACCCGACTGTGTGGTGGTTCACTAAAGGAGAGATATATTATGATAGACCTGCATGATTGTAAATATTTCGGGTTCCTAATGCTAAATGACTTAATTAAATATATTTTCATAAATTGTACGCGTATTTACGTACCTGTAACGTGCATCGAAGTAATAAATAAATAATTAAAATCGCGGAGATTTGATATCAAAATATATTTATGAAAAAATGTTTTAAATTACGTTAAAATCGGTTCAGCCGTATTCGTAAAACTAAAAAATTTAAAATATTTATTGCTTTTGATAGTTAGAATCAGTTTGCCGTCGGTACTTTGTTTATTTCATTGTAATAATGAATTAGGTAATCCTATTCTGTTAAAATAGCCATATCTTGTTGAGTAAGACCGCTTTATGATTACAAAAACAAAGTTTTTTTTATTTACAGGTAGGTAACTGATAAGAAACATGGCTGAATCTAAGAAGAAATGTCGACAGTATAGTGTTGATTATTTAAAATTTGGTTTTCTTCCATCAAAGGCAGACAAGCGATTGCCCATATGCCTTTTATGCAACAAAGTTTTGAGCAATGACTCTATGAAACCATCGAAGCTCGTGGATCATCTAAGAAGGTGTCATCCTGATAAAATAGGTAAAGATTTAAAATATATTCAAGCATTGAAGGAAAAATATGAAAAGTGACCCACCGTGCACAGCATGTTCGCTCTAACATCTGAAAGTAACGATGATGGCTTGCGGGCATCTTACAATATCTCATTACTTATAGCGAAATCTGGAAAACCGCACACCATTGGAGATCAGTTAATTTTAGCCGCTGTTGAAGAGGTTTTAAAAACTGTTCTGCACAAATCTCCATTTGACATACTCAAAAGAATTCCTTTAAGTAACAATACTGTACAAAGACGTATTGATGAAATGAACTCTGATATTGGAAATTTCTTGTGTAATTGCTGCAAACAACTCATTTTTCTATTCAACTGGAGGAAACAACTTTACCTGGTAATGAAGCATTATTATTGGCATATGTTCGATTTGTTATGGAGGAAGAAATTCATGAAGAGCTACTATTCACGAAAACTTTGGAGACGGACACTAAAGGTGAATCAATATTTAATGTCCTGAGTGATTTTTTTAAAGGAAAAATCGATTACATTCACAAACGTTATTTCGGTGGCAACAGCTGGAGTTCCTGCCATGGTAGGGCGATATCGTGGGTTTCTAAGCCATCTTAAAAGAATTCTACCAGAGGTAATTGCAATTCACTGTGTCATCCACCGACAACACCTAGTAGCGAAAAATTTGAGTGATAGATTGCACCATCCGCTTCAATTTGTGATTAATGCAGTTAAGAAAATAAAAAGCAATGCGTTGAATAAGCGTTTATTTGCACAATTGTGCGATAAAAATGATGAAGACTTACAACGATTGCTCTTACATACTGAAATACGCTGGCTGTCGAAAGTTGTATGTTTAACAAAATGCTTGGCACTGATATTTTTGTGTAAGGCATACAGGACGGTCAGTACAGAAGCCCTACCGGTACTTGCGGGTGTGCTTCGAGTCGATCTTGAGGTTCAGAGACGCGCGTCAATGTATTATTCCACTCGATAAAACTTGAACACCGAGTTTCTATTGCCTCGAGACCGTTGTAAAATCACTAGATTATTCAAACCGCAATCTATGAAGACCTCCTGACCGAATGGCAGGAAAGATGGGACACAACAACAAAGGGCCGTCACCTCTACCTGTTTTTTCAATCCGTACACAAGCGTTTGGCGAGAACATGGCTGGAGGTGGACCACTGTGTGGCTCAATTTCTCACCGGACATGGCACCTTTAAGAGTAAATTATTCTCTTTTAAATTGGTACCTTCATCGCTATGTCAGTGTTCCACGTCTAACTACGAGTATGAACAAGCAGCACACCACGTTCTTTGGGAGTGCAGTCTCTGGCCCAACGAGCGTACCATTATGTTAAACAGTCTACGAAATACATCTGGGATAATCTACTACACGGATCTTGTAAAAACTCGGGATAATTTCCGTGCGTTCAAGCGTTTTTGTCATACCTATTACTGGAATCAAACATGAGGCTCACAAATAGGCCTGATAATATTTTTTCGTGACCGTGGTGCTTTACAACTGGGCTTATCCTAGTTGTAGTCGTCTTCTCTATGGCTGATCTGCCAATTTTTTGTATCTCCCACTTTGCAAATTAGGGAAGTGGAATTTTTATTTTTCCTACTCCTCCTGTTTTTCCTTTTAATTAAATTTGTTGCGGGTTCCAAGACAATTAAAGTGCTCCCCGGGACACCCAAAGGTTCAATCCTTAGCGTCATCTAAGCAGACTATTGTGGATCCTGGCTTACAGGAGTTACAATGGTGGGAAGGAGTGGCGTGCATAATCCCAAAATAAAATAACTTTTCTGTTCAGTTTTAGAGTTTCTGGAAAGTAAAGATCCAGATTTAAAAGAAAACCTGATCAATTTGAAAGCAGACATCGCGTATTTGACAGATTTCAAAAAAAAACTTAATGACATTAACTTACAATTACACGGGGACAGCCTCAATTTAATAAAAACAAAGGGTGTAATTTCAGCTTTTCTTGGAAAATTTAAATTTATGAAGCAATATATTAGTCGGCGCAAATTTTCCCAGTTTTCAAACTTATCACAGATACTCGTAGAATGCCTTGATGAGATAACGTATGTCACGTTCAACATTTAATTGCCCTGCATGATGACATCAAAATCAGATTTGAAGATATTCTGACGATGGAAATACCACCATGGATCATAAATCCATTTGATGAAACGGAAGTGGAGAATGTGATATTACAAGAGGAACTACTCGAGCTTAGCACTAATGAGGAGCTGAAGGTGAAATTAAAAAGAGGGTATCAAACATTTTGGCTGCAGGCAGTAATACCCGAAAAATATCCTGGACTGTGGGAAATTGAGAGAAAGCTTTTGATAGCGTTTCCCTCGTCATATCTTGTCGAAAAAAGTTTTAGTGTTGTTACAAACCTTTTAGCAAAAGGAGCAGATTGAATATCACGGAATGGGGAGATTTGCGGTTATTCCTTACAAAACTGAAGCCAAATATTAATTATTTGCTGTCAATCCATCAAGTACATCCCTCCCATTAAAATTATGACTATTTTATGATTGTCATTTTAAAAGTTACGGTAAGTTATTAATGTTTAATTTTAATTATATTACGACTGTTATCATATTACAATGTAATATGATAAGAATTATAATAAATAGTGTATTAATTACATATTTTAATAAATACAACACAAAAAATATACAATTTTTTTTTTCATTTTTACCATTCCGAATGGGGAGTTTTCTCAATGAAATAAGAGATAATTTATTGGTTCCTTGTGCTGTGACTAGATGTCAAACAAGTAAAGTTGGATGGAATCACTTTTTTGATTGGCCTATTTTACTTTTTTGATATCCACTCACAGCACAATCAATTAATTAATTAACCAATCAATTCTCACTTTTTATTCGAAAACTTTTAATTCGTGTTTGGAACTCAGTTGGACACCGAGCTGATAGGCCGAACATAATCCGCGATATCGTTGTACCTGGAGGTCACGTTGAGGACATTGAGGATATCGACGCAAGGTGAAAAAGATTTTTTAAATGGATTACCACTACTTGACAACCATGGTAGAAAATCAGAGCAGTGCTTCAAAAATCTCGTTAACTCGTCGGTACTCGGTATCACTTGACGCAAAATTAGAGCTCAGTCAAATGCCTTCGAGCGGCCTGTACACTTGTACACCATGTTGGTTACTCAAACAAAAAGAAAAATAATAAGAAGTAGCATAATTAGTAATATGTTATATTAATGTATTGTATGTATGTGTATATGTATTGTAAGTATATATAATAAATTATATTTATTTTTCGCAACCACACTTTTCTCTTCATCCTTGTGTAGTTTTCGCACCTGCCTCACTTGTTTCTGCATCACCCGAAGGTTGACTGGTATAAAATGCCTAAGGCATTAAGTCCGCCTTTGTACCACTAGTGCATAAAGAATAAATAAATAAATAAAGTTCCGGGAAGCCTGCTGATAGATACCTACTACTATACTTAAGTCAGTTCTAGGTAGACTTGCAGTGAATATGATGACTCAGGATATCAAGTTCATCACTTTCTAATTATTTCAATACAAAGGACTTAAAAATAAAATAGGTACAACATGTAAGTAGTTGATCTTTGCGCGCAAGGTGTAAAAATCGATTGAGGGAAATGGTTTTATATGGTTTCCTTGAAAGCATGCGTAACGTTTAACTTGCAACCCGATGTCACTGAGAATGTCGCCAACCTATATAAGATCCTATAAATTGAATGTACAGGAGTACATACTATGTCAGAGTACAAAAGTCACACTCTTTATGTAAGAGGTTATCTAAAACCTTCAAGTGCAAAACTATAACTATCTCCTTCACACAGTTTCAGAGATGATCACTGAAATGTTTGTTATTAGATGTCAGTATTTCTATATGTAAATTAAAACACTATTAAATCAGTCTCTATCTGATATAAAAACTATATAAATAATAGTTTCTGCCCGCACTTCGTCCGCGTTGACAGACAGGAATCTTACATTTTTCCGGGGTATAAAGTACCCTATGTGTTAATCCAGGTAATAAAATATCTGTTTACCAAACTTTATCCAAATCTGTTCAGCCGTTTCTACGTGATGAAGTAACAAACATCTAAACATACAAACTTTCACATTCATAATATAATTACGGCTACGAAATTAACCACAACTGTCGACGTAGCTACAAGTTCTCCAAAAGTCTCACCTTGTTATGTTAATGTGTCATATAACATCACAGCGACATGCTGTCATGCTATAAATAAAACTAAGCCCACGCAAGCAAGTAAGTAACACAAATAAAAACTGTTATGCAATAGTGACCTACGAAATAATAAAATGACGCAACAATTTTATACCTTAAATACTTAACTGAAGGTTATATTTTCAGGAGCAGGCCAAGGTATATGTGAAACATTCTTGCATAATGCTTAATTGGAGTGGGGGCAGCAGGGTGGCATTGCGTCGAGGAAATGCAGTCAAGTACACTAGGCAGTTGGCACTGATCCAAACGACCTTTTGAACTTCGCACATAAATAACAAAATACATATAATTCGATTATTATATAATATATGTCGGCGATTAGGTTTTCCGGGGTGGCCGTTTCGATGCTGGTAACTGTAAAAGGTGGGTTTATCTTCGTTTTCAGTCTTCGTGGCCAAACATGAAATCTTGAAATAAAACTAGGGTCTTGTTCAGTACACTGATCTTCGTCATCGATAAAACGTCATCTGACAGCTGTCATCTGTCATTGCTTTACAACTAAACAAACCAAACTAAACACACTCATCTAAGCACTCAAGCAATTATTAAAGGCCTAAAGTATGTCCATAGACAAGATTAAAAGGTTACAAAAATTAAAATTACTGCTAGACATTCCATTAATTGTGATCTTCAAATAACAGGATACGACATATAAATTGTATTGCAAACTTTAAAAAGATGTAAAATAAATATACAACGCTATATAGGTACCTACTTCTTTATCTTTACATTTAAACGGTCACACTTAACACCATATTCACGACTCAACGTAAACCTACACGTTTGACAGAAAATATCACAGATAATAAGTTATTCGCATATGTTATCTTAACTGGCCAAGTAAACCAGCTTAACGACATGCAGTAAATTAAATGGATACCGTTGCATTAATATTAGATGCAAGAGCAAAACGTGAGGGCATTTGGAACTAACATAGGTAGGTTAGTTTAGGTATTAATTTCTACAAATCTTACAAGTAGAAAATAAATTTAACAAACAAAATAAACGTTTCCTCACAAAGGATACTTCTTCATCGGTATCTTTACAAACAGATATAATTATATTTAAATCGCATGATTTCTTACAGTGCTATGTCGTATTTCTTCTTTAAGTGCCTCTCCATTACTGGAGGTTGGCCGTCAGCTTTGCGTATGTGCTTCTTTCTTCAGCTATACGGAACAACTGCTCAACGCTGGCAATTCCGGTCCACTCCTAATGTTTAATGGTTTGATCAGATGGGTGACCGTTTGTGACATTTTCATATTCGATCGTCTCCGTGCTTCGGAAGGCACGTTAAGCTGTTGGTCTCAGCTGCCACTTAATGTGGTAGTCGTTAAGCCGAGATGGAAGCTTTAAAGGCAGCTTGATAAGTTCCAAATGCAGGTGGCCACAAACCTGCCACTGGGTCCGCGTGGTGGAGTATGACCTAATCTCTCTCACCTCTATTTGTGAGAGAAGGCCTTTGTCCAGGCGTGGGCAGTATAGGTTGATATTATTATAAAGGCTTACCCACTTTCTTATAGTCAAAGTCATAAATCATTTATTTGTATAGGCCAATACAATAGTACTCACAAACGTCAAAATTATTACATTTTTTACGTCTACCACCGGATCGCAACGCGGCCTCCACTGAGAAGATCCGGCGAGAAACTCAGCGTGTTAGTCTTTTAGTTTAATTTGTTTGGCCTTTATGATAACCATTTTTTTGGTTTTTCAAAATTTTCTTATACATCATTGATTAATGTTGCTAGTTGAGGACCTGCTCAAACCCAATTATCGTCAAGATAATCCGAAATTTTGTAATACCCTTTCTTACAGGATATACTCATGTTTTGGATATCTATGGGTAATTTGTTGCAGAAGCGTATACATTGCTTATGGAGGTCACGCTCCATGTGTAGCGATCAAAATCGTGTTATTTACATATTTTATTGAAATTTGTAATTGTACGTATAATATAGCTATTTTGTCTATAATTAGTTAGAAGAATAAGGTATATATATTATATAGGTATATATAAGAGTTCAAGCCTGTCAATCTCGTTATTTTTTCATCCACAGAAATCGTAATTTGTAGTTTCACTCTATCCGGTATGTGTCCTGTTTTATCTTTAATATTAAACAGAGATCATTATATCTTTCATCAAGGCAGGAGACCAAAAGTAATTATTAAGTTGTTCGAAGGCTTCCCCCGTTCAATGGTGCTTTGTATTGTAATTTATGGTGAGCGGCGATGGCCTCTAGAGCTCTGCGATTATGGCGCACTGCACAAGCAATGCACACTTATATGAGTAGTTTCGTCTGCAAATTGTATCTAAATGAGTTTTGTTTTAGGTCATCTTTGTTATGACAAAACAGATATACAATGCGAAAGTGGGAAGACCTAGACTATCTTACCATGACCAAATAGAGCGAGTCTTATCTGAAGGACAAGTCAAGGGTATCCGTAACCAGCGAGCATGTATAAGAAGAACTTTGAGAGTGGAAGAAGCCAGAGAGGTACGTAAGGAAAGAGCCTGTTAGAAATCTGTACTCTCTGCCTACCCCGCTCTTGCGGTTCTCTTGAACTGGCGTGATGATATAGATAGATCTTGGTTATGAGTTGTTATGAGTAAAAATTTCATTTCATTTGCTGGTAACTGGTGTTAAAAGACCCAATACACTTTGTAAGCATCATTCAATACAATAAAGAGAAGATACAAAAGGTAGGAAATTACAATAAATATTACATAAACATATCATAATATATTTCTCAATATTATACTTTTCACCTTAAAATCTAATTACAGATATGACAGTTTCAAGTTAAACGAATAACAGTCATAAAATACAATTATTTCTCGTTTTAAGACGAAAAAGATCTACACCAGACAGGTCTGATTTAAGCCTATAAAGGCAGGCCTTTTTATGTTTAAATCTGAAAATTATACCGCAAATCTTTGCTTCAACTCTCAGATAAATGAACATAAGCCAAAAAGACCACGTCAAAGGCAGTACGGCACCGTAATGTGCACATTATCGTTACCGGGAACCATCAGCCGGCTCTGAACACCAATTTATTACCGCTAAGAATGAAAATGACCGTTATGGATACGACCAATGAAATAATGTAGGTGTTCTGAACGCCCGTGCAAAGGTCACAACTAAATATATTGGAAAGAAGGAAATGATTTTAAACGTTCTTACGAATACGTACGTATAATAAAATATTTGTACTTACTGATGTCAAATGACTCCAACATTGCTAAAATTATTATTTTAGCTCCGGTTTTTATAAGAAACCAGTACATATTGGTACGGTATTGTCTCATGTTCGTAGTTGAAAACTTATAAGTTGTAGGAAACGGCAACGGTTACGGTTACGCCCCCTGACCACTTCTTCTTTTTGATTTCTGTGGTCACCAAATATGTGGTTCAGAAAACTGCAATCTGTTCTCTTTAAAATAACTCGGCCTATACTGTCTCATTGTTGAGCAAAGGCCTTCTCACACAAATCGAGAAAAAGTCTACCACCCGGACCCAGTGCGGGTTAGTAGAGGCAGTTTTGTGGCCACCTGCTGTTGGAACTTACCAAGCCATCCTTGATGTGGTATCCTATAGGACGGATACCACATCAAGGATCATCCAAGATCGGAGACCTTCAAATATGAATCGCATAAACGGTCACTCATCTAAGACCGACCGAGCTGAACGCTCGAACATGGTGATTGCTAAAAAACCGCGGTTGCACAGAGCTACGATCACCTCAAATTGCTTTCTTTTCATAGAAATTAAATCATTACTTTAGTTCCCATTTACGTTTAGGACCCCACAAATTGTGCTGTGACACTATTAAATCTTTTAATTTCTAGTTTGTTCTATGATTCTAAGTAACGCCGCCAAAAACCAAATGTAAGACATTTGTCTTAGACAAAATAGACTGGTTGCTTATGAGACTAAAACCGTAGTATCACCGTAGAATCGATCGACTCGAAAAAAAGAAGCTTTCAAAATTAATTCCACTTTTAAATGGATCTAAACTTTGCTTCCTGCTCCACTTTAGTGCATAAAAAACTTAAGTAATTTAACTTATAAATGCAATAGATTGACAAAACCCTAAAGAGCTCGACTTTATGTAGATACACTGGAAAAGTGCAAACAGTCATAAATAAAGGAATTCAAAGTCATTTCAAAGAAATCGATAGGTGTATTCCTATCAGGCAACATTGCAATTTACTGCAAAGTAGGTACAGAACTCAAGAACATCTGTTAACGGTTTTATAATACAAGTGACGCCTTCACAACTATTTACATTAAATTTACGTAGGTGTAACTGCATTCCAATTACTAACGCTGCGATGATTGCGAAAATCTGGCCAAGTGCAAGATGGACTCTCGTGGGTCTGTACGTACTTAAAGTTACTTTTTTTTTTGCAATTATGTATATAAATTAATATTAGCCCTGTTAAGAAACTGTGCCACTGTTGGGCTCGGGCCTCCTCTCAAACTGAGAGGGTTTAGGCCATAGTCCACCACGCTGGCCCAGTGCGGGTTTGCGAACTTCACACACCTTCGACAAACTCTCAGGCATGCAGGTTTTGTCACGATGTTTTCTTTCACCGTTAAAGCAAGTGATAGTTAATTTTAATACGCACATGCTTTCGAAAAGACAGAGGTGCGTGTCTGGGTTAGAACCCGAGACCTCTAACTTTGCAGTCCAACGGTCCAATAAATGCGGTGAAAATGCGAGCTCTGCAGAAGACATGCCGAGTGAAGCTGACCGACCGTATTTGCAACAGCCTAGTAAGAAAGCGAGTAGGTATGAAAGATAGTATCGGTGTAAAGATGAGAAAGGGTATACTTTGTTGGTTTGGGCATAAAGAAAGAATGACAAAACAGATATACAATGCGAAAGTGGAAGGATGTACCTACCAGGGAAGACCACGACTATCTTACCATGACCAAATAGACCGAGTCTTATCTGAAGGACAAGACAAGAGTCTCCATAACCGGCGAGCGTGTATGAGACGAACTATGAGAGTGGAGGAAGCCAGAGGTATGTAAGGATAGAATCTGTTAGAACTCTGTACTCTCTGCCTACCCCGCAAGGGATCTGGCGTGATGATATACATAGAGATTAACAACAGACGGGGTCAATCAAAACATCGTTTGATTATACCACAATTGTTGTGTATCTAATACTATTATCTAAAATAATATCAATTTAAGACCCGAAAACTGGAGGAAAAATGGAATCACACAGTAACTTCCTTCCATTGAGAAATGACGACGCGGCAGCGCCAGCAAGAGGTGGCGAGAGAAGCTGAAGTCTTATCAAAAGAGGAATATGGTATCAGCTTGCCGGAATACGTGGAAGAAGGGAGGGAAGGTCGGACGACTTGGTCCAGTGGTTAAGAGTCGAGTAGTCGCGGGTTCGATGCTCGCACAGGACAAATCTTTGTGTGATCCTAAATATTAAAAACTTAACTAATATTAAAAATTTCTTTCGGTCTGGGTGTTTATGCATTTAAATTTCATGTTTGTAAACGCACCCTCGGTACAGGAATAAATCCTAGCGCTACTTTAAAAAAAAAGAAGGCTTTGGCCTTACAGATGTATAATATAGGCTTGTAATATAATGACAACTAAAACCATAGTGGCAACTGAAATCTATCCTTGTTTTTCTAAAACTCCGGTACCTGCAGCACCTCATAAACGTGTCAAATTATGACACGTGCTTTATGGCTAGCTATTTGCACACTACGTACCCTAATGACCGCAGATTTTTCATTTACCGTTAACAAACGCTGCAATTTATTTTGAATTTCACGCCTCGTATTTTAAAATTAATTTGTCGCATTATACTTGCAAAAGATGTCTTAAAAAGTAAAAGTTTTAGGTGTCGAACGTAATAGAGTAAAGGTACGACCAAACCAACGCGTCCATTCTGCGTGCACGATGGCGTCCGCGGCGGCGATAAGTGGCGATCACCTTGCGTGTAAAAGTCGTTCACACCAACGAATTCAGTTAATCTGCGTCCTAGTCTCAGATCCCGTCTCCACATTCCCTCATTATTTTCTTATGATAATCTGTGCAATGTTTAGTATAAATAGACATAACACGTTAGTGTTGCCGCCCCATATCTTAGCAAGACTACATTTTAAATTACCATTTAGGTATTTCATTGCTTTTTAATAGCTTCGCCAAAATCCTTTGTCTTTAAAATTTTAGTATCTACATAAACTTTTGGCAAGATAAGCAAATTGCCAGATATAAACAAGTAAAATTGGTGTTTTAAAAAAACTCATGGTTTTTGCTGATTTTATATGAAGACGATTATTGTGTTTGTAGAGTCGGTAGATCTTATTTAGGCTACCGCGATTTGGAACAAAAATAAAGTGAGTTCAATATTACGGTTTTAAAAAATTGATTAGAAAAGATAATGAGCGAAAGATGTCAAACTGAAACTGCAGACGGGATTTTGTACTATCCGTCAAAGATTAGATATTACAGTCATATTTGGTACAAAATTCTTCTACTAATACTATTCAATTCTTCTTCTATAGTTATGTATTATTCAACTTTATACAATGCTTTATATACTATATATACATCAGATATCACTGCGCTTGTTTGGAGTGGACGTGTTTTTCGCTATTACAAAATTATATCAGTACTCACAATATAATTATATTACTTATTATAGTTAGTTAAAGTTCATAATCACTTGCTAAGTGTGTGGTTATTTCTTACCAATTTTATAAAACTAACAGTGTAAAGTGCAGTGGCATATTCGCGAGCGGCGCCCTTCACCCCCTCGAGTAAAAAAGACGGGTTCTTATTTTTTATCCTGCTCATTAGCTACGCATTCTTTGTCGAGTTCAAGTTATACTGGATTAATATAATTATTATGAGCGTGCAAAGATCTCCGCCTAGCGGTAACGCTGGTTATGGAGGCTCACAGCCCGATCTGTCGAAGCTGGAATGTGATACGGTGCATTCGCACAATATCAATATTACTACCCTTCGAGGCTCAAAAAGAAAGCAACCAGAGGATCCGATAAAAGTCGAAATATCGGATTTTAGGAAGGAGATGATGACATTCCTTACTGATTTCAAAAATTCTCAGGCTAATAGTATTAAAAAGATTTGTGATGAAGTCACGTGCATAAAGGAACAATTAAATAAACTGAAATCAACATCTGAGAACCTGTTGGAAGACCAATTATCCATTAAAAATACCCTAGCAGCGCTGCATAAAGCACATGAAAACACCACGAAGACAATCATGGGTATGCAGACTTCCATTGAGTTCTCATCCGACAGCATAAAATCGCTTCAAAATCGAGCAACTACTACCGATGACCTACTTAAGCAACAAAAGACTCAAATCCTAGAAATGCAAGCAGTAATAAATAAGCTATCTCTGCATAATAACAGACAACAACAATGGGCACGTCAGTTGAATGTCGAATTGGTTGGGATTCCAGAAAACAAAAACGAGGATTTGACCGGTATCGCCTTACGTATAGCTGACAAAGTAGGTATTAATATGAGTTCCAGTGAGATAGAAAGCTGCACGAGGGTGCAAACAATGAATTCGGATAAAGGCCGATCTCGCAATATTATCGTTAAAATTAAAGCTCGTATATCCAAGGATACCCTCATCGCTGGCGTTAGAAAACATCGAGGCATAACTACTGGAGACTTAGGATATGCTGGCGAATCTAGGAAAGTATTCGTAAATGAACACCTTACACCGGATAATAAGAAACTATACAATCGAAGTTGGCTATAAGTATGTTTGGCTAAAAAACTGCAAGATTTATGTTCGCCGAAACGATACTTCACCCCATGTCCTAATAGACTCAGAAGCACAACTAAACATGTTAAAATAAGTAATCTAACTTTGTTTCACTTATTACTCCTTGTAATAAATACAACGGAAAAGTTTTTATTAAATATTTTGTATAATTACGGAGGTGAAGTACTTAATTGCATACATCCCTTTCATTCACATACTCAAACACACACACTCACACATCCTTATACTATTTTACACTATCAAGTAATATACACTTATATACAATTCAGATTTACTAATTATTTTTCGTCTATTTACTTATTACAAACCATATTATTCAATACAACACAACATTTAAAATATTGTAAGTGCCCTATAATACACACACAAATAATGATGAGCTATTGTCGTGGTTATTATTTACAACACTTTTCTGTTTTATATACTTGGTCATTTTTTAATATTTTGAAAACGTTACGTAAAGCTAGTTGGTATCATTTAGGTAACTATATAATACAAATTAAAGTAACAGCCCCATGTATTATTTATAATATAACGGTTTTATTAATAAGGGAAATTTATAAAGTGCAACAAAATTCACGCTAACATCGTTATCAGTGTACTACCAAAACGCACGGGGACTACGCACGAAACTAAATAAATTATATCTAGAAATACTGAATAACGACTATGATATAATTATCATTACGGAAACTTGGTTACACGAGAGCATATTTGATACAGAAATTTGCGACAACCGATATGTAATTTTTCGCCAGGATCGTGTATTATCGGGTACGGGAAAATCCTCGGGCGGTGGTGTCGCAGTTATCGTCCGCCGTACACTTTGTTCAACTTTGAATGACTCATGGGAGCAGCCGAGTTCCTCGATCGAAACATTATGGGTAACAATTCCGAACCGAGTTATAGCCCCCCTTCATGCGGGCGCACATGCACCCACCGCTCGCCGCGCTTGCCCTTCTTCACACAATGCTAATCTACATCTATTAGTTGTTTATATACCAGGTAAATCATCGAAACATAGCCGCACTGACGATGTACACGCCCGCGATATTGACTCTTTTTTGAACTCTTTATCTGGTAAAATTACTCCGAACGATTATTACGTCATTGCCGGAGATTTTAACCTTTTTAATATTCAATGGAACACGGATGGGCCCACATATCTAAGACAAGGTTCTTTAGCACTTCAAAACGCGGGTGAACATTTAATTAATGAAATGACTTTACACAATCTTCGACAGTGCTCTTGTTTTAAAAATAATTGTAATAATACTTTGGATTTGGTTTTCTCGAATATCGATATCGAAATTATACAATGTTTAAGTCCTCTAACTGTTGTCGATGTTTTTCATCCCCCGCTTACATTTGACCTTAACATAACTATTTCTCCACTCAAATGTGTACCAATAAAGAAATTCAACTATAACCGTGCTGCATTTGACGAAATTAATAATGATTTAAATAGTATCGACTGGAAAACTCACTTAAACTTAGGAAGCGTTGAAACGGCCATAGATTTTTTCTACAAACAAATAAATATCACCATGGAAAAAAATATCCCCTTAAAGAAATCGTGTGGGTCAGGTAGGCCACCCTGGTATACAAAATCGCTTATGAAAATTTTAAAAGAAAAAGCCAAAGCACATAGATCCTGGAAAATGTATGGTAACCAAGCAGACTATAATACATTTTCTTTATTGCGCAAACGGGCATCAGTTATCCATACAGAATGTTATACCAAATACATACATAATACTCAAGAAGCCATCATTAATAATCCGAAACATTTTTGGGCTTATATAAAAACGAAACGTGATCCCTCACATACTTACCCCACTAAAATAACTTACAATAATAATACTTATCTCGACGGTCCTGCTATAGCAAATGCATTCAATTCGTTCTTCAAAAGTGTTTTCTCTTCCCCCGCTCCTTTCTATCCGGACACAGAATTGCCTGTCCCATCAGGAAGTGATGTTAGGCACGTTCATTGCTTTAACGTCTCCAAGGAACAAGTTCTCACTGCCTTAAAACATGTTGATACCACGAAGGGACCTGGCAGCGATAACATTACCCCTCTATTTATATCTCGTTGTGCCGAATCTCTGGCCTATCCTTTGTTTATTTTGTTTAATCGCTCCCTTGATGATGGCCACTTCCCTAGTAAATGGAGTGAGGCTCATATAGTCCCTATTTTCAAAAAAGGTTCTCGTGTTAAAGCTGAAAATTACAGACCAATATCTATTCTAAACGTGTTTGCTAAAATCTTTGAAAAGTTTATTTATAATTTTATTTACCCTACAGTATATCATGGCATACCTGGCTCTCAGCACGGTTTCCTTAAGGGTAGATCAACTATAAGCAATTTAACACAATTTATACAAGAAACAGTTCAAAGCATGGACGGTGGCGGTCAGGTTGACGTGATCTACACAGATTTTGAAAAGGCATTTGACCGTGTGGATAACGTTATCCTGCTCCGCAAATTAGAAATGCTCGGAATTTGCGGAGATCTCTTACGTTGGATAGAATCCTATTTGAGAAATCGAAGTCAAGCTGTAGTTATAGGCGGATATCGCTCTGATTTTATAGAGGTTACCTCCGGAGTGCCGCAGGGGTCTCACTTAGGGCCCCTTCTCTACAATGCTTACCACTACGATATCTTCACATGTTTCAAACACTCATCTTTTATGTTATACGCCGACGATAAAAACATTTTTCTTAAAATTAATAATATTTATGACTGTTATAAGCTACAGAACGACTTGAGATGTCTAGCATCCTATTACGAACTCAATCGTATAACAATTAATATTGCGAAATGTGAAGCTATAACTTTTACACGTAAACCGAAACCTATCGTATTCACATATAAAATTAACGACACGAGTGTAAAAAAGGTAGAGGTTGTCAGAGATTTAGGCATTTTTCTTGATAATAAGCTAACATTTAGCTCGCATATTGATCATGTCACGAACAAAGCCTACAGGAATTTAGGCTTCGTACTACGCACTTGTCAACCTTTCAATAATTTAGTCTGTATTAATCTTCTGTATTATTCCTATGTTCGTAGTATTATAGAATATGGTAGCGTAATATGGTCTCCGCAATATCAAGTATACATAGATAAAGTTGAACGACTACAAAAGAAATATTTAAAATTCCTAGATTTCAAAATTAATAAGCGTCATGAAACATATAATGACAGATGTATTTATCACAAACTACTGCCTTTAAAAGATCGAAGAATAATGTTAGACCAAATGTTACTTTATGACATTATTCATGGTCATTTGGATAACTCATATTTACTTGAGCAAATTAGATTCTCTACGCCCTCTCGTCGCACCAGACAAACAAATTTATTTTCCACGACTTTCGCACACACCAATTATGCACGCAACTCACCTATAAACAGGATTTGTTCTACACATAACCATATGTTCTCTGATTTAAACTCAGACATAGATCTTTTTAATAACAGCAAGCAAGTTTTTAGAAAAAGAGTTTTTAATAAACTGTTCACCAGATTCAAACTGACATCCTCACACACACACTAACTCAAACACACGCACACACACTCGTACATACACACATCGCAATTAGTACTTACCTTTTCTGTAAATTATTTTTATTACATTACCTTTTATGATAAGATCACTTTCTTAAAGCTACAAAACTTCCACTCCTAATATGTGTAATTACTTTAGGAAAACCTATAATTGGCTTAATTTAAGTTCATTATGTATTGTTTATTATTTTGTATCACCATAGCTGTTGGTTTTCTATAAATAAATAAATCAAATAAATCAAATACTACAACCACCTATCCATGCGTAGAAATGGTAACGACATGATCGTACAATAATTGATATTCATTCTAACAGGAATCTCTACAATAATTGTACCATCATGGTGAAGATAAAAATCTATCACCGTGATGGTATAACTATTATATATATATATATATATATATATATATATATATATAAGATATTTTTTTCAAAGATATCACACGAAACTTTAATAATGTTTTTGACCCAGAATTGCGTGACTGACGTGCGACTGAACGCATTCACAGCAAGTGTCAGTTTTCCAAAGACCAAAATTGTAGCGCGTTTCACATCTGTTCTTTTACTATCATGGTAGGCAGCATTAAAATTTCGAATGTCTGAACCGACAATAAAATGAACATAATAAATCGATAACAACTTAACCTCATTCGACGGTACATACAAATTAAAACTTTAGATGCATAGAGATAAAGTTATTTTTTCAAGAGAATATTTTGTTTGTTGGCACTTTATTGCTAAACTAGCTCTCTGTAATCGCGTGTGCTGACGCTATACAGACCACGCGTGCATGACGTAGGACGCGGTGGTGTGAACCCGTACATACAAATACAACTGCAGGAACTAATCGCCACCGCGGACGCCACCGCGGACGCAGCTGATCGCGTTGGTTTGGCTGTACCTTAATGCGAATTATTTTTCAAGTTAAGTGTGTACTTAACTTGCTTAATATTAATTAAGTATTACGCATTTAAGTTAGTACTAACAAATGTATTTAAATAAGGATTACATAATAAACGCAATTCAAAAGATAGAAAATTGAAAATGGAAAGTTTTGTATTAAAGCAGAATTTGTTGATTTACACGCGTCTTTATTTCGTAGCAAATACTATAGTTACTCCTAAGGTCACTCCATAGTAAAACATGCTTAATTGGATTACTTGTCTAAATGGAGCATCGCGCATGCCGAAATGGCATACAATTTATCTACCCATAACTATAGATAACTAGTCTTGTTGTCACCATCTACCTCTACAGCTCAGAAACATGGACGCTTAAAAAGGCGGATTGCAATCGCATCAAAGCCTTCGAGATGTGGTGCTGGAGGAAAATGCTTCGAATCCCATGGACAGCACATCGGACAAACGAATCAACCTTAAAGGAACTCGGAATAACAACCAGGCTCTCCACAATCTGCCTGCGCAAAATCCTGGAATTTTTCGGCCACACTGCCAGGAAAACAAGCTACAACTTAAACTTAACTCTAGAGGTCGGAATCCCATGCGTTGGTCCGACCAGATTCGCTCGACACTCGATTTCAGTGTTAGCGGCGGCGGCGCACACAAATAGAACACTGGCATCACTCACATATAGTACGTAATTAAGACCTCTTTTAGGCGTCATTTTGTTAGCAATGATCCGTCTAAGCAAGTCTTCATCTAAGAAAACCGAATTCCCTTTTACAACATCCACACGCACCTACTTACCAATCCTTGTCATAATAAATCATCGGACGCAGACAAGAAGCCCACAATGCAATGACTGCCTTGTTGGTCTAGTGGCAAAGCGCATCGCTTAATGGTCACGAGGTGCTTGCTTGATTCAAGTGTAGTTATTCTAACGAAAAACTTCCCAGTATGAGTCCGGAATAGTGTTGTAAAAACGCTCGAGTCGGTGCTTAAAACGCTCCCGTCTTCTACGTGCTTCATCGCTCGTAGGCGTCGACTCAGCGCTAAATGCTCGACTTCAGCGCACATTTTTACAACACTAGTTCGGTGTTTGGGACCTAAATCGTCGGCGAAAAGTGGGTGTACTCAGTACACCTCTGCCACCCCCGCTTGGGGAAAAAAGGTGACGGTGTTTACAATTTAATGACTAATCCGTTGTTTAATCGATTCGTAACCTATGATGACCGACTTTCTGAAGTAGTGTAATTATTTTTTAATTGATTGCAATAATTATTCTTCGAGTTGGCAACAATAGGCCGAATTGTGTTCATTTTTACATAGGCTTTAAACCGTGTGACCGCGAGCAAAACGAATCTTACCCTGCTGTGTATTGTTCTTCACAAATTGCGTTAATTTAATTTTAATTTGCGTTTCTTTTGCGGTGAGAGTATCATGTGTCTTGACATAATAATGATTAATTCTTCATTTAATTCCGACTTTCACTTAATGATTGTTATAAGCAGAACATTAATGTTCCCTGATTTATTGTTTCAGATAATAGGATGGTCATTTAATGTTATACGTAGTCAAACGATGTATTGGAATCGTTTTTTACGGCATTTGAAAACGTTTATTTTGCATTAGGTTATAAATTGGGGCTTGCAGTTCATTGTTGATGTATATAATTGCAAATCGTTATTGTTAAAGACATGTTGATTATGTTCTTCTGATAAATTTCATGACCCGTGAAACTATCAATGTTTTAATAACGTTTTTACTAATGAACAATTAACGGTTTTATATAACTGACTACCTATACCGTAACATATTGTTCAAAATAGCTGAGACGCTAAAATGTGATGAATCTGTCAGAATGCCTACTGATTTGAATGGGAGTGCAACAAATCAACAGACCGATTGAAATAGGTAATATAATAAAACTTCGTGGGAAATATCTTATCTACCATAATTTTACTGACTCAAAATAAACTCTAAAATACGCATATGTCCGAATTTACTATACTGTTAACAATTTTATAGTCTTATTCTGTCGAGCCAATTATCCTATTCAAGAGGAGCAGTAAGTTTACTGACTAGGCGTGCCAAATGAAGTAATCCAATTATTTTTATTGTCCCTAATTCCTTTGTTTCATATTAAGCGACCAGTAGCTGTATCATGAGTTACAAAGCTCACACTCTATATGTAGATGATATCTATAGATTGTTTGGAGCGAAAATAGCAAATAAAATCTGTATTTTGTGTTCATAAATTTTGAAATTCATAAATTTTTGTTGGTAAATATTTTGTTATTTAATATAGCAAATAAGAGGCATGGAGTCAAACACAGTTTAGTACCTAGACACAGCAAAAGTAACAATAGTAGTAATAACTTGTAGGTAGAGCTACAGAACTTGATTATCAGCCTATACTGCCCACTGCTGGGCAAAGGCTTCTCTCACAAATCAAGGTGAGAGAGATTAGGTCATACTCCACCACGCGGACCCAGTGCGGATTGGTGGAGGCAGGTTTGTGGCCACCTGCTGTTGGAACTTATCAAGCCGCCTTTAAGGCTTCCAACTCGGCTTAACGACTACCACATTAAGTGGTAACCGGGGCCAACGGCTTAACGTGCCTTCCGAAGCACGTAGACGCTCGAACATGAAAATGCCACAAACGGTCACCCATCTCAGGCCGACCGAGTCGAACGCTGCTTAACCTTGGTGATCGGTTTGAACACCGCGGTCACAAATCATATATTTAGTTGATGATAAAAAATGAATGACGTTTAGTAAAATACTTCATTAATTTTCAATTATTATCAATATGAAAACCATTTTTAAGTTAAAATACTTAGATAGTGCCTCCATTAAAATTGAAGTCTTCATTCATTTTTGTGCAGCAATATTAACACAAGAAAAAATATAACACTAAGCTACCTTTTTGTATAATATTAAGTAGTTGTCGACCAGAGTGTAATAATTTACAATTCTCTGTTGCAAAAACAATTATTTTAACGTTGTTTTTAAATACTATTGAGTAGTCCTTACAAAGACAGGCATCCGATAATTAACTAATTCCAATTCTCGTAGCCAATTACCGACCAGTTCCCACAGAAATATCCCGGCGCGATTTGTTTTATCTTTTGGCCTATGCTTACATGGTTTTGCTTTTACGGTAAACTAATTTAAAACGGTAGTATGGTTCTCACTCATATCTCGCCATATTTGCAAAAACTTAAGCTGCCATAACAAATCCAGATGTCTGTTTTTTTCGTTTCTTTTCAACGTTCGTCCCAATTACGAGTTAGAAATGTTTTATAAGATCGTTAGTTATGATTACACAGCATAATAGTCACGATATAATAGCGGTGTTATTTCATTTCAAGGTCTCATACAGAGGCGATGTAAAACAATTCTAGACGTCAGTTATGGTGGCCATAAAATATCCATTAGCTACACCGTAACCGCAGAAGAAATTGATCTTCGATCGGTGTGAACGAGCGCTAGACATTGCATCATTGCAAAAACCTCACGGAACGTCCATTTTGTGCACACACACAAAGCGTTGTTACGTGTTATATAACATTAAAAGCGCATATTAACAGCGAAAGTATAATGATAACGTCGCGATAATGTCAACACGAAATGCACTAATTGCATTGTTCTTCAAGGTTTTTGTCAAGGTTAAGGCGTTTGACGTACCATATCGCACTGAGGTTCACCGTCGTCGTCATAGAATATGGTGTCGCAGTCGTCCATCCCTGCGGCTGCCGGCTCTCTCCTCACTCGTCAGCGGCGCCCGGGCCCCTCATGAACGGCACACGCGGCCGGCCCACCGGCATCCGAACTTGCACTAATTACTTTTACACCAGTGCTGTCCGCACCACTATCGGAACGAATTTTACGGCCGAAATCTTCTGGATAATCCGATGAGTCACGCGAATGCGACCTGACTAGGTGCAACACTGGCGTCTCCGCAGACGTTGGGATGGTGTGGGTGTCCTTAACGAGGTGAATGAGACGCGGGCGACGTAGCGCGTACTTGATTATGAACACTGAGTAGCGGATGAGGCAAACGATTGTTTTTTATTTTTTATTTTTCAAGGGCGATGGAGTGAACTAGGTTTTAGGTGGTGTTTGTGTGGCTAACTGCGTAGATCGCGGTCGGCTGGGGCGAGGGTGGCGCGCGCACTTGCCCGGGGTGCATTGATCGGATCCCTATTGCGCATGTCCCCTCTTGAGAATTTCTCGACTGTTTTGACGTTTGTATAGAATTGTTGCGCACTTGCCTATTACTGTTTAATTCCTTCCGCGCAAGATTAGTTTCCGAATTCAATTCTCAAACCAAAATAATTGAATAACTTAGATGATGTTAATGAATATTCAACTGTGATGTTGAATATGATCTCAAAATTATTTTATGAAACACAATATTATACAAAGATTTGTAATATGCAAGTATTTTAAATTGGAAAATGAATTAAGAAATGTTACCTGTAGGTAATAACTAAAATTGTGCGTATGGCCAATGTGCGACTTACCAATTAGATAACTTACAATGTTACTTTATAACAAGAAAGGTGATCGAAGACTTCAATTGTTACATCAATTGACTTTGTATCATATTAAAATTGTCTATAAAGTGGCACATAATAGTTAATAATTGTGTGCGGCGAAATTATCTATCGTTAGATTCGACTAGAATGTTCATACTGTCCCTCCTTTATATCCCATCCAATTAGATTTTGTCGGTTCGATGACATTTAAGTCTAAGTATCTTGGAAAAAAACAGTGATAGCCTAGTGGTTAGACCATTGGACTGCAAAGTCAGAGGTCTCGGGTTCAAACCCAGGCACGCACCTCTGTCTTTTCGAAAGCATATGCGTATTAAAAATTAATTATCACTTGCTTTAACGCTGAAGAAAAATATCGTGAGGAAACCTGCATGCCTAAGAGTTTCTCGAAGGTGTGTAAAGTTCGCCAACCTGTACTGGGCCAGCGTGGTGGACCTAAGCCCTCTCAGTTTGAGAGGAGGGCCGTGCCCAACGGTGGGACAGTTTCTTAACAGGGCTAATATTAATATATATATTATATTATATGTATCTTGGAGGCCACTGTGCTTCTATTTTGTAGGAGTTCCATTACCTAAGTTAAGTTATATTAGATTACTTGGGCCTGCTTGCACGAACCAGGGTTAGTGTTACCTATTGACTAACTCGAGGTAAAATTAAATTGCCTTCAACAAGTGGGCCTTAGTCTTAAAGAGAAAGCCCATACAAAGAGGGATGATCCTATTAAATCTTGGAAAAAAATTGCATTTTACAATTATTTATATGAATTTTATAGGTAACTGAACTTATTATACATAAGCGTACAGTATTACCCAGGTACAAATTTTCTATTGTCTGGGTTGTTTAAACTCTATTAACGGCATAAGACCTCCACCATAATTATAGTCTATTTCAATCAAACTTTAATTTTTTTTAATCGTTTTTCACTCTACCTAATAACTTCGATTTCTTGCTAGCACTATTTTTATTTAAATGTCTTCGGAAATACTGTTGCCTTAATATTACACTTGTTATAGAATGCAATAACAAGTGAAACATCTAAAAGTGGAGATATTTGGTTCACAAAATTTTCAAGTTTGATTTGAAATAGATTGAGACATAATGATCATAGTACCGATTTACGCTTCTGACAAAACACGTCTTTTCTGATTCAATCGTTCTATAAAAAGCATAAGATAGTTTAATGTACAGCCTATTATATCTTTATTATTCGATTAAGAACAAACTAAAAAACCACGCGTACGACCGAAAACAGAAAAAGCGTACGACTATTCACGTTGTCTCTCTCACGTTTTTATTAAACATCGCATAATGGAGTTATTCTATGGCGTCATTATTCTTATAAGGTAGAAAAAGCTCTTGAATGTAGACGCGGTTTAAATGGAAGGAATTCACCATTATTTTCCCTGCAATCTGCATGATTAATTCGAGGTTATCTGTAAGTACATCCGTTAACACATTTGTAGAATTCAATATGTTCTTTGTTGAACTAAAATATCCACACATAAAAAACAGATATTTTTAGTCATAGATAAGCATCTCTGTGAAGGTTGGATATTATTTACCAAGATTCTCGATTTTACAAAGTTAGTTTTTTTTTAATAATTTTAACGTTTTTAACATTATACATAGCGAAATAAAACTACATTTCGGAATTTATCGCAGTTTATTTTTGATTTTTAAGTTCTCGACGTTTCGAGTGCTTTGCAGCACTCATGGTCACGGGAAGGACTGAGGTGTTAGACGTCCAAAAGGCAAAGTTGTTCCGTGGTACCCCCATAGTTTTACTTCATGTGTAATATTGGCTTAAATCTAAGAACTCAGTATTATAGATAGTGGCTGCAACCTTCTTTTATTGCTATTAAATATATAAAAAACCTTGTCAATGCTAGGATAGAGAATTTTAAGGTACATAGGTATAACATCATTCACTAAACTACTACTAGCGATTATTTGTACAGTAGAATGGGTATGTGATAAAGCACGCGTTTAGGGGCTACCGTGAAAATAACGTGTTTTTGTACTTCATGTACTTCAAGAATAATATGAATTAGAGATTAAATATTTCGAAATATGATTTTTGACTGCATATTTTAGAATCTGGTAATACACGATTAAACGAAATTTTCTCCATAGAAAAAAAATCTAAAGTCATTTACATTTCCTGATTCCAATGTGAAATGTTTAAGAACTAATCAATGGAATTTACTTAAAAACATAGCAAATAACACTAGCAATGTTCTTGTGTCTCAATAAACTCAATAACTACCAAACGGATTTTTATAAGGTTTTCACCAATGGACGGCGTAATTCAAGAGAAAGGTTTATGTGTCTTATTCACCCGTGCAAAGCCGGGGCGGGTCGCTAGTTGTATATAAAATTCCGGAGAGCTGTTCGTAATCCTTATTCTCCTAATCTTGACCGACCGCTTGACTGACATAGATGATTTTTTTTGTACTTCTGGTGTCATCTGGATAGTTCTTAACTATAGTTCGACCTGGTTGGTGGCACTGTCGTTGAACTACTAGTAAGCAAAATCACGGACGATTTATCGCAGGGATTAAGAGTTTAAGCCGATTCCCGCACGGGACAAATCTTTGTAGGATCCACAATTATTTCTTTCGGTATGGGTATTTGCGTATGTGAATTTTCATGTTTGTAAACACACCCACGACACAGGAATAAATGCTAGTGTAGGGCTAAGTTTAAAAAAAAAATTAAAACGTCGAAACCGTAAATCCATATTTTGCTGACGATATTGTTCCCAAATAGGGGGCTAGCTTATTGCTAATACACATTTACAATTATTTCGAAAGTACTTAGTATATGACCATATAGTTGCTACGTATATTTGCCTGGCGATTTAACAGTATATCCCAGAACATCATGGTTGTTGATAATTCTGTTTACACCACAGAAGCAAGAGCACTTGTAAATCATGATGTAACCTTTTATAGCGGTCCCTGTTTGCTCGTAAATTGTTAAACCGGTTCCACACGAGAGGTGCCATTCGTTTCGTTGCTAACACGAATTCAATAGACAGTAACAAACACGACGGAATCAAATCTACGAGTGACTACTTTTGACGGGATATCTAAAACTTGATTTTACTCTAAAATCTAGCAAGATTATTTTGATACCGCAACCGAGTTGCGTAATTAAATATAATTATGGATTTCTCCTAATGTGATATTTGTAACACTTTCGCCTCGTTGGCGGTAGCGACTAGCGTTTTGCTTCCGCAAATACGATTACCTACCATCTTTTTGATTTTTAAGGATAACCCCGCTAATAGCCGAGTACAATGAAGGGAGTTAATTAATACTCTGTGCGTGTACTAGCTCGTTGATCTAGTAGTGTATCATGCGCGTAGCGTTCACGAGATTCTAAGTTCGAATCCTAGGTCGTCCAAATCGACTAAAAAAAGAGAGAGAGAATTAAATAAAAGAAGGGACGTCCGCCGAGTTTCTTCGCCGGATCTGGAGGCCGCATTCCGATCCAATGGTAGATTAGTAGTTATTAGTATTTGTAAGCCCCCCGTAGGGTTTTACAAAATAATTTTTTTGAGTATTAGTGAGTTTATCGAAAAATTCCCAGTGTCAGTGTAAAGTTTATAATTGTGCTCGGAATATGCTTATAGCCATATAACATTGGGACCATATATCGTCGGCAGATGCACACTACTGTGTACCTCTATCTCCCCAATTGAGGAATATAGGCATGACGGTAAAGGCAGATATTATAACCCTGACTTTCACCTCTTACTCTTAACAATGTTCATCTACTGTTATGGTGTTGCCATAAAACTACTCGGAAGGGATATATAATTCTGAGTCTTAAGACATGCTGCAAGTATTTCTTCAAGACAACGCAATGTAGAGTAATGGAGAAAACTATTTATTACCTATATTAATAAGTATAGTCCTACAAGGATCTTTTGGCCCGTGGCCAAAATCGAAACTAACGCTGTCATCGAGTGAAATTTCACTTCATGACAATTGCTGAGTTGACGTTTACTACAAAATTTACCCAAGTTCTTTTTTTAATCAGTAACCGTGAGGACCCACCTATTGCGATATCTCCTTGTAAGCAAGGAAATTTTACTAAATGTTAACCCTAATTTCTCCCCACCGCCCCCCTTTCAATATCATCTATAGGCCATAAGATCTTTATCGCATTATAACTAACAGTACTTACTGGCTTCCATTTGTAAAAACTTGCAGATGTTTTTAAGATCACCAAAATTGACACAACTCTGAAACCGAGCGAAAGAAAAATCTACCATTGCCAACTTATTTCCACTGAAGGAAATTGCTTGTGTACCAAAAACAAATCTAGGATATAACAGTTAAAGTATGTAGGTAGACTTGGCAGTCAAAGTAAGTAGTTAGAATGGGAAATAAATACAGGGCTGAGACACTCCAAGGAATTTATCTCCACATGGAATGACGGCGACAGCAAAAGACTACTAAAACACAGTAGGACTTCAACTGAAGCAACTAATTAGAGCATATACAGGCCATTATGGCATCTACACAAGATAAACCTGTCCAGCAACGTGGTATGCAGAAACTGGTACAGGAGCTGAAAACATGAAGCACGTCCTCTGCAACTGCGACGCACTGGCGGTGCGGCGAATAAAGCTACTGGGAGTCGCCTATACAACTGCAGAGGAATTTCGGCTCTTCCCCCCTGCTAGAATCTACAATTTAGTATAGGGAGTATTTTGATCTTCAGGTACGTAAGAGGGCAAGGAAAGCGCAAAAGATCCCATCAAGTTGAAGTGCGCTTGAAGTCCTCTCAATCCGAAACGCCAACAACAAGATAAGATCTAGGTAGACTTTTCATCTAACATCTTTGTGTTATACATTCCAGCTTTAATAGGCTGCATTTAGCCCACATAAACAGGCTTTGGCCGAGGGTAATAGACAGTTGTCAGGACAGGTGGCTATGAATGAGCTGGCAAACTATGTCAAGGCACTCGGGACACACTTCCATTCGCTGCGCTCCAGTTTTGTTATTACCCCGATAGCACTGCCCTTTAAATGTAAACAGATGGCCTAGGTAACAGCCGGGAATTGCTCTGATAAATTTGGGCGAGGATAAGAAAGTTACTATACGATCTATAATAATATACTATATTGCACATAAAATATTATGATAAAAAGAAACAAAATCGAACACGGCGAACGATGGCGGCCTTGCCGCTTAAAGCAATTAATTACAGGCAACCTTTATAATAATGTGATAAATAATAAAATTAAAATATTAAATAAAACAAAACAATAAAATAACCTTTTATACGTTATATAAATTAATGACGGAATAAGTAAGAGCTAAGGAGAAATAAATGAGCTACAAGCAAAGGTAAAAATTGTGTGAAATTTTCTGATCACAAAGCAAATACGAAGAGGAAATGACCTAAGCTAGCGAGCCTTTTGAATTCCATCAAACCTTGACGTCATCGTGGTCGGCGTGTCTTACCTTAGTTTGTCATCACTACTCGCTCCATTCACACTACTCTCGAGTTCGCATAGCTATTAAATATTATTAAAAATACACACCGTCACGCCTATATTATATGTATTTATTAAAAATAAAACCCTTAAAATGAAGTGATGTATCTTAACATGCATACATTACTTGTATCGATATTTTGGACACACAAATAGAATCACATTTCATTTGTAAGTATTTTATTTTGTAATTTATTAGATTAATTCTTTTACAAATGCCATCTACCGTAACATAATTCAAAAAAAAGTATAGTTTTAACAATCCTCCGCCAGATGGCAAATACTAGTGTAGGTGGGGCGTGCCGTCCCTCTAGCCCTGTGCCCATCGCGCAGTGCCACGCTTAATTATATAGGAAAATCTTATTACGCCATCTCCTCTTCGCATTTGCTCCGTGTTTCTGATCTTTTTTGTGGCTAAAGAATTTATTTGGTCCAATGGTTAAGAACGTAGGCCTCTCTGTTCTTTGTACGTGAATCAAAAAAATTTATTTCGTTCGGGACGTTTGTGTATGTCAATTTTATGTACGTAGGTGTTTACATATAAAAAAATTACGTACATGCCCGGGCCATACATGTATCTTGGGTGTCCCCAGGATACATGTATGGCCCGGGCCATTCGTAGTGTGGGGTTACATTTTATAAAAAAAAAAAAAAAAATCTTGGCGTATCTCTATTGTAAGGATACCAAATCCTCACAGGGTAGGCAAGGTAAAGACAAAAATGCGAATTGTCCGCTTTCACATATTTGTGATTTTTTTTTCCGTTTTCCGATATCATGCAATCGGCTTTCTAGCCATTGGCCTGGGACATTAGCCGTTAGCATTAGCATGGGTCGTATGCCAGTGGTTGGCCGGTAAGGTTCATCCTTCCAGTAAAAGATCTGCCTCTTCTTCGTTTTTTTTATCATATTGCCATTATGTGGCGACGTTTTAGTCTACTGAGTTTAAGTGGTTCACTCAGAGCTGTAGCTAGAAGGTTGACATGTGCTCCTATTCGCTGTTTGTACAATTTTACTCTTTGCTTAATTTCTTCTTTGATTGTTCTGATATGTAGATGCTCATGTAGTTCAGTCGTTTTAATAAATCATGGAGCACTAGATATGATTCTGAGAGCTTTATTTTGAAATCTTTGCAGTATTTCTATGTTAGAATTCTTTGCTGAACCCCACAGTTCAATTCCGTATGCCCATACAGGTTTTAGCACTGCTTTGTAAATTAGCATTTTGTTTTCTAAGGTAAGTAAGTAGGTAAGGTAAGTTCCCCAGGAGCCATTTAAGTTTAAGATGTATGTTGAGCTCATCACGTTTTTTTTTTCAATATGATGTCTCCATGTTTTCTTTTTATCCAGATATATGCTCAAGTGTTTCCTAATTTTACAGGTGGACAATTATCCTTTCTGAGCGTAAACATCACCTGTTTTGATTTGTTGGCACTAGCTCTTATTCGGCATTTATTCATCCAGGTGTTTATCTTATCCAAGTGACTTTGTAACACTAGCGAGGCTGTATACGGCGACAAGCTGTTGGACAGGGCAGCTGTGTCGTCAGCAAAAGTAGGTATTTGTGATTTATATATTTTTTTCTTTTTAGTTTTGGTAGCGGCTACATCAATATAATGAGGCTGCAAGTAAATTCATAAATTGTTTACCACCTTCTTCTTCTTTAAGTTATGGCTTCACACTAATTTTAAGTGTATTTTGCCAGTGTCCAGTAAGATATATAATCGTGTTTGTTTAAATTAATTCAACTCCCCGATGAACTTAATGGCAACGATGATAATGAAATTAATGAGGTACCCGACCCTGGATAGTAAAGCGGTGGATACTTTACATACCAATTGCGACGGCCGTTTTGAGGGAAGTCAAAAAGGCACGTTTTATCACTTTGTTACAATTACCTTCACTCATGCACAAATAAGAAAAGATAATGGTTAATATTCCACCAACATTACACATTATTAGTCGAAATAATACAAGTTTTGGAAATTAAAACAAAATAACAACATCACTCTTCGACTTCCCGCCTAAACTCCCCCGTTTACCGCCTTATTTCTCCGCCAAAACTTGAGTTTTTTTTCTAACTGGTTGTCCTTGTTAGAAGAATGACAATATTGATATAATCCCATGCAATCTGATACGGTACGAAAGTGTCAGAATAAAAAAGTGTTTTAGAAAAGTGGGAATTTTAACTATTATTTAGCTAACTTAATTATGTATATATTCCATGGGATACAGGCACGCGTTTATTTAGTATTTGGAAATAAACCCAATGGCCAGTATCAATGAATTAACTAAGAGTTTTAGTTTATAAACAAACGTAAAGTAATGCGGAACTAAGTACGTTAATAACCCAAAAAACAACATTTTGTATTGTTTTCTTAATTCACAACAGTTGGTGGGCATTCATCCTCTCAAATCATTCCAAATATCTACTGATGTACCCAACAAAACATTGTTTTGGGTAAAATTATAATATTAATTGCATTTTTTATGATAAATTGACTGTTTTTTACAAACGTAACAATAAGAACCTAATTATAAAAATAACCTAAAAATTTTAATTTAAAATAAGAACGAATTCCTTACTTCTATTGTTCTTGTCCGTGACGAAAACGAAAACGAGAAAAACAAATGGCCAGTGCTCTGAGTGCTTAAAATATGTATAAGTAAAATATATATATATATATATATTTTTTTTTTTTTTTTTTAAACGTTGCCCCACACTAGGATTAATTCCTGTGTCGTGGGTGCGTTTACAAACATTAAAATTCACATACACAAATACCCAGACCAGAACAAATAATTGTGGATCACACAAAGATTTGTCCCGTGCGGGAATCGAACCCGCGACTATTAGACACAGTGGGCGGGGCGGGCTAAGCCCTTAACCACTGCGCTAAATCGTCCGTCTATAATATATATATATATATATATATATATAACTCTCACGCCTCCCTTACAGTCGGTTTCAATATTTAACTCAAAAATAGATTTGCCTACTACCAGAAGGATCTTGAAATATTTGGACATGGAAAATCTGTCAAAATACAACTACAGACAGTAAGAAATCTATCCATTCATAAAATATTAAAACTGGTCATTAATCCTCCAGGGATCACAGATCAGATGACACGGTACACCGAGGTACTCATTTATGCATAGAGCCCCCACGCTTGATCACGGTATTTTTAATCCCAATGTGATACCTAAGAACCTAATATGTAGCGCTGACGCCTTCTCGTGGCAAATTATTTTACGCCTTTGGAAATCTCGAAAAATGAGAAGTGCCGGAATGGAAATTTTATACAGTTCTCTGGTCGCAGCCATGGCTTACATTCTAGCTCTGGCCAGTTGCTTCCTTATTTATTTTGTTCATGTCTATTTCTGGCTATAAATAGGTATAGGCAAGGTTTGTATGTAGTTAGGCCATCGATATATTATTTGTACATTATTAAAGGTGCAGTGATAGCCTAGTGGTTAGACCGTTGGACTGCAAAGTCAAAGGTCTCTGGTTCAAACCCAGGCACGCACCTCTGTCTTTTCGAAAGCATGTGCGTATTCAAAATTAATTATCACTTGCTTTAACGGTGAAGGAAAACATCGTGAGGAAACCTGCATGCCTAAGAGTTTCTCGAAGGTGTGTGAAGTTCGCCAACCCGCATTGGGCCAGCGTGGCGGACTATGGCCTAAACCCTCTCAGTTTGAAAGGAGGCCCGTGCCCAACAGTGGGACAGTTTCTAAACAGGGCTAATATTATTATTATTATTTATTAAAGGTGACAGTCCAAAAAATAAGAGCACAAGAATAGAAAAGGGTGTGTTCTTAATTCAAAATAGTTTAATCCAACCATAGCCAACGTGAGGACACGTCAAAATGCTACAGTTTGCCAAAACTACCACCATAAAAAGATTTGAAGCCATTAATAATTTAAAACTAATATCTAAAGTTGCTGGCTACGTGAAGGTATAGATGCGTAAGTATATCGAACCGCGGCCTTTTTTTAGCTGTCACTCAGTTCATGATTGTCTATATCTACTACGAATAATATATCGATCAGTTTGACAGTTACTAGTAATTTACCGGTGGGACTAAATTCTTGAAGCCATGAAAGTTCCTTTACTATCAGCGCCGACACTACCCCTTGATCAGGGTAGAGAAAGATTGTCTTTCAGCGCCCTTTGGTCGACGCTTTCACTTCATGTAAATTGCACTTCGGTTTTACGTTAAATAAATAATAACTCGCTTCTAAAAAGGCGCCAACAAAATTTCGTTTTTCGCTGGATATTGTTTCTCGCCAATGCCAACTCTCGTCAATGAGCCAAATGGCTCATTGACGCTTCTTGCCACACGCTTTACCCCAGGGCCGGAGCTGATGGCAATTTGACAATTATTACACAAAGAAGAAAAATTCATAGTGAGTAGTCAATAGTACCATTGTTATGGAAATAAAATTAATAATGGCCATTTAAGTTCGATCGTGATGTCATGATAGGAATTAGGAAATGTCAAGGGAATATTTATTGCTACATAGATATTAACTAGTTCTCGAGATCGTGAAAGCATAGTTCGCTCGGAGGAAGTATCTTTGAACCCTTTCTGATCGTAATGATTGCCATTTGCGCAATAGCCGTAACCCTTGGCTAACATTCAGCTCAGGAATCTAGATATTATGAGAATGTGGAGTGCAAATTTAAATTCAAAGGAATCGGTCGCCACCAAATATTTTTAGTACTCGATTTTCCTCTGTTTCACCACAGTATACTTTGTGAACAAATCATATCACCACTTTTAGATGTGGTACTTGTGATTGCAATCTATAACATGTATAATATAAGGAAGCAGCTGGGTGGTGACATCTATAATAATCTTTAAAAACAAAAGCGATACATTGGGGAAATACTTACAATTTGTTACATAGTCTAGTCATTATTTACAAAAGGACAAACTCTGGTACCCATGATAAGATTTAACTTGTGTTATGGGTACCAGGGCTCTCTCACAGAAATATGTATTTAAGCAGACGAAGAACCTTATATAAGAAGTGTTTACTATTTTATTGTTGTGCACCTGCTAGCCCAACTGTTTAAATTTATTTGTTATATATTTATTATTATTATATTAATACGTGAAGCAAAAACTTTGTACCCCTTTTTACGAAAATTGCGCGGACGGAGGAGTATGAAACTTCTCACACTTATACTTTATATAGAGCAGGAGTGCAGAATGCTAATATTTTTTTTTAAATTATGCATAAAAAATACATTAAATCAATAAAAAATAACATTACACACACTACCATGTATTTGACACAAGCACGCATATTTACTCTTTTGTTTATTGTTAAAAAGTCTGTGGTATAATTGAGAATAGATTGATATTGTGTGTTTTAAATATTATTTGTCTATAGTCTTACTGAATGTCAAACATAACCAGCAAACGATGAAAGAGTAGGTCGAATTTCGACCAATGGGCGACCACTAGTTATTATAAAATCAAGATTTTTAGTATTTCTTCAATTTCTGTATAAGTTTTGGATAGAAGCCATTTGCTTGTGTTTATTCTATAATCATACTTTGAATCTCTCTTTCAGATCCTCTGTCTGAAGGAGTGATCGATCGTCGTCTATACTCAGGATTGTTAAGCTTGCGTTGTCTAATAGAAGATCTGACGTGTTTTAGGGCTAGTACATTGTGGTTGTATAGACTCTTAGCAGTAACCCTTTTTTGTAAGTATGTAACTTAATTTGTGTCTGCTACAGAGTGGCATTTTCGCAGTAGCGAATAAACTCTTTAAATAAAGATAAAAAATAAAGTGTAATATCAAGGCGACTGTATTTCCGAAGACATCGAAATGAACATGCTGTCAACAATAAATTGATGTTTTTATATTAAGTGAAAAAAGTGAAGTGATAAAACCTTTGATTGGAATAGACCCATGGAATCTACACTAATATTATAAAGAGGAAATATTTGTATGCTTGTAACGAACTCAAAAACTACAGGACCGATTTCAAAAATTCTTTAACCATTAGATTGCTACATTATCCCTGAGTAACATAGGCTATATTTATTAAAAGTAAAAAATAGAAATCCCTACTAAAAACTTTTTCAAAAGATTTTGTACACCCGTGCGAAGCCAGGACGGGCACTAGTAGACTATAAATTTACTGTCGCGATACAACCCCTTTTTAACCGACTTCATTGCTAATGTTTATGAAGTAATGTTTTAATATCGAGCGTTTTCAGGTTTTATGAAATTCCATAAATATAAAGAGAAACCGAACATAAAATGGGAAATACCTTCCGAGAAATGTGACAACAGTCGGGAACGCGTTCTTCAGTACGTTTGGCGATGTTCAATCGAGGTCAGGTGTCATTTGCAAAAGGTTACAAGCATAATTTATGCTGCGATTTCACACTATTTATACTAAATAAAGGTATTTTTCCTAGCGTAACCTCCTTCTTATTACGAACATCATCTTTAATTTATATTTTGGCATGTCTTCTTTTATGTTATGTTGTCTTCTTTTATAAAAGCTGTATATTCCATTCCAAACCTGTGTTTTATACTTCGATGTACCAGATAAACGTTAAATACTCCAACTGCTTGATAAGTTCTAACAGCTGGTGGCCAGAAATCTGTTTCTATCAATCAATCCCCACTGAGTCCGCGTGATGGAATATGACCGTTAGGTCATATTCCATCATAATCTCTCACGTTAATTTGGGAGAGAAGGCTTTTGCCCAGCAGTGGGACAAGTACAGGCTGCATTTTTACTTAAACTGATTACAAAATCATTTGTAGTTTTGTAATCAAAATATTACTTGCAAAGGAAGTAAAGAACAAATGAGTGAGGTAAATATCAAATTTATATAGCATGGCTTAGGAAACGCGTAGGTAGGGGTTACCTATACAAAATATAGTCCCATTCGGGGATAAACACGCGACTTCTTGATCCAGTAAACCTAGCGGTCTAAGCCCAGACCACCAGACCAAGTAGACGCCATTAATCGGTATATTTCTTTTTATTTCAGACCACATATCATCGTCTTACGCAATTGCGTGTTGTGTCGTGTCCATCTAAGCAAAAATTATGAGGTGCGCAACATTTTTTTTATATTTTCCATTATAAAGATTAACTTTTCTTCCGCCATTCTAATTGTTAAATAATGAGAGTAGACAAAGTGACTTAGTGTGTCCACTTCCTTGCTTACTTATGTAAATAAAAAGCTAATTTTAAAGTAAATGCTTAAAATACCTAGTTTACACGAGACTATGAAATAAGTAATAGTTTTTTAGTTGGTAAACAAAGTTACCAATGGTCGTGGTTTTAAGAATTACAGATAAGTGGAAGTCAGAAATTCTGTCGTGATCACAGATTGGTGATGGCCTAAGATGCCCATTTAAAAATATTTTTATGCGTGTACCTATCTACAAATCAACAAGAATGTGAAAAAAGTGTCTCCTGCACTTCGGTATGTCATTCCTGTGGAGAAGAGAAAAAAATCCTCGGTTATTCTCTTAAGATAAAAAAATAACATTTTTTCCCGTCTACATTAACAGTTCGAACATGAAGAACAATGGTAAACTGGTCAATGTTTGTAGTTTAATAATCTGTATGTATCTTATCTTATTTGGCGTTTATGGACTGAGTTGCGTCAAGCGCACTTCGACCTGATGGGTTATTTGTGCTGCCCTTAGCCCTAATGCTCTTACGTACCTGGTTATCCAAATACTTCCTGTAACAGATCGTAGATTCCGCCAGGGGGTAAACCTTGAATTCCGCTGGAAATACCCTATCCCCAGTAGATTAATTCGCCTCGTTACCAGTGCATCGCAATTGCAGAGGACATGCTTCATGGTTTCAGTTTCTGTGTTACAGCTTCTGCATACCACGTTGCGAGATAGAGTAATCTTGTGTAGATGTTCTCTCATGCTATAGAGTACCTGCTCCGATAAGGCGCCTTAATCTATTGTGACTATATTATGTGTGTAAGCAATGTTTATAGAGTTTATGTATTAAAAAACTAGTATATAAATTTCAATTGACAGAAACTTCGTTAAGATCCACCTAAGTCAGAATAAAAAGTGGCGCTATCTTACCTTAGAAACATGCGATGAAAGGCATTAAAGTATTTTTAAGTGTTTCTCTCTTCCTCACGTTATTTAAGCGCCATTATTTTAACGGCTTAAGACCTTCAATAAAGAGCCGGCGTCCATTTTACTGCCCACACACTGTCGTGAGCAGACCCCCTGTATATTTAGTTATAGAATGGGACTGGGTATTAGTTTTCTCGATAGACCATTAAAGGCACAGTATTGTTCCAAAATGAAATTGTCAAAAGCTGACCATTTTTAATTGTTAATTATACTGAAAAGTGGAGAGTATGACACTGTTGTTTATTACTAACTCGCAGAACCCGCAACTTCGGTTGCGTTATTTTTAGGTGTATAAATATACACCCAAATTTTTTTGGGATAAAAGTAGCATATGTCCTTCCCCTAAATAAAATCTATGTCCTTGCCGAATTTGTTCAAAATCTTTTCAGCAGTTTGGGCGTAAAGTTAACAGACAGACAGAGTTACTTTCGAATTTATAATTGTTGTATGGATTTCAAACACGAGCATATAAAAATGCATACTTAGCGTGCAGGAGTGCCCTGCCGTGCCGTGAATTCTAGGTATGACCTCTGATTTATGAGTTGTATAAAAAAGAAACATTTTAGTCAATACCGTGATAGACGATAGTGTAATATAGGTCTAAGCTTAAAAATTAACTTTAACTTAAAAATCAAAAATAAACCGCGATAAAATCCGAAAAAGTTTTATTTCATGTGTAATATTCGCGTAAATCTAAGAACTTAGAAGCTCTTAGTTTGTTAGACTAAGTCGATAGTATCTGCTTGTTTGAGCGTTTGTTAGCGTCTTTTAACGTAGGGTAAAAATCTTCAGAACATTCTCAATACTCTATGGGGAAGAGAGGTGGGTTTGTACGATTTTGACCACTACTAGGACTCCGCAATCTCCAAAGGAGAAAACTCGCTTTGTTAAGCACATCTTAGGGTATAAAAATCACTTTATCTACAAACACATACTACATATCGTCACATTCTGCCTTTTTCAGTACCGTTTCGTCAAGTGGACTTCAACCTAATCCTCTATAAACTCTGGTATCCTCCTCTTACTTACTTCATACCTCAGAGAGCTTACTACACGTGCTGTCACGTTCGTCTTTATTCAGTAAATTTGTAGTGCGAAACGGATGTGATATCGACTCGATACCGTTACATTAACGGCAATCTTTTCGTGCTAGGCCTTTATATGTACGTATTTAAGATTTAATTAAATAAACAACCTCAGTCCTTCCTAGGCTTGTCATTGTCTACAAACAATAATGGTTATATAACACGGGTAACCTAAATAGTCCGCGGCGTGTAAACCGTGGTGCACGACCATAATAAAGATGTTATTCTTACTCCGCTATTGTCTCTTTTGAGACTATAATAAATGAGACTGGTATCTCATTTATTAAGTGTCGTCTTGACTATCTCGGGAGTATACTATTGTCTGTAGTACTTTTCTTTTTATTATCTGTAGGATTGGATAGAAGAATTAAGATAGACGGGGTAGAAGTGAAACCATGAGGCAAAAATAATTGAACACCGTCACGCCTATATTCCCCAGAGGGGGTGGCAGAGGTGTACTGAGTACATCCACGTTTCGCCGACGATGTTAGGTCCCATGTAATAGGGGGCGAGCCTATTGCCATATACCGGGCACAATTCCAGACTCCGGACTCATACTGGGAATTTTTCGTTAGAAAAACTACATTTGTACGACCTAGGATTTGAACCCGTTCTGGGTTCAAATCCTAGGTCGTACATGGTCTTGTGATCACAAAGCGATGCGCTTTACCACCAGACCAACGAGGCAGTCGCAATAATAATAAAATATATATACAATAATAATTGCGTGTGTTTTATATTACAGAGATGGGCAAAATGTAATCAGATTAATGATTACAATTGTATAATATTGAAAATATTCAATTATGATTCAAGATTAATGGTGTAATCGTAATCGTTGAAGATTACAAAATGTAATTGTAATCGTTCATCATAATTACACCGTCACGCCTATATTCCCCAAGCGGGGGTGGTTAATCATTAATCTGATTACATTTTGCCCATCTCTGATTAGAGATGTATCTATAATGTACAGATATGGGAAAAACAGTTATAATAATAATAATATTAGCCCTGTTAAGAAACTGTCCCACTGTTGGGCACGGGCCTCCTCTCAAACTGAGAAGGTTTAGGCAATAGTCCACCACGCTGGCCCAGTGCGGGTTGGCGAACTTCATACACCATCGAGAAACTCTTAGGCATGCATGTTTCCTCACGATGTTTTTCGTCACAGTTAAAGCAAATGATAGTTAAATTTTTATATGCACATATAAAGAAAGACAGTGGTGCGTGTCTGGGTTGGAACCCGAGACCTCTGACTTTGCAGTCCAACGGACTAACGGGCTATCACTGCTTTTTGCGTTTTATTATTAGTACGTATTTAACAAAAAAAAATGTCCTACTTTCAGAATGAATTTCAGCAAGTGGGTACTTATTACTCATTCTTGGATTTGTCGACTCGAATTTAAATACTCGATGTCAAAGGTCACTACACTCGTTTATTAATAACACGGTTTCACGGTAAATAGGGATCTTATATACCTACCTACTATATTCACAGATTTTTTTTACATGTAGGTGTATTTTCCATACAAAGACTTACATTGAATTCATAGAAAATTGACCATGGTATACAATTATTAAAAAGAAGACAAGGTTTTACCGTAATTAATTTCTTTTTCGCTAATTTCCATGACACGGAATCAACATAGCATTTTTTTTTTAAACGTAGCCCCACACTAGGATTTATTCCTGTGTCGACAAACATGAAAGTACACACACACAAATACCCAGACCGAAACAAATAATTGTGGATCACACAAAGATTTGTCCCGTGCGGGAATCGAACTCGCGACTATTAGACACAGTGGGCGGAGCGGCTTAAGCTCTTAACCACTGCGCTAAATCGTCCGTCGTTGTTTGTTGCAGTGTTGGGCAAAAATCAATTGATTAAACAATTGACAATTAACAATTGATCAATTGTAATTGCAGTGTTATGCAATTAACAATTGATTAATTGTAATTGCAATGTTTTGCAATTAACAATTGATCAATTGTAATTGCAAAACATTGCAATTACAATTGATCAATTGTTAATCGTTTTATGCACATTTACGATTAAACAATTAACAATTAATCATCAAAAAACCGTCGGCGCAATGTAGGTATTAAAAGCACACTTAACGTTGGCGCAATGTGGGATTGTACAATGTACACTTCTGTCTGGTGTTGTAAGGCTTGAATCGGAAGTACGATGCTTGAGTGAAAGCTTGCCTTCTAAAAAGACTCAAGACAAAACAAGACACAATCATCTATGAGATTTTAGGGGATGGTGATAACTAAAATGGCGTTAATTTTTGGTTCAAAGATGGCGGTCGCGACTTCTTATGAATATTCAATATGAGCATCGTTTTTGGGGTTTAAGAGTATGCTGATTATAAATATGGGTTGATTACGAACAAACTAAACACGAACGAACACTATATTCGTTATCAGCACCCCCAAAACCCCAAAAATGATATCCATATTAATTTAACACCAATATCAATTTACTTGTACTTGTCAGTATCAATCCAACCAGCCTAAACACGAGGGGTTTTGTCAAGTTCACATGTTTCTATGGCCACCTTCCAACTTCATCATCAGACCAAACCCATGGTACCATATTATTGTATTGTTACCGAACTTACATACGTATGCCAATTTCAGCTGATTCGGATACCGTAAGTGCTTGAAAAAAGGATCAGAAGAGTTGATCCGGAAAGACAGACAGACATACGAACAGTGAAAGTTAAATAAAAGTTTTTAAAAAATTAACTATTTCTATTTTGTCCCTATAAGAATTGAATATTTTACAAGTTCCAGTTTCATATAAAAGCATTCGACATTCGTTCAATACACTGCACCCCTCTGCCAACCCCCCGTGCTATCAATATGTTTGTTTATAAATAAGTACCTAAACTTTAAAGAAACGCGCGCGCAATCGTCGCCTTTCGGCATCGTCACGAACCGACAAGAGCGCGCGCGTCAGTAGTAGGGTTGCCACCTATTATTTGAGCAAATAAAGTACATTGGTTTTTAAAGGAAGGCAAAAAATTACATTGTATCTAAATGAAATATTATTTATTTCACTTTACTATTTTGTTTAAAAACATATGTTTTATTACTTTTAGAACTTTTCAATCACTATTATCATTGCTAAACACCTTCACAGCATGTTAACAGTCTATGATAATTTAAATAGATTGGAGAAAGAATTTAAAAGTGCTTATAGTATTTACTATTTTCTTTAAGTTAGCGAAGTTGTACATGTAACAATGTTTTTTTCTTAAATCTAGCTTACCATATATTCGGATTCTAACACCAGACATCATCCACTTTAAATAAAACAATTTTTTCGGATTTTATCGCGGTTTATTTTTGATTTTTAAGTTCCCGACGTTAAATAACCGTTATAAACCGCGATAGAATTAGAAAAAATAGTTTTATTTCATGTGTAATATTCGTGTAAATCTAAGAACTCAGTATCATCCACTTTGCTTTTAATGCGATCAATTATTTTCTTTTTAATGATTTATGTAAAATGAATCTTAAAAAATCAATTTTCGCGTACTTTACAGTTCTCATAAAGTATGAAGTATACTTACCCTAAATAACGTACAATACGTACTTTAGAATAAACTATGGGTGGCAACCCTAGATACTCGTCGCCTTTCGGCACCGACACGAGCCGACAAAGTGCACGTGCGTAGGTAGGTAAAGTCGGTCGGTAGTGCCACAGTATCTATCTATCCAGTAACTCATCTAAGCGGTTTTAGTGGCATAATTACACTCCCGTCAGAACGCTGTTAAGTTTAGCACCTTTTATTGGATTTACTTTTTGTCATTTATTAAAACTAATCTACTGCAGTGGTTATAAGCGATATGAGTGCAATTTAACATAGACATTGTGCAATAACAGCATAATGAAAACGTTTATAATTTTAATTTTTATGCTGAAGAATATATTATTTACCTTTATTGCAAATTGTTTCTAGAAACACGTTTTCTCCTTTTACGAATAAGTATTCTCATTATATATAAGTATTCTCGTATCTCATTCGTATTGAGAGTTTTTATGATAGATTACTCGGAAATTGTATATAAGTTAAAACCGATATATGTTAAAAACCACATGAGTTACTAAATATCAGTTTGGCGATTGGAGTGGCCATTATTTTAATTCTAATAATAGATACATATTGAGAAACCATACAAGCCCTCATGTATCGATTTTGATAGCAATAAGCAAATAGCGATGTAGTAACTTATAAGTTTAAAGTGGTTATTTTATTCTAAATATTAAGGCCTAATAGCACAAAAAGCCAAAATATTTAAATTTGTATTAATTTTCTATCTATCTATATTGTCACGCCAGATCCCTTGTGGGGTAGGCAGAGAGTAAAGAGTTCGAACAGGTTATTTCTTCACAGAACGTTCTAATGTTAGTTGTAAAAAAAGCGTCCGTCTCGGACGTGCATGCCACCGCGGCTTATTACATGCGGAAAACTATCGAGAAGGCGAGTAGAGCGCGCGTCTGTGTGCGTG
Organism: Phalera bucephala; assembly: GCA_905147815.2. Lineage (NCBI taxonomy): Eukaryota > Metazoa > Arthropoda > Insecta > Lepidoptera > Notodontidae > Phalera > Phalera bucephala. The sequence goes on along the minus strand of LR990612.1, from coordinate 11,864,241 downwards.
AGTTTGATTCGGACCGTAAGTACTAAGATGTTTTACTGTGTTATAGTACAGTGTGGTAGGGCACACCACATACCCCGCCTACATTTTGTCATAACTTTTTTCGGAGCGCAAAGTATCGCCTACATTTCAACACGATCTCACTTCAGAGTACTTTTGTGTGTGTACTTATAGTAGTAGGTATTTAAACTTACGAATTTTCTATTAAGTATATTCGCATATTTCAACGAATATTTCCACCCTTTTTGGATATTATAGTCATTATGGATGAAAAGGAATATAGTTATATATCAGATAACACGTCGAATACGGACATCAATGAACAGTTAGATCGAGATGGGCAGTCTTCAGGGCCGAGCTCAATCACGTCAATATCTTCACCCCGCGTCTTGCACTTGCACATATAATCACAGTTCTGTGTACTAAATGCTCGCCTTTCACTACTAAAATCAGAGGATTCGACAACTGTACGTCCAATTTTCTGAGTCACCTCAAACGGAAACATGGATAACATTGTGTAAATGAATATAAAAGATACATAAAAACAAAGAAAAATAATAAAAAAGGTGCAAAAATTCCAAAAAAAATTACCGACAAGGGGCTTAAGAAAAGTTGAAGAGGTCCAGCCACATACACAAGAAAAATTTGCACAAAATATGATAAACTATAAACCCCAAAAATGAAACCCATATCGATTTAACTCCAAAAGTCGCGTCCGCCATCTCGGTTTCAAATGTTAACGCCATATTCGTTATCAGCATCCCCTAAAACCCCAAAAGTGACACCTATATTGATTTTACATCAAGAATCACGTCCGCTGTCTTGGATTTTTAAATAACGTTATATTTCTACTCAGCATCCCATAAACACCCTAAAAGTGACACCCATATTGATTTTATTTCAAAAGTCGCGTCCGCCATCCTGAATCCAGAAACTAACGCCATATTCTTAATCAACATCCCCTAAAACCCCGAAAGCGATATCCATATCGATTTTCATAAAAAGTCGCGTCCGCCATCTCGGATTTTAAAATTATCGGTATATTTGTTATCAGCATAACCTAAACCCTGAAATCGATACCCATATAGATTTTCATAAAAAGTCGCGTCCGCCATCTTGGATCCAGAAACTAACGCCATATTCGTAATCAGCATCCCCTAAAACCCCGAAATCGATACCCATATTGATTTACATAAAAAGTCGCGTCCGCCATCTTGGATTTTAAAATTAACTTTACATTTGTTATCAGCATCCCCTAAAACCCCAAAGTCCATACCCATATTGATTTTCATAAAAAGTCGCAGCCGCCATCTTGGATTTTAAAATTAACATTATTTTCGTTATTAACATCCCTCAAAACCATAAAAGTGACACGCATATTGATTTTGTTACAAAAGTCACGTCCGCCATCTTAGATCCAGAAATTAACGTCATATTCGTAATCAGCATGCCCTAATATCGCAAATGTGACACCCATATTGATTTAACTTCAAAAGTCGCGTCCGACATCTTAGATCCAAAAATTCACGGCATATTCGCAATCATTATTCCCGAAACCCCAAAAGTGACCCATTTTACTTCAAAAGTCACGTCCGCCATCTTGGATGTGTTTAAAATATATTCTGTCGTGTGTTTAATTGTTAATTGTTTAATCGTAAACATGCAAAAAACGATTAACAATTGATCAATGGTAATTGCAACGTTTTACAATTACCATTGATCAATTGTTAATTGTGAAAACCTACAATTAACAATTAATTTTTCAATCGTCAATTGCAATTGATGTTTTCTGCGATTGAAATTTCAATTGTTTGATCCTACAATTGAACAATTAAACAATTAGTGCCCAACACTGGTTTGTTGTTTCTATAAGCAATTTGGGAAACACTAACCAAGTATTAAATCTACTTTTACTTTAAAGTACTTAGAGCCAGGTTTCGCCAGGTTTGCTAGTCACGTCCGCAGTAAATCTCGTCGACTCAGTGCTAATGCATCAATGGTCATTATTACACTACCGGAGTGTGGTACGTTGGTACCACAGAAATCGTAGAAATAAAACACTAGAAGTGATATAGCGCACGATATCGTTCGAAAGCACTGCCGCAACATGAACACTTTAAAAAAAAATTTACAGGCTCACCACAGTTTAAAAAAAGATTAGACAGACTATGACATATGAGATATGCAGCAAGTACTGAAGCATTTTCTAATAGTTATCTCACATATGTGGCGACTAGTTCACGCGGCTATAAACACAAACTCAAATAATTTATTTTGTATAAACTCCGCGCCGTGTGCTTTGTAAGTGCCAGAGATGGGCAAAATGTAATCAGATTAATGATTACAATTACATTTTGTAATATTCAATCATTATTCAAGATTAAAAGTGTAATTGTAATCGTTGAAGATTACAAAATGTAATTGTAATCGTTAATCATTATTACACCATCACGCCTATATTCCAATTTACATTTTTTTTATCAAATTTATCTACTACTCTACCACCGGATCGGAACGCAGCCTTTACTGAGAAGATCCGGCAAAGAAACTGAGCGGGCTTGTCCTTTTTTCTCTTTCTCTTTTTTCTTTCTATTCTCTTGTGTGCATATTCATTGTGTGGATACAATGTTTAGGTTGAAATTAAATAGTTTACGATCTACCTCCAATGTGATGCCTCACGACCGAGATATGAGACTAATGATGCTATTTATAAAGAGTGTCTAAAGAATTCCAAATAGAATAGTTCTCACAAGCAGCACCCGTAGACGAGTATGACCACTGGAACAGCCATCACTCCCCACATACCACTTCTAGTATCTTAATATTCCGATTTCTTTGGTTGGTACACACATAACTTGTGTGGTTGGCGGTCAATGGCCATTTCCTGCACCGCTGCATTCCTCGGGGACCTGCGGCACTCAGCGGGGTTTCCAATCGAGAATGCCAGCCTGGGTCTATGGCTTGTAGTAGTAAAAAACTTGTCCAAGAAGTGACAGGTATGAATCTGATAGTGAAACGTTTCTTTCCTTATTATTTATGTTGGAAAAACTGCACCTAATATTAAAGTATGGAAGTTGCAGCTAATGAGAGAACCAGTTACAAACATTACACAGAGTCGATACTTTAATAATACTTTACTATTTATTTTCTCTCTATCTATCTATCTATATCATCACGCCAGCTTCCACGCGGGGTAGGCTGAGAATACAGAGTTCCAACAGGTTCTTTCCTTACATACCTCTCTGGCTTCCTCCTCCACTCTCATAGTTCGTCTCATACACACTCGCCGGTTACGGAGACTCATGACTTGCCCTTCAGATAAGGCACGGTCTATTTGGTCATGGTAAGATAGGCTAGGTCTTCCCTGGTACCTACATCCTTCCACTTTCGCATTGTATATCTGTTTTGTCATTCTTTCTTCTGACATTCTTTCTATATGCCCGAACTACTATTTATTTTCAAGCGTTTTTATGATTTAACTTTAATTTAGGTTTACTTATCTATAGTTGGCACGATAAGATATTAAAATAGCCATAAAAATCGTAAATAAAAATCAGACTCATAACACGACAATAAAATCCTGTTACTTCTTTATTTTTGCGTCGTTTTTCTCTGCTGTGGTTATAAATAAATGTGTTGCCACTTAATAAATGAGAAATAATATTAATCAAATATTCATAACATAAGGGTGATATTGTAAGGATGTTAGGTATATCTTCGTACAATTTTTTTTTGTTTATTTCGTTTACCAACAATTGTTTACGCTTATACAATTTAAGAATACATGCATCAAGAACATTTTCAGTGTAACAATTACTTATTTTCTATTAATTTAGTTATATTAACTTATTCAAGATTTAATATCTATCTATCTATAACCTCACGCCAGATCCCTTGCGGGGTAGGCAGAGAGTACAGAGTTCCAACAGGTTCTTTCCTTACATACCTCTCTGGCTTCCTCGACTCTCATAGTTTGTCTCATACACGCTCGCCGGTTACGGAGACTCTTGACTTTTCCATCAGATAAGACTCGGTTTATTTGGTCGTGGTAAGATAGTCTAGGTCTTCCCCGGTACCTGCATCCTTCCACTTTCACATTGTATATCTGTTTTGTCATTCTTTCCTCTGGCATTCTTTCTATATGCCCGAACCAACGGAGCATGCCCTTTCTCATCTTTACACCGATACTTTCTTTCACACCTACTCGCTGTCTTACTATGCTGTTGCTAATGCGGTCGGTCAGCTTCACTCCGCACATCTTCCGCAGAGCTCGCATTTCTACAGCATTTATCCTACTTTCATTCTCCTTCTTACATACCCAGCAACCATAATCTTGGTTTTCTTCACATTCAAGTGTAAGCCATTGATCATGCAGTCGTCTTTCATAACTGTGACTAGTGTTTGCAGATCAGTGGCTGTTGGCGCTATTAAAACCGCGTCATCTGCATAAAGTAGATGGTTTACCACTAAGTCACCCATTTGTACACCTTCATTCATCGCTTTCAGTCTTTGGAGACTTTTGTCCAGATATATTATAAACAGTCTAGCGGACAACACGCAACCCTGCTTGACGCCGATTTTAACGTCAAACCAGGGTGACCTGTTACCACCCACCCGTACGCATGCCTTGCAGTCCACATAAGTGGACTGGACGGCTCGCAACAGAGTGCCATCTATACCATACTCTGGCAAAATGTCCCAAAGTCTCTTTCGCACAACTCTGTCAAATGCCCAAGATTTAATAAATTGTTGACAATAGACCTTTGTTTCGTTAAAGAATCAAATTGTAAATCGATTTTATCACTACACTTGTTCAACATCGTGCACAACCTTCCACACGGGGAATTGGCACCTAACATAGTTTTCTTTAACGGTGGATGGTGGTGATAGACCTGCGAGGTATTTTCGACGGGGCCCGAAAATTAGAAAGGGCTAGTAATTGTGGACGGTCGATGTTGTGAATGAAAACTTCACACGCAAAGAGTCCATCATTTATATTCTTACCTTTGTACAGAGTGATCATATTAAACAATTTCAATCTTTTTTCATATTCATACATATGTTTAGTTTTTTTTTGAAATAAGTACGTTGCCCCACTCTAGATTTATTCCTGCGTCTTGAGTGCGTTGACAATATGAAAATTTATATACACAAATACCCAGAACAAAAAAAAAAATGGGTCACACAAAGATTTGTTCCGTGCCGTAATCGAACCCACGACTATTGGACCCAGTGGGCGGAGAGACTTAATCTCTTAACCACTGCGCCAAATCGTCCGTCAATATGCATAACAACAAATAATTAGACACTATCAAATAGCAATGTAATATTTCTTAAAAAAAGAACTTACTTAATTTTTAATACTTTTACACCAAGTTATGTCAAAAAGTAGTAATCAAAATGCATATGTATATTTTTAATTAAATTATTTCAATGATCATATTATTATTATTATTATTAAAGTCTTTAACCTTTTCTACTCTGATAATATTTATCGCCAATTGTGTCGTACATAAAATTTTTTAAATGTCACTAGTGAAAGCATTCGATTTGTTCGAAACTCAAAGAGAAAGACAATTAGGTATCATCATTATATTAATACGTGAAGCAAAAACTTTGTACCCCTTTTTACGAAAATTGCGCCGACGGAGGAGTATGAAATTTCCCACACTTATAGTTTATATCGAGAAGGAGTGCAGAATGCTAATATTTTTTTAAATTATGCATAAAAATACATTAAATCAATAAAAAACACATTATACACACTACCATGTATTTGACACACTACACTTCAAATTGAGAATAGAATAATATTGTTTGTTTTAAATATTATTTGTCTATAGTCTTACTGAATGTCAAACATAACCAGTAAGCGATGAAAAAGTTTTTACAAAAAACATCGTTTACTAAAGTTAAGTTTTGTATTATTAATTAAATTATCGAAATATGTATGTCAAGTTCAATGGACAGCGTTTTCTTTTTGGTTTTCTGTTTTAATAAAAAAAAATTAAAAAAGGCTTCTTTATTTTAATCATTTTTTGTTTTATTTAAATTCAAATTGAATTAACTTTTTTGAAAAAAATAGGCAAATTAATAGTGTAGCGAAATCTGTGATTATAGAAGTATATCCTCTGACAATAGAACCTTTATAATGTTCAAACTTATAATTTAAATTAATTATGATCGAATTTCGACCAATGGGCGACCACTAGTATGTTTAATTGTTTATAATGATTATTTTCCTAAGATATATTATGCACATTGTTCGTAAGATAGACGCTCAGTTTGATGTGAATTTATAAATTAACTTGCACACCTACCTATGCTAAGAAAAAATAATGAAATAATAGTATAAAAGATAGTATCGGTGTAAAGATGAGAAAGGTTATTGCTCCGGTGGGTCAGACATATGGAAAGAATTCCGAAGAAAGAAAGATAATGGTAAAGGAGAAAGGTAAAATAATAGGTGGTAATAAAAGACTATATGAAAGATAGTATTGGTGGGCATATAGAAAGAATGTCGGAAGAAAGAATGACAAAATGGTTACGCAAATGGTATATACAATGTGAAAGTGAAAGGATGTAAGTACCGGGGAAGACCGACACTATCTTACCATGCCCATGGTCTATTTAGACCGTGTCTTATCTGAAGGGTAAGTCAAGAGTCTCCGTAACCGGCGAGCGTGTATGAGACGAACTATGAGAGTGGAGGAAGCCAGAGAGGTCTGTAAGGAAAGAAACTGTTGGAACTCTGTACTCTCTGCCTACCCCGCAAGGGAACTGGCGTGATGATATAGATAAAAGACAATGTGATAGTAAAAAGATGTCGGTACCGGAGAAGACTTACACTATTTCACTTGGGCACGTAAGACTCTTGAGTCTCCCTAATCAGCAAGCGTGTATAAGTCATGTATAGACCGAACAAGTATGAGAGCAAGTGAGTAAGAAAAAGAACGATTGGAATTCTGTACTCTTCGCCTATCCTTAAGGGATCCGGCGTGATTAGATGGACAGATAGAACAACAACATGTGGACATAGTTTGCCAACTACGCCAACCATAATTTTACACGCTAGCGCGCTAAAGTGTAAGACACACAGTTGTGTCAGTTGCGTAACCGTTGCTATCACGTTCCCCACTAGAATAATTAGTTAATTAATTACACTCTTACTACGCATCGTCGCGCAGCTGTCGCGGGAAGCCAATTACACCATCTTAGGGGCTTAGGGTTTCCAATGAAACAAGCAATCTTTAATATAATCGTAACTTAATTATTTTTTTATTTCCTAATCATACGCAGATTCATAGTATGACATATTCTAAAGATAGTGGGAAATCAATAGTTAAAGTTTGGGCGCCTAGTAACCAGGAAGACCTTAAATCTCGATTGATCTAGCGAACTTACATCGTACAATTCGCTAGTTTTTATTCACATGTATCCCGCTTGCTAATCTTAAAATGTGTCAAGATGCGACCAAATGTTTCTTTACACGTAGGTGGCACGTTTTCCTTTGACTTTATTGGCACGTTAGACTCCAAATAACTATCCCTCTTTACTTCCTAAGTATTAGGTCCTTTGTGATCCTGTAGTCGTTCAGGGCCCAAAATTTGAAAATTGGGATTTCGGTAGTAGAATTAGGGCCCAGTTATCTCCGATTAGGATGAATAAAAAAATAAACATTTCTGCGAACTCTGTATGTGTACCAGGTGTACTATTTTTTTAAGAGCAACAGATGTGCTCCACATTGCACTCTCTCATAGCAGCGATTGTTCTACGCGTGTCCTGATCAGTATCAGCGAAGGACAAGTTTATTAGTCACAGCATATGAATTCGCAGATTTCAACATTTTGTGTTATGACACCGCGTGATGTGTGAGCATAACCTAATTTGTACACGTTACTTCTTCATGCACGACTTATGGAAACACCAACTAAAATTATGTGTAGAACGCTCAAAGCGTGAAATGAATTGATTTTGTAGGTTAAAACTACCTATCTAGAAGTACAGATAAAAATAGCTAGAGAAAGTCCAATTGTGACTTTAACTTCTTTTGTCCTATAGTGGTATAATTAGTACTTACTTAATAGGAAGTCCTATAACTTTATCAATCCTTATGTTTAACCTCTCAAAATGTCTCGAAGCCTTTACACTTGAGGAAAGACTTTGACAAATTTCATCATTGGAATGATTATAAAGTAAGGTAATAGATTTATAGACATAAGGTTTGCATATCCCTTAATTAGTGAAAGGGATCATCGATATACCTGCCTAATCAACTCATGCCTCTTTTTCTTATCGTTACGACGGCAGACTTGTTGTATTTATATAGAAAGAAGACCCAGAACGCGGACATTTCGACTGCATTGTTGGAGACGGCCATTAAGTCCAGCTGCATGCAGGTGGACACGCAGAGCACTATGTATGATGAGATATCCTTCAGGTTTACACCGCACAAACACCTCAGATTACTATCGTCTGTGAGCTTTGGAAACTTATGCTGTTCGGTAGGTACTTACAAGATCCCGCTTTTTAATTTCCAATTAGTGACAAACCGACATGTGAAAACATATTAATTAAGCTTCCAATTCAAATATAAATTCAAATAAACTTTGAAATTGCTCTAATGCAACTCCTACTGCTTTCAGCCAGTATCATATCCGAGGATCGGACAGGTGAGATCAGTTCCATTAACAGCAGACTGCCCGGTGCGCAAGCGCAAGGGATAGCTCTGTGAAAGGGTCGGGAAAGTTTAATTGTATCGAGTGCATGCTAAATATTTTACCTTATGTCTTATTTACAGCTTGTGAAGTCGCAAGTGCGTGTGACAAGCGATAAGTTAACAGTTTTTCATAGTAAGTAATTTACACATTCTCGACAATCTGCTAGTTTAAAAGCTATTGATTTCTTATTTTTAATACTTGTATTTTTTCTTACTTAGCGATTTTAAAAATATTACACGTCACTTGTGAACTTCTACAAGTGACGTGTAATATATTTAAAATTTACTTCCCATAGGTTTACGAGGCATGCCTTTTAAGTTCTCTCGTTTCCATATTTCGCGGCAATTTTGGATTTGGAACTGTTCTATATTCGAATGTGTTTAAATTTTGAATCTCAAAACAGTTGAAAGTATTAGGATTAATGCTATTGTTTAGTCACAGCGTCGATTGGAATCTATCAGGTTACGTACGAAAATGAATCTTTCTAAGGAAAATGTTCATGCAATAATTTTCTACAACTTTAGAAGAGGCCTGACCCGGCTTTAGTGTTTTGAAGAGCTAACATCTGTGTTCAGTGATGAAGCCCCATGACTGCGGGCTGTCGAACGCTGGTATTTAGATTTCCAGCGTGGACATACTAGTGTTACTGACAAATCTCGCGAAGGACGCCCAAAATCCGCCTTCACTGAAGATAACATCATTGCTGTGAGACAAATAATTCTCGAAGATCGTCATGTGACGTATCCAGAGATAGAGGCTCTATTAGGCATCTCAGGAACAACCATTCAGAAGATCTTGCATGAAGCGCTTGGTGTGAGAAAGCTAGTTTGCCGTTGGATACCGACCGATCCGGACCGATCTCCTTTCCGACGATCACAAGGCGGCCCGCGTCAGATGGTGTAAGAAAACTCTGCAAAGGTTCAACCGAGGAGAGTCAAACCACGTCTACGACATCATCAGTGGTGACGAATCTTGGATCTATGCCTACGATCCTGATTCCAAACAACAATCTACAATCTGGGTCTTTCTAGACGAGCCAAAGCCGACTAAAGTTGTTCGTTCTCGAAGCACTTCAAAGAAGATGGTGGCCACGTTCGTTGGAAAAACCGGCCATTGCGACTATTATACTTGAAAATCGTAGAACTGTTAACGCAGAGTGGTATACCAGAGTTTGTTTACCACAAGTCATCGCCGAACTTCAAAAATCTAACTCAAAGCGACGCATCATCCTGCACCACGACTACGCAAGCTCACACAGCGCTCGTCAAACGATTGAGTATTTGAAGCAGGAAAAAGTAGAAATTCTTGACCATCCTCCATACAGTCCTGACCTAAGCCCTAACGATTTCTTTACATTTCCTAAAATTAAGAAAAGTCTTCGTGGTCAAAGGTTCCAGTCCGGTGAAGAAGCAGTCGACGCTTTCAAGTCAGCCATTTTGAACACCCCCACTTTAGAGTAGAATAAATGTTATAATAACTGGTTTGAGCGAATGGAAAAGTGTATTAAGCTACGTGGTGAATACTTTGAAAAACAATAAAAAGTACTATAAGGTTCTAGTTGTGTTTTTTTCTTCAAACGACAAAACTTAAAAGGCATGCCTCGTACCTACTAGAAGTCATTTTTAAATAAGTCGATTTCGAAGAGATACTTGACATGCTATAAGTAACTTCTCTTATTTTTTTTTTCTATAGGTACTATCAGCAGGTATCAGCAATGTTACCCTGGTGGTTAGGCTGCAAAGTCGGAGGTCTCGTGTTCAAACACGCACCTCTATCTTTTCGAAGGTATGTGCGTATTAAAAAGTAACTGTCACTTGGTTTATTGGTGAAGGAAAACATCGTTAGGAAACCTGCATGCCTGAGAGTTTCTCGAAGCTGTGTGAATTTCGCCAACCCGCAATGGGTCAGTGCGGTGGGCTGCGGCTTAAACCCTATAAGTTTGAGAGAAGGCCCGTGCCCAACTGTGAGACAGTTTCTAATCAGGGCTAATATTATTCTATTATTATTAATAGGTACTATTACTTGTACAGCGGATGTATATACTGAATATAGGTATAAAAATACGTTTTAAACATTTTTCGTCATTGTCGCTCCGACTATTTGCTTGCTCATCACCCAAAAACCATTTAACCAATTTCGACGAGGCTTTCGCATTTGAATAGCATATCAGTTGCATAAACCCAGAGTCCGAAGTGTTGATTGCGGGGGAGGTACTAGGGAGATGTCAAGTTATAAGTTTTTATACAGCTTTAAAGTCATTTTATATGTGTTTCAATACACTAGGTAAACACAAGAAGACCTGAGCAAAGTTACTCTTATTGTGACAAACCATGTTTACAAAATATTTTAACGTGAATTCTATCTATCTATATCATCACGCCAAACCCCTTGCCCGCGCAAGGGATCTAGGCAAAGAGCACAGAATTCCAACAGGTTCTTTCCTTACATACCTCTCTGGCTTTCTCCACTCTCATGGTTCGTCTTATACACGCTCGCCGGTTACGGAGACTCTTGACTTTTCCTTCAGATAAGGCTCGGTCTATTTGGTCATGGTAAGATAGTCTAGGTCTTCCCCGGTACCTACATTCTTCCACTTTCACATTGTATATCTGTTTTGTCACGTGAATTCGATTCTGCAATAGACACTAAACGATAATGTAACTCCATAGAACATAGAATTAGAGTGGAGATAAATAGGATTCAAATAAACGATTTTATTGCAATAACTTATGAAATTCTTTATGAAATCAATCGTAAATAATGCTATTGTTTGTTTTGAAAAGGTGACTTTGACATAAATGATTACGTAGGTACTTTACCTACATCATTGACTCGGGTTTTGTAACTCTAAAACCATTTCTATCCATTGTTAAATGCGCTGTCGATAGAAATTAGATCGATTTTCACGCCGATAAAAGAATTTTAAATTTATTTCTATTTGCCAACGGTATAAAAAGACATTGTGAGGACTCAGGCATGCACCTATAGTAGAACCTAATCCCTAGAAAACGTTCAGTCTATTTAAATGGTAGTAATGCAACTGGCCAGTGCAAGAATGTAAACTGCGGCTGTATTGTATTGTATTAAAATAAGTTGGGTAGTTGTCGAGCATGTAGTAGTTACCTGCTATATCTTCATCGTATATTCAACGCTTTAGGCAAAATGCTATAATACTAAAATTAGTATTAAAATAGTCATTTTTTTATTAACGCTAATTTAAATACTTATTGCAAGAAGGTAGTGGAACATTTTACAACTTCCGGTTTCAGTTTCTTGCATTCTAAAATGGTTATGAGTTTTGATAATATTATAAATTTCCGGTTTAACCTGTTGCACCGAATTGTAATAAGCAAATTTGAATTATACTTACATACGTATTATATAAATAGTTATCTATTAACACATGTTTTAAAGGCCCGTTCTCCGTTCGAAAACCTTGACATTTCTGTATAGTAAATGCCTAATATCTTATAAAGTCAAATCCAAGGACAAAATTTGTATTTTATGTAATCCCTGCAATTGCCCCACAAATTAACAGTTTACATGTTTTTTTAAACTTTGTTGCCTATCTACGGCATCTTAATGCGGTCTCTGTTAAAGGGAACCGTAAGAAATCCAGCGGGACTGTCTTTAATTGGCACCAATCATGTATTTACAATACGGGTCAATTTCGCTATTATGCCAAACAATTCGATCGCTACCAACTTGTCAACGAAAAATATCCGTTAGACCCCCGGAGTACTTCTGTACTTCGTTGAGAATCAAAACTCTGTAGAAAACGCGCGAAACTTACTCGTATTTTACGTATCTTTCTACTTCATTTTATTCCAAAGCAGTTATCCAGTTTTTTACGTTATGAAATCAACATAAAAGGTAATCACCATTTTAGACAAATGCCTACAGAGGCTAACGACTGTTAAAACACTTAAGATCATATAGACGCCGGCACATTATCCTCTTCTGCATAATTCCATCTTGCTTTCACTCTATCGAAGAAGATCATCACGATAAGTGGGCAGGGCTCGCTGGGTATACAGTTTTTCCTTAAATGTTACTCGGTGTAATGATAAGAAGTAAAATAAAGACTCGTTTATATTGCAATATTTTTTCTTAAGTAGGTCTTTCGCATTTGATTCAGTGTAAACATTCGAAACACAAATTGATATGGTTCATTTGGACCGCTGAGTTAAAGTTACGATTGAACAATTTGTTTACGGTATTTACGCGCGTGATCTAGCGAATTCTTTAGCACCTCGCGCTTACCAGTCATCATCCTCCTTAATCCTCCAGCTCCTTAATCTTTGAGAGTTAGCAAAGGTGTACTACATGTACTCCACCAGTTATTGTTGTACCAAGATAAAAGTAGGAATCCGCTAATCGTAGCCGCCACCGACTACGAAACTAACTCCCCTCCTATGAGCCGTTACTGCCCTCCGCGACATGTTCTCACCAACCCTCCTGATACCCTTACATTCCTTTTTTCGGATACAGATACCGCAATCAGGATCAGACAGCGACCTCGCCGGCGAGGGCGCAAAATCCCTTGCCCGCTGGCCGCTGCAGAGCACCACAGCGAGACACCTAGTATATGGCCCATAGCGAGTGCCCAAGCCGAGCACTTTCCTCCTTGAGGCGCCCTTGAGCTAGTTGCGGCCTTGCCTTCCTGGCTCGAGCGTAGTGGTTGCACACTTGCCCTCCTGTCCGGCTTAACTGTAAAGGCCCCGCGACCAACAGCGTAGATCATTCACACACACACATACCGATAGTTTAATTGACAATCATTTGAGAAGAAAGAATATATATAATTAAGTGTCCATTCCCGCTCTCCACTCCCGCAGTCCATTCCCGTCAAAACCTGATCTGAACCTTAACCTTTCTTGTCCGGTGAAGCTGTGAAGGCCCCGCGGCCAACAGGTAGATCATTTACACACACACACAAAAAACCTTTAACTTCATGAATAAAGCAAGCGTTAAACCAACTAAGCTCTTCCAAATCGAATAAAGCTGTATAAAAGCGGGCATGTGAACGTAGTTTTATAAGGTAACGTAATAACAGAATCACGTTGCGCGCACGCATTATTACAATTTCTATTCACGTTCCCAAGGCTCAGCTGTACGTTGAACTTTGTCCAGTCTGACTGGCTCGCTTGAGAAAGCTATTTGCCTCGGGTTGACACTACCCTTTTAACCACTTCGAGACCTATTAAGTGTCTTTCTATATTACCACTCGGAACATAGCAACTGTGTGTGTAAATGTGGGAATCATGTAACCACTTCACGTTCTTGCATAGTAGGAACTTACTAGTTTGATATTGCTTAAATAATAAATTTAAATAATTTCTAACGCCTCCATCGGAGTGACAATCTAAACGGGCAGCCTCCGTAGTCTTCGCCCTGATATCTACTTTACTGTAATAGTCAAGAATATAATGTATTTTAAATTTCTTGTTCTTTACCAAAAAATATCCCGATGATTTTCTTATTATTAGTAGTTACTAGCTGTACCCCGCAACTTCGCCCGCGTGCAATGTGAAAGTGGAAGGATGCAGGTACCGGGGAAGACCTAGACTATCTTACCACGACCAAATAAACCGAGTCTTATCTGATGGAAAAGTCAAGAGTCTCCGTAACCGGCGAGCGTGTATGAGACGAACTATGAGAGTCGAGGAAGCCAGAGAGGTATGTAAGGAAAGAACCTGTTGGAACTCTGTACTCTCTGCCTACCCCGCAAGGGATCTGGCGTGAGGTTATAGATAGATAGATAGATAGATCTGCCAGTGAAAGTCCCTTCAAAATCGGTCCAGCCGTTTCGGAGATTAAACGGAACAAACAGACAGACAAAAAAAAAAAATTGTGTTTTTGTTATAAGTAACGCACATACTTTTATTTAGTAAAAAGCTATTATTTTGACATTAAAAAAAGAGACTTCAATTTCATTTATTTGTATAGATGATTCCCATACTAAGAGAATCTGCTTTTTCAGAAAGCGCACGTTTATTAGATATTAAATTAATTCGAATACATACATCGGCTGCAATACGCGGCACTATTTAACTTTCGCGGACTTTCTGTTAGGTATTACATGAAATTGTCTTTTAATTTTCTCTACATAATTCATTGGACATAATACGTTTTATTACATTCACAGGAAACGCTTACCGATTAGGTGCATAAGAAAGGATATGCTTAATAAGGAACTGGGCATATCCTACAGTAGTATTAAATGTTATGCTCACAGGACGAATATCATTACGGACAGTGGTTTCTCTCACCACTTTTGTAAAACTGAATCATATCCTACTTTCAAATGCAGCCATACTTTTTTCCAGCAAACGAATCTATTTTTGTATCAATAAATAACCAATATATCCATTAAAAGTAAGACCGGCGAAGTGTATAAGAGACTCACGAGGCGAACCTTAGGTACGGGGCGAGGCAAGAAAATCGTCAATACATCAGTACAAACAAATAAAATTTAGATGTCGGTCTGTGATTTCGAAGTAAAGACTTTTCCTTAAACTCATATGGCTATTTTCACGATGCTGAAACCTAAACACGGGTATCTTAAATTTTATTTATCTGTTTGTTTGGCCTTCCGGGCGAATCTCTGGAATGAATGAACCAATTTCAACGGGACTTTCACAGCATAAAGGATTTGTCGAAGTCAAGAGTCTTCGTAACCGGCGAGCGTGTATGAGATGAACTATGAGAGTGGAGGAAGCCTGATGTAAGAAAAGAACCTGTTGGAATTCTGTACCTCAGCCTACCCTGCAAGGGATCTGGCGTGATGCTATGATAGAATGATAAAGGATTTTTTAGAAACTATTATTGCTACTTATGCATTATTTTAATATCCCGTAAACGTGCAGGATAACATCTCAATGTAATTCCATAGAAGTACGCATACCTACAAAGAACACTTACCTGCCTTTAGTTACAATTTAATACTTACGTAATTATAAAATTTTGGTAATAATTATACTCTTAAATATATCCCTAATAGAATGAAAACCCAAAAAATAATTGAGGTAACGTATAACATGAACGAAGCTACAAGTTATACCTCAGTTAATTGATATTACTTGGACCACCCACCAAGCATAGAGCACCGTAATCATAAACATATCACTGAAAAGCTTCATTCTACCGTGCTATCATTTCTAAGCCATTACACAGGTGCAAGGCGCAGGTAATGGAGCCTGTGATGTAGTGTTGCCAAGATTTTGCGAAGCACTTTAGAGAGAGGTGAAATATATTGTACCAATATTGATCTTTTCTTACCGTCACCACTTTAGAATCTTCGTAGTTAGTCTCATAACCCACTAAGGGTGTTTATTAGACGGCCACTTAAAAATATACGTTGATATGCATACTTAAGTAAAATAAGCTATGTTAAGTTGTTAACCTGTTGTTGTCCCGGGCAACTGCCACACAATATCGTCAATGCAAGTTGTGCGCTTTATAGGCGGTTTGATGAGTTCCAACAGCAAATGTCCCCAAATCCACCAATCCAACTGTCACCTAATATTGTTAATGCATGTTGTCTGCCTTATAGGCAGTTTGATAAGTTTCAACAGCAGGTGTCCCAAAATCCACCAATCCGAATTGGGTCCGCGCGGTTTATAATATATTCATAAGTTTCAACAGCAGGCAGCCACAAACCTGCCTCCACCAGTCCGCACTGGGTCCGCGTGATGGAGTATGACCTAATCTCTCTCACCTCGTTTTTTTAAGAGAAGAGCTTTGCCCGGCATTGCACAGTACAGGCTGATATTATTTAAGTTGTTAAAAACAATAACTTCAACTAAATTTGATAACGCGTGGAATTGGTAAGCATATTCCGTCCAAACAATTTATCACAGGACAGATTAATCATTAACTTTTAACTTTAATTTGACATCGAATACTGATACCCTAGACCCAGCCTTAAAGCAACATAAATCCTCCGCTGCTGTTACCTACCCAGTGTGTTCACGACTTGGCAACACCACATCGTCTCGATCCATTACAGCTTGTAGAACAATCGTCGCAAATCGACGTCGGCTAGGAAGTCGCCAGATTGCAGCGCAATTCTGTTTTTTGTACCAACAACGCGATTTATAGAGAACAATGCGCTATACGTGGAACTCGTTGATTATGGTGAAAGTTTGCCGTTTAAAATAAATGGATAATCATGGTGTTTATTTAAGGGCGTGACATCCTGAGAGAGTTTATTGTCCCTTTAAGGTTGTTTACGAAGATCATTGGGCACGGTTTCTATTGTTATCGTGAAAGTGTGTGTGAGAGGGCGTCAAATTTTTGGTATCTTTGGGTGTATTATCAGATGCTTGGTGTCTTTGAGAGCTAGGAACTTATTAAAACACAGACATTTTTTCAAGTTATGATTTTCTTATAAATTATAAAGATCAAGGGCGGCAAAATGAGCTAAGTTCTCCTAAATCCAAACATTGATTTTATTCCGACATTCAGTCCATACATTTACTTTGTCCCTCCTATAGCAACTCGTACTGAAAGTAGGTAATGAAACGAACACAATTCCCCACTTCACTCATCTAATGTTCGCAAACGCTTAAACTAAAAGTCAATAAAGAGGACGCTGCTATTGACCCAGAAAGCTGAAACATACGAGTGCACTAGACCGAGAGCAATCACAACCGCGCCTGCGCAGCCTTACTGAGACCTAGCATTGTTTATGCACTTGTCCTTCTAATCTTATAAATTACAAGCATTCAAATTGTTCCTTAATGTGCTGTAGCTTTATAGGCATCATTGTAAAATATTTGTATTACGATAGTGCTTATTGTTACTAGAATTTATCTAATAGTATATTATAGGTATTCTGTATTTTTTTTGGTACCTACTAGCGACCGTGGCTTCGCACGGGTGAATTCACTCTGTCACTCACTCACATCACTCTGTCTACTAGTGAAAATCGTATGAAAATCCGTTCGGTGAGTATTGAGTTTATCGCGTTCAGACAGAAAGACGCGCGGGGTGACTTTATTATATACCCACCGTCACGCCTATATTCCCCAAGCGGGGGTGGCCGAAGTGTACTGAGTACACCCACGTTTCGCCGAAGATGTTAGGTCCTATGTAATAGGGGACAAACCTATTGCCATATACCGGGCACAATTCCAGGCTCCGAACTCGTACTGGAAAGTTTTCGTTAGAAAAACTACACTTGTCCGACCTAAGATTTGAATCCAGAACCTCGTGATCACAAAGCGCTTTGCCACTAGACCAACGAGGCAGTCTTTTTCAGTTTTTCTTTTTTTATAATATGTAGTAATAGTTAGGATAGGACACTCAGCATGAATTATATAAATCTAGGTGTATCGAATGACTTGGTTTCCATTCCCGGCCAAAGAAGGGAACAACTTTTATTGTAATTCTAAGTATCACCTGCACAAGGAAAGAATCTGTTGAACCACTATACTCTCTGCCTACGCCACACGAGATCTGGCGTGATGATTAAGAAAATAGACTATACCAACGATATAGTAGGTTTCCTGTTTTATAGTTGCGTTTTCTTTTATAGATAAATTTGTAGATCATATATTTTATAGATCCTAAAGATCATGAGTCCTCGTTGCTTAAATATTTTTTTACATCGAATGTTTTAAAATGTTTGGTGAAATGTAGGCATTCTGAGTTCCGTCTTATGGTGTACCTACCAAATTTAACTGTACCTCTAATTGTACGTTTTTGGGTTACGCAGCCAACACTTTTATGCTGTCATTTATTACGTCTTGTAAATATGAGAAATTAAACATTTGCGAGAGAGATTTTATTCGCTAGAAATTCTGGTCTCCATACAAAAATAATCGCATAACATAAAATATGCACCCCTTTACTGCGAGGAATTATAAAGACCTTTCAAATGTCTCTAAAATATTATTTTACTATTACATACTAAAGTTTATAAAAAAATAGATTAGAATTTATCTTCACAGAAATCTTTTAATCAAATAAGACAAAGTAAACCTAATAGTGAATAATTGGCTGTGAAGTGTAGACTTTAGAACTACCTAACTCATGTCTGTGTTCATTGTTCTCTTAGTGTGATTAATCATATATAACTAGGTAGTTTTTGTTTTAGTCAGGAGTCTTCGTAACCGGCGCGCGTGTATGAGACGAACTATGAGAGTAGAGGAAGCCAGATAGGTATGTAAGGAAAGAGCCTGTTGGAACTCTGTACTCTTTGCCTACCCCGTAAGGGATCTGGCGTGATAATATAGATAGATAGAGTTTTTGTTTTACAAATTTTTAGAAGACTTTTACAATAGAAGAGGTTAAAAATTGGACTTGTAATGCTTTTTGTGTTATACCGCACATCTTCTTTATATTTTGGATATGGGATTTTTTTATTACATCAAATACCATTTTGGTGAAGGTGTTTCAAAAGTTCAATATATACTGTCTGTTAAAAAAACGCATTAAGTTATGAAATATCATAGAGCCATTAATAAAATTCTACATAGTTAGTTTAGTTATAACAAATATCACAAAAACTTGATATTGGTCTAATATAGATTGTGTAAAAGTTTTCACCGAATTCTGTGTCTCACGTTCACAACTTTAAAATTTAAATCGTTAGAAACTTTAAATGTAAGCGCATTTAAAAACATGGATGATGTCACCCGTGTCACTGGACAATAAAAAGTAAACAAGTCGAAGTCAACGGTCACAGAACGGTTTTTTATTCCAGAGTTTTTTTTTGTAATCCATAGAATAAGCTAAGTACAGCTAACCCCTTCTATCCAATACTTGTTGGTCATTCCTACGTGATCAGAACATCTATCAGTGTTATAGTAAAGAGCCAGGAAATAGTCGTAAAGGCAAAATTGTCACGACTCGGTCCGGGTCACGAGTTGGGACAGTCGTGCCGACCACTCAGAGAAAATCACACTTAATAAATAATGTATGTAATAACATTTTACTCCAATGTGATTTTACCTATTTGGCGAGTTGCCAGTTACGCGTACTCAGGATCCATGATGACCATTTTATTATTCGTTAATCTCTCTATCTATCTATATCATCACGCCAGTTCCCTTACGGGGTAGGCAGAGAGTACAGAGTTCCAACAGGCTCTTTCCTTACATACCTTCTCTGGCTTCCTCTACTCTCATATTTCGTCTCATACACGCTCGCCGGTTACGGAGACTCCTGACTTGTCCTTATATAAGACCCGGTCTATTTGGTCATGGTAAGATAGTCTAGGTCTTCCCCGGTACCTACATCCTTCCACTTTCGCATTGTATATCAGTGTATATATATATATATTATTCGTTAATGTTATATAAAAAGAGAGAATGAGAAACAGACTCCTATGTAGCAATTTTATTTTTAATTTTTGTACATTGACGTATTTTTGGTATATCGTCTTATACAAAATTGATTGTCTTATTTTAGAGAATGATACTAACAGAGAACCAAACTAAATCAGAACAAATTTAAATAAAGTGGAATATTTGAATATGCAAATCAATGAATTTGATCATCATCCAAATCATTGATCAATGAATCGACATTTATTATATCGGTATTTTGTTGCAAACGTGAGGTCTGTTATTTATGAAAACCATTGTTCTAGATAACTTCCTAGTTGTAAATAGTAGATGATTAAATAGTAAATACGATGGTTCATTTCAGTTATCGACAGTATGGAGTTTTTAATTGAACAAAGTATATCATTAAAAACATTCATGAAATACTTTGCGCACTTTACAGTGACATTCGGTAATATTATTGTTTGTCCATGTCTTTCGTGGCATAATTTGAAGAACCATACTTTAAAACTTTGATTAATTAATTAGACTAGTGGTCGCCCATAGGTCGATATTCGACCTACTCTTTCATCGTTTACTGGTCATGTTTGACATTCAGTAAGACTATAGACAAATAATATTAAAGACAAACATCAATTTGACGTGTATTGTGTCAAATAAATGGTAGTGTGTGTAATGTTTTGTTCATTAATTTAATGTATGTTGTATGCATAATTTAAAAAAAATATTAGCCTTCTGCACTCCTTCTCTATATAAACTATAAGTGTGGGAAATTTCATACTCCTCCGTCCGCGCAATTTTCGTAAAAAGGTGTACAAAGTTTTTGTTTTACGTATTAATATATAGATACCTACTAATTTATATTCATGTCAGTTCTTCCTTGTTACTCAACGAGGCAGGTCATCATAATTATTAATACAAGGCCATTGTTTTCATGAATTTGGTATCTGTTTTAGGTATCCCTTCTAATTCATAAGTAGGTACATATATACAGGTACTTTAATACAAAATAAACACACACACACCGTCACGCTTATATTCCCCAAGCGGGGGTGGCAGAGGTGTACTGAGTACACCCACGTTTCTCCGACAATGTTAGGTCCCATGTAATAGGGGCGAGCCTATTGCCATATACCGGGCACAATTCCAGACTCCGGACTCATACTGGGAATTTTTCGTTAGCAAAACTATATTTGCCCGACCTAGGATTTGAACCCAGGACCTCGTGATCACAAAGCGATGTGCTTTGCCACTAGACCAACGAGGCAATACAAAATATTGTAGCAAACATGAGGTCACAACTGCACACAACATTAGATGTGTTGAAAATGGAACTAGTGACATATAATTACGATGATAATCACTCTCGTATATTTCGTCGACCGATTCATATCAATGTCGACCACAAAAAGTGCAAATTCCCAACTTCTCTGATTACACCATCGCTGTGTGAAAGTAAAACAAGTAACAATATCCAACTAGCAGTGCAATAGTTGTTGTTTTTATTCACGAGACCACATGCGCGGCAAATGTAAACTGAGATATAAAAGGGAAAGCTCTATCGATGTTTCACACGTTTTTTCTATGAAGTCGTGTCTCCACATTCTCATATTCGCGCTGTAATGTACAGTCGGCTATGACAATTCGAGCAAAGGTTCATTCAGATTAGCATTAGTGAAGAACGAATGTAAGCACGAAGTTCCTTTATAGTATTTTTATGTAAGGTGGGTACTGTGACAGTAAGTGTCAAAAAAATTTATATACTTATGGTTGTATGCCTTAACACCATTAAATTAAATATTTATTTCGATTGACAAATAGAACTGTCACTACCCATCCTATGTGAAAAATATTATACCGTCACGCCTATATTCCCCAGAGGTGGTGGCAGAGGTGTACCGAGTACACCCACGTTTCGCCGACGATGTTAGGTCCCATGTAATAGGGGGCGAGCCTATTGTCATATACCGGGCACAATTCCAGACTCCGGACTCATACTGGGAAATTTTCGTTAGAAAAACTACATTTGTCCGACCTAGGATTTGAACCCAGGACCTCATGATCACAAAGCGATGCGGTTTGCCACCAGACCAACGAGGCAGCCAAAAATTATAGTATAGTGATAAAATAAAAAATAAAAATAGTAATAAAATATTATAGTGAGTATGTTTTAACGAACACGGAACCCTTTATTTGTGAATGCTTTTCAATGCATACAGTAGGTGAATTTGATTATTTGATGTTGATTCATCAATCCCCAAGCCATGTAAATCCTTTCTGTAAAATTACTTCGAAATTAGAATTGGCAGAAATATATAATATATAACCCTTCGAAAAAGTTGCAATATAAACATTCATTATGACTTTCTTAAACAAACGTTTTACTCGCGATGGAAACGGTCGAGCATAATTTTTGCGAGCAAATGCTTACGGTGGAGAAACACCTTCAGACATAGTACACATAAGTTCGATCCGTAGAAACTACCTAACACGCATTACATAAAAATTATTTTCATGGGGCAGGTAGCAGGCTCTACAGGCAACTCTATTCTCATACAATTCTTTTCCTTTTAATACCACACATATTAATATTTTTTTTCGGTTTATACGAGTAATAGTAAGGTAAGCGTAAGGTAGGACGGCCCCCAGCTAGATGGACCGACGACCTCAAAAAGGTCGCTGGGACAGACTGGATGCGGAAGGCGGAGGACCGTGTGCAATGGCGCGTGTTAGGAGAGGCCTATGTCCAGCAGTAAATTGCGATAGGCTGATTAATTGATTGACGAGTAATATGTTTCTTTCCTTATTTTGAAACCTTTGCAAGTGGATATAGGCAATAAAAATGATACAAAAATTTATTTTACATTGTAGATTAGACGTTGGAAATATGAAATTAGGGGCAAGACGTAAATGATTGGTATGATCGGCTGTTACAGGCTCCTTAACTTAGAACAACAACCGCGTTCCTAATACATAACAGAGGGTTAATAAAACAACCATCTTTTATTTTTTCTTTGACCATAACATCGAAGAAATAAATAACGGGAATATCCCTACATGGCAAGTTAAAGGATGTTTTATCGGGTGCCAAAATCAGCAAGCTTAAAACTTATTTGAGCACACTCAGTATTTTACCCTTAACCTGACAGATGGCTTCTCTTATCGCCGTTTTGAGGTCAGAGCCCAGATTTATAAAATGTGGGTTTGAAAACAAAAATCACCCTATTTGATGGCCCAGTCACGAACTACGATATTTATTCTTGTCAGATTGGCGGCTTTTGTTTGGGGGCGCACCCAGATATGTGTACGCCTCGATATAATTATACAATAACGTGTTAGATATAGAGGTGAGACTGCGTTTTTTTTTAATACAGACCCTGATTATTTGTGTAATTTACTTAGGGCTAAGCAGAAACCATTTTTCGTTATCGTAACGGTGTCGGGAAAAAGCGTATTATCACTTTCATTTTTATTTAGTAAATTTGTAGTCTGAAAAGGATGGCATATCAACTCGATAGCGTCACGCTAACGAGAATCTGTCCGTGCTAAACCTCTAATAAGTAGGTGTAGTTTTCTATCCAGTCAGAGTAGTCTTCAAAAAGTTTATCTATATTGCATAGAATTTGCAATTTCCTTTTATAATAATATTATTAAATATTATTATTAATTGCAATTTCCTATTTATTTTTACTAGTCTGTTATATAAACGACTTTTCGGTGTGAACTTAATTAAAATTCACTTTTCAACATAGCTATAATTATCAGCATCATATTGTTTTAATAGTTTTTATTAGTTAGTAAAGCTAAAATTGACTTCTATCACAGCCAAAACAAATTTCCTGATTAATTAAATTACTTTGTATGATGCTAGAATGTGTAATACTTACATAAATTAGTCCAGTCGGACATCGACTAACATTACATAATCAAAACACTAGCTGACCCAAAAACAATAGGTAGGTACTATATGTTTTCATAAAATCATTGATATTCTCGAATTTATTAAATAAAAAAGAACGGACTATTTTATTCATTTGCAATCAAAATATGGAATTGTCGCCGATCAATGTTATGGTAATACTTAAAATCATAATATCTTAAGAAACTTTACTCAGGTGTATTTAATAATTCAATATATTTTTCTCGAAAATACATATTGTCAGTAGGTCAGCGCAATTTTAAACCTGTCTACGATGTCGCAACAGTGAAATCGAAATACATTGCCCTTAAAAAGGAGTGGTTCTTATTGTAAGGAGAAAGATTACCAGTAAACCATGGGTCCGCCGTTGATGGGTTGTATGCACTTTTTATGATAAATTATATAACTGCTGATGTAAAACTCGCTCGTGCATGACTGGGTACAAAAATGATATTTGGACATAATGCGTAGTACATTGTACAATATATAATAAGTAAAATACTTACGCATTTCACTTCCTATATCAGCTGATAATAATTGTGATTTGCTGCTACCTATAATTTTCCCACTAGAAATCAATTTCAACACCACGCTGATGCTACCTACTTAATAGGGTTTCAATTACCCTACACCCTTTTTTAAAGTTATCTCAATTTGATGCTTCAGTTGTAATAAACTACAAGAATATTTAATTCCATTGTATTTAACCGATAAGAATCATATAAATTTTAAATACATTGCAATGAAATTCTGCATTAAAACCTATTCCGCGATGTTGCTTCGGCAATGTTCCATGGTAAAATTTAAAAAAGTACCTACCTGGGAAATTATTCTAAAACTACTGTTGTTGTTTTGTATCTGTATCTTTTGATATATAAAAGGTATTTTTTATGTATGTAAACGGTAATAAAAATAATTTATGAATTGAAAATTTTTCTTTAACTAGGGAAATTTTATTGTTACAATATTGTAATTCCGAATGTGAAAGTATGTCAAATCGGGAAGATCCGAAATTTTTTTATTACTCTAGGTCGCTGTACATGTGTTTCATACAAACTTGTTAAAATTATAAACTCATTCACTAGTGAGATTGACTGATAGAGCCTATGGTACTAGAATAAAAGCTTTCTTTAAGTTATCACTTTGGTCGCGTCGGTCCGTTTGCCTCACGGTCAGCGGTGTAGTAATTACCGTCTACATAATGATTTAAAATTTCATACAGATCAATATGTCCTTTGCTTATGAACGGTGAAAATAATAGAATGTACGTCGACGATAGAACTAAATATATAACGAATATTCTTACGAATACAAACTATTTTTAAAGTATTTGAACTTCTCTGCTCGGAATGCAATTGTAATCCCTGCTATAAAATACTAGATAATCTTGTACTCATTGGTTTATATTAAGCGAATTTGCGATGCAGTGTGCAGGGAAATGAGCATAAAAATGACTGTAGCGTATATATGTACTTTATAAGCCCTTCTCTGACGACTTCTGTGGTACCCATTTCATGTCCACTTCATTGCTCATTGCCACGAGAGAGGACTAAGTGCAATCCACACGTAATGTACGTATTAGTCAATTACTATGTGTGGTCCGTGTGCAGGCCCACCCGGGTGGAAACTCTCACTGCGTTGGATCCGCACCTATGCTACGCGATGGTGAAAACACTATTGCATTTGTAACTTGCCAGAAATAATTATACATCGTCGCTGTCGTGAGTACTTCTAACACAGTTTCAAAATTGTTTTTTATGATGATACTTTTGCTACTAACGCAATACAATACTGTTGCTAGGTGAGGTTGTGTTTCTGATGTCACCGTTGAATATCATTCAGTATTCTTTTAGTTTTTAGATAACTACCTTTTCGTCCATTATCAATACAGTTTGTATATAAGTCATAAGTTGATCTCATGGCGAAAAGGAGAGATGGACTGGTGTACCTAGTGCGTCTCTACATTTCTGTAGAGGCCAATACTATATAAATATAGGACCATTACATCGCCGCTTTAGGGCAAAGTTTTTGAATGTCCCCAGTTCTTTGGGTCATGCAGTCTTCTCCCGTGTTTTTCAATAATTAAA
The DNA here is from genome assembly GCA_905147815.2 of Phalera bucephala. Taxonomy (NCBI): domain Eukaryota; kingdom Metazoa; phylum Arthropoda; class Insecta; order Lepidoptera; family Notodontidae; genus Phalera; species Phalera bucephala. The sequence continues at coordinate 11,838,224 of LR990612.1, read as the reverse complement.
TAAACTCTGCAAGTGAGTTTCCAAGATATCGGATGTGTGAGAATTTATCTTATCACTGCTATAACTTACTAGTTTTAATTTTCTAAAGTTTTGTTTTCATCATGCTTAACCAGTATTCTTATAACGGTTTATAATAATATTAAGTAGCTATTAGGCCCTTGCTCTTACAAGAGTTTTTGTATAATAAAAGTATTAAACACCCACGCATGTGTGTCAGTAATAAAAGGGAGACGAGACAAGAGTAGTTTAGGTCAGTGCCCCCCATTGTGTCCGTTGGGCAACAATCGCCAGCTCTGCGATCCACCGGTTAATTGTGGTCGACGAATATCAACCATAACCATCTCTAGCGAAGCCCACTAACAGCCTCCATTCACACCGAGTCACGCCTCGAGAGCTTTGTGTATCGATAAATATCTCGTTTTGCTACAAATCGATATAATCGCATTATTTTAAATTGAATACGAGGAAGTGGATTCCTTTGCATCGCGCAACGTTTTGTTTTAGTATGCAAGCTAATCGTGAATTTACGTTTATGTAACAATTGGTCTGGAATTATATAATGCAATAAACAAACACAGAAATAAAAGCATGAGGAAATAATAAAAATATGATAGAACAGCATTATCGTGTATTAAAGAGACGCAATCTCCATATCCGTGCCAATTTGCTCAATTATGTTCAATCGAGGCGAAAGAGACTGTCACATGAAACTGCCATCTTCCTTTGCAACGTTTTACGACTGTCCATTTATATAGTGAATTGCCATCAATGTCGTCTTTCTATTAATATTTGTTATTTCTACCAAACTATAATAATCTCAATGGAACTTTCTATTAAATTCAGTTGATTAACTATTTGAATGATGTGGAAGGAACACGCGTAAAATTTTAGTATAAATTTGAAAGTTTTTTTGTCAATCTACTCAATAAGGTTTCTAACATTTGTTTATTTTTATGATAAATTTATTCTTTCAATGTTTTTAGTTTCTATAGAGCAACATATATAAACTAAAACATTGACAGAAATTCGATAGGAAGGCACAGAATTTTCTATGAAAATTCGTATTATATAACTCAATGTATGTAACCCTAATAACGTTAATAATTTATTTACGTAACATATCAGCACTTTTTTCATTTTAAATACATTTATCTATAATAATCCTTTTAATAACAGATATACAATGCAAAAATGGAAGGATGTAGGTAATGGAGAAGACCTAGACTATCTTACCACGACCAAATAGACAGAGTCTTATCTGAAGGACAAGTCAAGAGTCTCCGTTACCGGAAAGCGTGTATGAGAAGCACTATGAGAGTGGAGGAAGCCAGAGAGGTATGTAAGGTAAAAACCTATTGGAAGTCTGTACTCTCTCCCTACCCCGCAAGGGATCTTGCTTGATATAGATATATCATCACGCCACATCTATCTATCTAGATAGATGCTTTAAACTTCTATAATAAGCATAAATCAAACGGAGTGCCTGCTTTAGGGCAACCACATTTTTTATTTTTAAATAGCTGTAAGAACAAATAAATAAAACGGAGTCAACCTAACTACTTCCAAAAATGCCTACCAAAAATAGCGAATTATAACCAACAATGTTCACGATTCGCATTTTGTTAAATTTTACATGCATCAAACCCTTGGCACACGATTAAGTTAGCTACGCCAAGTAGCATACGTTTTAAATACGTACGTACGTAAAGTATAAGAAAGACAGACATTTGTTTTTAACCGATTTCAAAAAGGAGGAGGAGGTTAGTTCTATGTTCGTCTGTATGTGTGCTTTTTAATGTATATTCACCGATAGTTCCGTCAATTATGGACAGATTTAGATTATTCTTTTTGCATTGGGTTCATTCATTGTATAGCTGCAACGTAGTTCCATTTTAATTTCATCAATATTGGACCTTGGACTTTAAAGATACACTAGGGAACTCCTTAACGGCAAACATCACAAATATATAGATTCCGTTATTATGAGCGGGATATATAGGAGGGGATTACAAACTGAGAGGGTTAGGCTATAGTCCACCACGCTGGCCCAGTGCGGGTTGGTGAACTTCACACACCTTTGAGAAACTCTTAGGTATGCAGGTTTCCTCACGATGTTTTCCTTCATCGTTGGTATATGATAATTAATTCACACACCACCTAAAACTGTAAAATAAATAACTTTGTTAAAAAGGGAATCTGCAAATAAATAGTAGAAGTCCGTGCCAAGTAACCGACTGTACTAACCGGCACCGACTTAAAATATTTATTTTTTGCTTCTTGAAGTTGGTTATTTATCTTTTAAAGTAAACTGAAAAACTATAGTACCAATTTTGTTACAGCGTAACATGTATTTAATAATGTGGATTACCTACTTATATATAAGGTATACATTTAGAAATCGATTCACCAGGCTAGAGCCGCCCCATATGCAGTTTGTCAATACCGAACAAATATTTCAATAACTCCGGAAATTTCGATTATATATAGGTCGATTATTTTCCTTTTTGGTGTATGAATTTTGCAAAAGCCGGTCAACTGTCCCTAATCTGGAATTACGTATGCAAGGCCTATATTTTATACTCAAATTCCTGATGCATCGAGATTGTAATATGCGCATGTAATTAAATTCAGTTTTTGCTTCATTCTCGAAAAGGGTCATCCCATCAACTTTTTAGTAACAGTAATAATATCACCGCATCGTGCTGGAACTCAAGATGAGATGGAGACCACAAAAAGCTCAATTTAACACGCATTCCAAGAAAACGATTGATTGCACCTATAAATTATGAGAGTACCGGTCAGATGTTATGGCGAGAGAACGGTTAGGTTTAAAAACTCTTACGTTATAAGATTAACTTATGACGAATTATGTTTTTGATTATGGTCAAATGCCGTAGAGGTTGACGTTTGACATGGAGTAGGGTAGTGACATGTAATGATGACGCCTTAGCTCGAAAATACTAAGTAGTTATTAAGTAAAACAAAGTTATATATTTTTATAATAAATGTTTTTAACACTTAATTTGCCATTTCTACAAAAACTACACAGTAACTTTACACTGCAGATTTTCTTCAATTGTCAACCTGTTTAGTTAGGAGTTGGTAAGTGGCTTAAATTCTATAGATCGTTGAAGAATAAATCTTGACACTTACCCTTCTAGCAGCTCCGCCAACACTGCTGGCTAAGCTCTCCGCGTCGAAATGTCGAGAGAACGAGTACGGGCCCGGATGACCCCGGGACACGCATTGCCCCATATGCTCGCAACACAAACAAACAAATCACATGTGTCATATATAGTTCACTTCACCAAATTTTTCCTACGATACAAAAAAATCTGCAAGTGAATACACGCGTATTTCTATCCGCCTCGAGTAGCCTGAATTTAAATGCGACACCCACGTCCAAATACCGAATGTTATCGGACAAGCCTTAAAAATTACAAGTGGGTAGTCAGATTTTAAAGTTAACAAAGAAACGATTCATTTATATTTAGTGATATTTATCGGAAGTTAATAGAAATTTAACTGTTATTTTTATTACTAGCTATAATAATGAAGACGAGAAGATACCATGTAATGTTTGATCCGATAACTTTGGTAAATTATGTTTTCGAGTGTTGTATCAAGGCTCAATTTGAACACGTATTTAAGTGAAAAATTAAAAATGAGTTAATTATTATAAGCACTTAGTTTTGATGTGATAGATTATATCGAAATTATAGTTCTGATTAGATAACAATATACTAAAGATTGTGTACCTATAAGTGGGCCTACTGATAATAATTTTGATTTATATTACGAAATCACAAGAGAACTTTACATCATCACAAGCTATGTTAACAATACACGTGCTGGTATAATATATACAGGTGTTTCACAGTGCACATGTTACCGAAGCCGGCTATGGTCGGCTGCGCAGGAGTGTGGCGCGTTGCGCGCGCTGCGCATGGTTTACGACTGCCGGCGCACGCGCAGGTCCTATGTATTGCCAGTACGATGGGAAAAAAATAAACGAAACCGTTGACGCCGAGACATAACACGTGTACAAAGTAAAATCCATTTTCAAAGTTTCTGTGATGTGTTGTGTGTTTATATCGAGTAAATAACAAAATTAGGCTTAGCGACTCTAAATACCACACTTCACGATATTTCCCACATCTATCGATAGAAATATAGACATAGAACCACAATAGATTTCTCTACCGATATCCTTTTGTAGCTTAAAGAATGAAATTAATTTGGCAAAATAGCTTTCCGCCTACAGTTTTTACATCACTTTAGAAATATTCTTCTAAGAGGTGGACGGACACATTTTAACTACTAAGGCAGTGTATTTCAACCTTTTTTAAGACGCGACTCTCTCAGTATGAAAGAATGTTTCGCGACTTCTGCCCCCCGCTGCTTGTAATCTGTATTTTATTATGTTGCAAATAATAAATCCGCATATTTTTATAAATAGGTATCGGCTAAATACATAATTAAATAACAGACATCTTTTTACATGACAACATCGCCAAATGCCTCCACGAAATTTAGAAAACGACAGGTCTAGCAAAAAAGGTTACACTTTGGGTGTATGTGTGTGTGTGAATGATCTACGCTATTGGCCGCGCGGCCCTTACAGCTTCACCAGGTAAGAAAAGGTTATAAGATGAGATAAATTGGTTAGTGAAAAATTGACTGCGTTAACCTACAAAATATGTTCCTAATATAAATATATTTTTTTCTTCTTTTTTCCTGAGGCTTCGCGACCCCCTTATAGAGACTTCATGACCCTATAGGGGGTCGCGATCCGCAGGTTGAAAAACACTGCACTAAGGTTTTGCAGAACTGCCCATTTTACAGACAGTCTGCTGTAGGTAATGACTGATAGATTGCTATAGAAATGATAGAGAGCTGATAATGATGATGATAAAATACGTACTTTAATTCCCATTTACGAAATCTGCAACTGTTGTGCTGTTCTAATTTCCGTTAAGCACTACAAAAAAAAAATTAGAACAAGGAAACTATAAAGAAGAAACTAGAATAAAAAGAATCAGTACATTTCTTCAAAGGGTCGATAGGGCTGGCAACATTAAGCACAACTGTCGTCTACAAGCACAGCTGTTGACTCATTCATGAGCCGGTGTGGACGGCCATCGAAACGATGCGGTGCATTCGAATACATAATAAGAATACTATCAAGTCGATTAGATTACGTCATCGCCAAATTGTATGAGCGTAATTAAAACCGAGGTTACTTGACTTAAGTGTTTATGAATAGAATAACTAATTTGTTAAGTTCTACATTAGTCTTGTTGGTTTAGTGGTTCATAGAACGGTGATCACGAGATCCTGGATTCGAATTTTAGAGTTCGGTCAGACAAAATCACAGTTCGGATAGTCCGAATTTTGGAATTGTGTCCGGTATAATCGGAATTGGCGCATATAATTATTAGCAGATATGCTATTACATTGGGTGGGTCCTTACATCGTCGTCGATATGTACAGTATACAAAGTACACTTCTACATCCCCGCTTGGGGAATATATTGTGATAGTTTAGTTTGAAAGGACATTTTTCTGCGCCCATACATGATTTGCCCCAGAACCAACAGCAATGAAGAAATACTTGTACGATTTCAAATCACCCATAAATTATCTTAAGGCATTTAATATTAAATGGACAAGCGGAAGAATCGCAATATTGCACAAAAAGTATTATATTTGAGGTTATAATTCAGATTATTATATATATGAAGTTATATTGTGTGTGTTGACATTCAGTAAAGATGTCGGCGACTTCGATATAAGTACTTACAATACTTTAAAATATTTGTTTTAGATTGCAAATTGTCCGTTAGATACGGATATTTGCCATTATTTTAAAAGAATAGATAAATAATGATGGCATGGGTCAAATGTTTATTGGTTCTGGGGCAATTTTCGACAATGTCCTTTGGGCGAGAGCCTAATATTACGCATTTAAATATGGACGGCTTGATCCAGCGGTTAAGAGCTTGAGTCGTTGCACCCACTGGATCGAGTGCTCGCAGGTTCGATTCCCGCACGGGATAAATCTTTATGTGACCCACAAATATGTTTCCATTTAACAACTATTACGCAATACTTAATACCTGTTGACTATGGGTTCGTGCCAACCCTAACCTAGTTAGGTTAAACTCACAATAAGCTCACCCCTCACGTCCGGTAACACCTGCAGAAACCAACCCCTCCGCTAATGTATTCGTAAAGCCAATGGCAAAGGTTGTCGAATTATAGATGTTGTTTACCAGAATTTTCAAAGAAAACAGTGTTAGGTCTATCTATATAATCACACAATAGTAGGTATATGTAGGTATATGTATATAGTATATAGGCATAGTATGTAGGTATATGCATATATTATATATTATATGTGAATGTTATGTTTGTTAACGCACCCACGACACAAAAGAAATGTCTAGTGTGGGTGGAGCTACATTTGAAGAAATATGTAAGCAGGTGCGCTTAAAAACCATAGGGCACCAACTGTGGCGAACTAATCTGCCTACTTCCGGTGAACCTGTAAAGGCATCGCTCGCGGCCAACAGCGTAGATCATTCACACACACACACACAATAAATACTCTGACTGCCCCAGCGAAATGCGTAGTACATATAACTCAATGTGTTTACAACAAACGATAAACAACTGTATTTCCACTTTTATTACATGGGATTGAAATATATTTATACTAATATTATAAAGAGGTAAAGTTTGTGAGTTTGGATGTTCGGGGTAATCTCCGGTACTACTGATCCGATTTTAATGATTCTTTCACCATTGGAAAGCCACCTTATCCAGAAGTAACATAGGCTATATAACATAGACCCCGTAGCTGGCTCTGTTACCGCCCGGCTATATAAAATAGACCCGGTAGGTGGCTCTGTTACCGCCCGGGCACGAAGTGACGGGAAACTGCTAGTAATAAATAATATGAAGAACAGCACCACACAGTCGACAAATGCGAGTCTGTTGGTGCAACACCCGAATACACCCACGTTTCGCCGAAGATGTTAGGTTCCATGTAATTGGGGGCGAGCCTATTGCCATATACCGGGCACAATTCCAGACTCCGGACTCATACTGGGAAGTTTTCGTTAGAAAAACTATATTTGTCCCACCTAGGATTTCAACCCAGGACCTCGTGATCACAAAGCGATGCGCTTTGCCACCAGACCAACGAGGCAGTTACTTTTCTTTTTGACGATTTCCATTGCGTTCCTTTTACCTGGAAGTACCTCCCTAGTTTAAGCAGCTTGCGGCCTATTTTTATCCAATTGTTCTGGGCAGATCTGTGCATACTACTAAGATTATATGGATTACTAAGTCAAGATGACAGGCATCTACTTATCTAAAACCATGAGGTGTGTGTGAATAATCTACGCTGATGGCCGCGAGGCCCTCACAGCTTCACCGAACAAGAGGGCGAGCGTGCAACCACTACGCTCTAGCCAGAAGGGCAAGGGGACAATTAGCTCAAGGGCGCCTTAAGGAGGAACGGCCTCGGCTCGGCCAGTCGCTATGAGGGAGGGCGTATACTAGGTGTCTCGCCGTGGTGCTCTGCACCGGCCGGCGTGCAAGGGATTCTTTGACCTGGCCGGCGAGGTCGGTGTCTGATCCAGTGTGCGGTATCTGTATCCGAAAGAAGGGATGTTAGCGCATCAGGAGGGTCGGTGAGACTATGCCGCGGACGGCGGTAGCGGCTGATAAGAGGGGAGTTAGGTTCGTAGTCGGCGGCGGCTACGATTAGCGGATTTCTATGATGGGACGCGTTCGCGAAATATTGGGTTGTGCTCCTTTATCTGTCTACTCACAATGCGTAAAACTTCTAAGTTAATACTAAATGATCGTTAGTCTAACAGTATAATATATAAACGATAGAAACATTTCTGAGTATAAAGCGGCAAACGAGATTTTACAACCATCGTACAGTTTCAAAATAATGCTGGCTCATCGTTATAAAATCTGTCATTCTTAGATTCTTGTCGCACGGGCTTACCGATATTACGAATCCATTGTACAGGACATGATATCGCCTTGATATCGCTTGGCTAGCCAGCCGATTGGTAATCTATCAAACACGACCACACGGTCAGGTCAAGGACATTCAGTCGGTCACCCAAATAAACGCACGACTCAGGCAGGCTTAACGCTCCTTTGCTTTTACCCTGAATTTTTTAAAGATATTTACACTTTACTGGAACTGGATTATTTTTTAATAATTATTCGACAACTTTTACAATTAAACTTTTAGGAAAAGTATTGCGACATTATAAATTATAATTGAGCTGGTTTTTATATTTTGTTTAAAATTTTGCCGGCTCAAGCTAGTGTTAATACCGGTTCCGGTTTAAACAAAACTCGTTCCATTCTAAGATGTTGAAAAAAGAATCTCAGAATGATCTTACAACAATAAACATTTTATTATTAGATTTATTCATTATTTAAAATTGAAATGTTGGATATATTTATGTACATTAATTAGATTATAATATTACCCTGATTCTTTTTTTCTTAGACCATTAATATGCTCTATGCCATTTCTATAATTATCGTGTTCCATTCTACGCATAAAAAACTGCCGGCCGGATGTCTTTCTGCTGTCAAAACTGTCAAAAGTCGAATGAATCATGGATGGATTTGAAGTTGTTTAAGTTGAAAGATAAGTAAGACGCATTTATAAATCAGTGCAAATTGATATCAATTTCTCTCATGTCTGGAATGATAACTCGTTCAAGAGCTTTCTCGACGGAAGCTTTAAAAGTTATCAACAATGTTGCTAAGCAACAGTTTACCATAACAATACACGATGGTATGTAAATTTGTTATTTAGCCTTACCATTTTGTTTGTGTTTATCGGATTTAATCAGTCGTTGTGAATAAGCTATTCACTGTATTACTGATACTTCTATACATTGTACTTTATCTATAATCTACAACTGTACTTGATGTGAGTAGTATTTTGTCATTCAGTTACATTTATTTGACCCGTAGATTACATTTAGTCCATTCGCGTGACAGTAAGCAGAGATATAGCCTTGTGAGTGAGAAAAGAGTATATGGAAATAGCACAATTGGTTGAGTTGGCTAAATGTAAATTAGTAATATTATTCAAAAATCTCATTCCAGGATAGATTTTCCACCACCTATCCGTGTTTGGACATACACCTGGGTAGAGCTGGTACAACTATAGTTATTGTATATTTCCATGGACAAATTGGCGTTTACAGTGTTGTCAGAATAACCTACTTCAAAAATAGTCACACTTTTCAAATAGTCAAGTACTTCAGTTTACTTTTTTTTCAAAATGAAATAAAGATAAATCTTACACAACTAAAAGTCATTTTTATTTAGATTTTATGGTTAAGACAGTAAAAGAATGTTTGATAATGTTTTATTTATATTTTTTATTACTTAAAAAAATAAGTAAAATTGGTATTTATATTCAAAATAAATTCATTTAGTACACAATTAATTGCTTAATGCACACTGAATAAAATTCCACCTGAATTTATTAAATACAATAAATATTTTTAATATATTCATAATTTATGATGATTAATTTACTTGTTAGTTCTACACTAGTTGTCTTTAGCTTGCAACATTATTTTTAGCTTTGATATTTGCACCTTTGCATTATACTTACATGACATTAAATATACAACAACAACACATCATCACGCCAGATCCCTTGCGGGGTAGGCAGAGAGTACAGAGTTCCAACAGGTTCTTTCCTTACATACCTCACTGGCTTCCTCCACTCTCATAGTTCGTCTCATACACACTCGCTGGTTATGAAGACTCTTGATTTGACTCATACACATATTCGGAAAAAAAATAAAAATTCATAGTATAATGTAATAATATCTATAATACATTAATGTGTATTGAACGTGGGTATACCCAGTACACCTCTGCCACCCCCGCTTGGGGAATATACGCATGACGGTGTTTTTTAATATAAATCTGATATAAAAATTAGCCTAAGATAAACAAAAAATTGAAGTTAATGCCTAAAAGTCTTGAAATACTGTAATTTAAATACAGAATATTCGTAGCAGACAGTCCTAACCCTGTGATTAAATGCATCACCCATATGCAGCGGCCCAGGTCTCAAAACGCTTGCAAGTATTTTAAAACCTGGTTTTCGTCCCTCATATTTTTATACACTCATACTTGAAAGCCCTGGTATTGGAACTTATAAGTATATCTCATCCCTACTTCAAGGTGAATAATTAGGTCATATTCCACCATGTAGATTTACTTTTATCATTATCTTTTTACAGATCAAGCAGTTTTGGACTATGATAAAAGTGGTAATAAAATAACATTTGTACACACTGATGTGCCAAAAAGTTTCCAAGGCAAAGGAATTGGCAAAATACTTGCTGAGGTCTGTTGTTATCAATGACAAAGTTTTAAAAATTATCCCTGAATATGTTATTAAAACATTGTTTCTTTTTTTTAACAGTATGCATTCGATCATGCAATGGAAAACAAGTTGGATGTGACTTGCCACTGTAGTTTTTTGGCTAAATATTATGAAAATAATCATAACAAGTACAAATCACTTAATGTGAAGCTTGACATAAAAGAATAGATATCTTAGTATAAAAATGGATGTAGCTTGGCTTAGATGTAACATACATTATTATTTACGGGAAAAGTGTTATGGTAGTGCTAAAAAAATTGCTTTACAAGCTTCTAAACAATTTGGGGATACTGCAGAATTTTTATTTTATAATGGACTGGCTAATGTGTTGGAGGGACAGGTTCAAAAAGGTATCAGTGAGTTGACTCCACTACAATCAGAGAGGGACACACAATTAGCAGTTGTATTAGCCCTCATATATGGTCACAAATTGTCTAGCATAGTGGAAAGAGAAGCTTTATACAGTTTGGAGTCAAAATTGAAGGAAGAAAAGAAACAAGCCAACTCCATGTCTTTTTATTATGCAGGATTATTTTTGTCTTTTGCACAAAAGTACGAAAAGGCTTCTGAATTCATTAACAAGTCATTGAGAAAGGATCCTAATAATTTGGATGCTATTATCTTGAAGGGCTGGAATGATATGTATATGAATTTAGGAGAGATGCAGATGTCAATACTGGATTGCTTAGAATTGGCTCTTAACAAGAGTGATAGAAATATTGAAGCCTTGCTTGGTTTAGCCAAATTCAAATACTTTGCTAAAGACCATGAAGCTTCAAATCTGACTTTGGATAGGTTAATAGTAAGCAGTCCAGGTCAAATTGTTCCTCTCATTGAAAAGATGAGAAATGAATTTGCTATGCAGAAATGGGATGCAGTTTATGATACTATAGAGAGAATATTTTCTTTAGAGCCTGACAATATTGAAGCTTTGAAGATCAAGATATTTATTGCTTTATGTAAAAACGCTGATTACATAGAAGCTGCTGATCAACTGAATAAGTTTTTTACTATCCTGGAAAATGAAGAAACATATAATGGCTATCAATTTTATTATACAACACAAGTATTTTCTAGGATTTGTGGGAGGTCTAGTGCAGTACTGTCTCAAGTGTATAGATTTGCACAGTATGCCTCAGAAATGTACCCAAGCAATGTTGATTATTTGAGTGAAGTGGGGTATCAATGCATCCTTCAAGGGAAATACAAGGATGCTTTAAGTTTCTTTAAGGCAGCTAGCAAACTTGACAGCAATTCCATCACAGCTCTGTGCGGCCTAACCCTCTGTCAAATGTTTGAGAATGGTCCCACAGAACAGATTGCTCAACAAATAGAGTTACTATTTGAAATGCAAGGGTCCCATAAATTGCCAGTTTTGTATCACTTGTCAGCACAACTGAATTTAAAGAGTTCATCCACCGCAATATCATTTTTAAATACTGCTTATGAGACTAAAATAAGTTATGCAAACCGTAATCCCTTCAGTTTGGTCTACATCAAAGATTTGGATCCAGATTTCCTATTGGAAGTCTATAAGGAATACAAGAAACATTTACCTAAAAAGCCATTTGTTATTGTTGGATATTTATTGTATTCTCAGGATGCAAATAATGCTATAGTTGCACACTGTTTTAAAATACTAGATGCTGTGTGCGAGGCGTGTCCTGCTCTTATAAATGCGTTGTATGAATTGGCTAAGTTGAAATTCCTTTTCGGTTTTTCAAGTGATGCTCAAAAGCTGGCTCTACAAGTTCATGAGCTTGATAACACCCATGGTGGAAGTCAAGTGCTTTTAGCTCAGATTTACATACAGCAAAAAGCATTCGCTAAGGCTGCACAAAGCCTAGAAGTTTGTCTAAGCTACAACTTCAAAGTAAGAGACAGTGCAATGTACCATTTTTTAAATGGTGTGATTTTGAAGGGCGCGAATAAAAATCAAGATGCACTGTCTAGTTTCTTAACAAGTCTACAGATTACGACAAGTAAAAGTGCTATCAGCAATATAAATCGGTTGTATGAGTCTGACTTGAACATAATTGACAAAGCGACATTGTATTTGCAAGTAATTGAAATACAGACAGAGTTGGAACAGTTCGGTGAAGCTGGAAAAATAATGATGGTATGTTTATATTTTTTCACATTATGATTAGCCTTCCCTTTTTACAATCTTTTAAGAAACTTGCAATGTTTGTTTGGTTAGTTCAAATCTTGCAAGCTAAATGAGGAGCACTTCGTCTTATCCTAGAGAATTTGAAATGTTGAGTCAGCTCTGATGACAATACACTTTTATGGTAAGAACGACCTGAGTCTACTCCCAGGATTGGGTCCAGATGAAGGAACTCTTCAACAATCAACAACAGAGATGCTAAATTTTGATTGGAGGTTTTGAATTGCCTCATTGCCTGGCTTCATTAGGGGGGCTTTTAAAAATATTTTTTTTTGCTATTCATTTATTTCGTTATAAATTAACTTGCCTGTCGATGATAGACGCAGAGATTTACCGATACACTCACTGTCTGCATAATATATATGTATATTTATATCTACACAACGATTTAGCGCAGTACTTAAGATCTTAAGCCGCTCCGCCTACTGTGTCTAATAGTCGCGGGTTCGATTCCCGCACGGGACAAATCCTTGTGTGACCCACAATTATTGGTTTCAGTCTGGGTATTTGTGTATGTGAATTTTCATGTATGTAAACGCATCCACGATACATTAATAAATCCTAGAGTGGAGCGACGTGTTTAAAAAAAAGAAAAAATATAGCGTGACCGTTAAAGACTAGCTGCACCGCCCACTAATGGGGCGATCAATTTTTTAAACTCTGTGAAAAAAATTAAAAATGCTTATGTTCAAAATCTACTATAGCTTGTGTATAGTATAATAATAATATTAGCCCTGTTAAGAAACTGTCCTACCGTTCGGCACGGGCCTTCTCTCGAACGGAGAGGGTTTAGGCCATAGTCCACCACGCTGATCCAGTGCGGGTTGGCGAACTTTACACACCTTCGAGAAACTCTCAGGCATGCATGTTTCCTCACAATGTTTTTGTTCATCGTAAAAGCAAGTGATAGTTAATTTTTAATACGCACATGCTTTCGAAAAGACCGAGGTGCGTGCCTGGGTTTGAACCCGAGACCTCTAACTCTGCAGTCCAACGGTCTAACCAGTAGGCTATCACTGCTTATATAGTGTAGTATCGACAAATAACATAGGCATTAATAGCTTAGATTGGCTGGATTGTCTAATAAACTGTTTTCATTTCAGGAAGCCATACAAGAATTTTCCTACACTTCAGAAGAGAGTCGCCTTCTAATAGCCAAAGCAGATTTAGCCCTCAAGAAAGGCGACGTTGACAATGCAATCGATATCTTGAACGAGATCAAACCTGGCCAGCCTTACTATTTCCAGGCTCACAGTAAAATGGCACATATTTATTTGAAAGAGAAAAATGATCGGGCCATGTTTACGTCGTGTTTTAAAGAGATTGTGACCAATCACCCAATGGCCGATGCGCATACGATGATGGGAGATGCTTTTATGTCTATACATGGTAAGTCTCTCTCTTGTGATCCATACTAATATTATAAATTCGAAGTCTGTCTATCTGTCTGTTTGTTTTACACCCAAACTGCTGAATAGATTTTTATTAAATTTAGTAAAGATATAGGTTTTATCGGGGGAAAGGATATAGGCTACCTTTTGTCTCAAAAAAGCTTAAGGGTGTTAAATAAACTCCTGAAAGTATCGCGAACGAAGTTACGGGTACACCTAGTATGTTATGTTAACAAGAAACATATTGCATCGAATATTATCTAGCATTGTCTATATATCTATATCATCACGCGAGAGTCCTTGCGGGGTACACAAAGAGTAGAGTTACAACAAATTCTTGCATTGTCAAGCCCTGCAAAAGGTCATAATATTCTTTATTGTATGCAGTGTAAAATAATAATTTTAATTTAAGAAGACCTTTTTAAAACCAAGCTTTTATAGCAAAAAACATAACGAATGTCTCTTGATAAGTTGAGGAGTTCCTATGGCTTCCTTCCGGCTCTACCATCAGACCGTGGACACCATCCGGGTCTAAAGTACTCGTCAAGACAAATCCAACGAACCCAAACACTGCAGGGTTATAATGAGTATTAGTGTGGTTCCATTGGCCATCTTTAGGCTTCATCATCAAACCCTGAACACTATCTGGTTGTATAGTACTTGTTAATACCAATCTAATGAGCCTAAACACGAGGTTGTTACGTTGTATATTTCACATGTTTCTATGGCCACCGTCCGACTCCATCATCAGACCAGCTGCATGGTACCATATTTTTTGTCATTGGACTTACATATGTATGCCAAATTTCAGCTCAATCAGATACCCGCACGTGCTTGAAAAATGGATCACAAGATTTTAACCGCAAAGACAGACAGACAGACAGGAGAACATTGCAAGTTAAATAAAAGCTTGTAAAAAGATTACAATTTGAGAAATGTGCATGGAAAGGCGAGCTTATGAATTATCTTTCTACAAACTATCAATATCATCACGCTAGATCCCTTGCGGGGTAGGCAGTGAGTACAGAGTTCCAACAGGTTCTTTCCTTACATACCTCTCTGACTTTCTCAACTCTCATAGTTCGTTTAATACACGCTCGCCGGTTACGGACATTCTTGACTTGTCCTTCAGATAAGACTCAGTCTATTTGGTCATGGTGAGATAGTCTAGGTCGTCCCCGGTATCTACATCCTTCCACTTTCCGATTGTATATCTGTTTTGCCACTCTTTCTTCTGACATTTTTTTCTATATGCCGGAACCAACGTAGCATACCCTTTCTCATCTTTACACCGATACTATCTTTCAACTCTCTTTTTTACTACGCTGTTGCGAATATCATCGGTCAGCTTCACTCCGCACACCTTCCGCAGAGCTCGCATTTCCACCGCATTAATCCTACTTCCATTCTCCTTTCTACAAACTATTGGTTATCTATTCTTCTATACTAATATTATAAGGAGGAAAGATTTCATTGTTTGTTTGTAATTAATGAACTCTGAAACTACTGAACTGATTTGATTAATAAACCAATAGAAAGCTACCATATCCAGAAGTTACATATATCCGGTAGGTGACGTTGTTGTTGTTTGAGTTGTTAGTTGATAGATAAAGATGTGAATAAGACCTAATTTTGGTCTGTATAAGGTTCAAAATTATATAGAGTAATTAATTTCAGATCCAGTACAAGCTGCAGAAGCTTACGAGGCCGCGCTCAAAGGCAGTCCTAAAGACGTGACTCTCATTAAGAAGTTGGGCATAGCACTTGTGAAAATGCATGAGTATGACAAGGCCTGCCAGTATTACGAGAACGCTATCAGGACATTGAATGATGATGAACTACAGTTCGAATATTTCGAACTTCTTGTCAAAGTAAGTATATATTGTGGGTGTATTCAGTAATATAAAGATCAGAGCAAATTAGGATTGCATTCTGATATATTTCAATCCGGCCGGATTCAACCGGATTTCTATTCATCCGACTGGATCCGGTCGGATTCGTGACATCGAGATAATAATTGAGTGTAATACAATTTTCATAAAAAAACAAATCACCTTTATTTACGCTGTTATAATTAAGCAACCAACAGTTACCAATCAACTGAATACTGAGTTCTTAGATTTACGCGAATATTACACATGAAATAAAACTATTTTTTCGGATTTTATCGCGGTTTATTTTTTGATTGAGCTCATTCTGCGTATATCGGACCAACAAAAATAATTAAGAAGTTTGAGGGTTCCCCGGAGCAACTATGCCTTTTGGACGTCTAACACCTCAGTCCTTCCCGTGACCATAGGTGCTGCAAAGCACTCGAAACGTCGGAAACTTAAAAATCAAAAAAGAAACCGCGATAAAATCCGAAAAAATAGTTTTATTTCAAATCAACTGAATATTATAAATGTAGTATAGTGTACCTAACTGGTTAAATTTTAAACATTATATTATTAATAATTATTTATTTAATCAGTTGCTGCCTCGTTGGTCTGGTGGCAAAGCGCATCGCTTTGTGATCACGAGGTCCTGGGTTCAAATCCTAGGTCGGACAAGTGTAGTTTTTCTAACGAAAACTTCCCAGTATGAGTCCGGAGTCTGGAATTGTGCCCGGCATATGGCAATAGGCTCGCCCCCTATTACATGGAGCCTAACATCGTTGGCGAAACGTGGGTGTACTCAGTACACCTCTGCCACCCCCTCTGGGGAATATAGGCGTGACGATGCTTAATCAGTTGCAATATTTATTTATTTCTTGCTACTGATCTAGAGGTAAGTCTTATTATTTTGCAAATAGGAAACATTGAAAATTATCTTGCAACTTACATTACTTACTAAATCGATTAAGTTCACTATAAGTAGGTAATTTAGGTAGGTTATGCAGTACTCGTTCTTATAATAATAATGTCAGTCATGAATATGTTTCATCAATGACACAATTATCACAATAATGATTGTAAAACCTCTTATTTTTGAAGTGATAACTTCTTATGGGAGGGTAAGCCAAGCCGCTTCGTAACGTAACGCGTATCGGCGCCAGTCTGTCTGGCTTCCCTTTCTCTCACGTATACAGCAGCGTTAGGCATGCTCTTCTTCTCTCACTCTAACCCACAGTGCTCTTCCCTTTCTTTCACGCATACGGCAGCGGTAGGCAGGCTCTTCCTCTCTCACTCTAACCCACAGCGCTAGTTAAAGTTATCACTTCTGTCACAATTTTTTTTTAGGCACAGCGTAACGCATTTACCTAAGTAATCATGATACATGAGGGAGTATTTCTCCAAATAAAAGGTATCTGTATCTATTACCGGATCGGGTAAATTAGTACCGGATACCAATCATGCCGGATCCGCCGGATTACCGGATCAGGTTTTCCGGATTGGGTTCCAATCCTAGGCTTAAATAATTTTTCGATAGAAAAAAATCCAGTTTTACCATTATACCGCCAACGTCGGGTATATATGTTAGGCATGATGGTGTGTTTTAATCATCTTTGAAATTTAACTTTTCAAAATCGGAATCATGTAATGTCGCTCAGTGTCTTTATCAATGTTACAATTTATGTTATGTTATTTAAATGTTATTTATTCGTCGTTTTATGTTATTTATTTTTAGCTTAAGCAATACGATAAAGTAGATTCAACAATATCCTCAGAGCTAAACCAAATGTACAACAAAGAAAAAGACATAAACACATTAAAACGACGCGTTCGATTCTTACTAATACAAGCGAAAAGCCGAGAACTGAAGAATCCAACATCTGCTAACATTAACTTAATATTAACCGAAGCGAAGGACATACAAACTTCCATTGTCAAGAGAATAGAAATAGACTCGAGAGGAGATCTACAGGAGGAGAAGCAGAATTTGTCAAATATTCTCTGTTCGCTTGCTAAAGTGAAGTCTACGAAGGAACCAGCAGTGGCTGCCAATTTGTATTCAGAAGCGTTGGTTCATTCGCCGAAGGATCCTAATACTTTGCTGGCACTCGCTAAATTGTATGCACACGTGAGTGTTAAACAAAATTTTGATACAAAATTGTTGATTGTGACCAGTGTTGGGGACTATTCAATCAATTTTATAATCTCTAGCGGCCCATCCCGGCTTCGCATGGGTGGATATTGCGTCCGCTGCCTAGGAACGCGCGGCTACCTATTTCATAGATGTGCGGGAGAGGGGCGTCCCTCTCCCGCACTTTGATCCCCGGACACCGGCTACGGTGCGGCGGCGTTTATTTTTCTATTAGTACATATTTTGTTTAGATTGACATTTTAAAATTCCTAATATCTTTTGAATGTAATGTCCGATTTGAATAATTGAAAAGTAATCTACAGGTATTGGAACGGTCTTGAATACGATTGATTTATTTGTATAAGGATAAATACAAAGGTATGAATAACATGGTCTGATTTTGGTCGGCATTTCTATCAATATTTAAAATGTAAAAAGTATACTGAGTTCTTAGATTTACGCGAATATTACACATGAAATAAACCTATTATAAAAAAGTAGTTATAGTGACGTTACTACAATAGTTGGGCACATGGTATCGGGAGTTTTATGTAGATATTGATATTTTCTTAAATATTGTAGAACATTTTTTTGTTCTCTCATCAATAGTTTCTGCAGCGCAAGAAAGATATTTTATGGTTTTTTTTTTACACCTTGGGTTACATTGATGAAGTTTTAGTAGGGATCCCTAATTTTTTGTAGTAATAAGTAAAGCCTATGTTACTCAGAGATAATGTAGCATTCTAATGGTGAAAGAATTTTTAAAATTGGTCGAGTAGTTTGTGAGTTTATTCGTTACATACATACAAAAATACAAATATTTCCTTCTTCCTTCCACAATAAGTAGCCAGATGTAAGGCAGTGTCTCACTAGTTCTGAGTATTCCGCTGGCATGTTGTTCTCCGCTAGTTTCCTTTCTACAATTTCGACACAGTCTTGTACAGGTAGGCATGTGAATAGTGACTGGACATCGAAACTGACCATAGTTTCATTGTCAGTAGGATGTAGATTTTTGATCTCACTAACAAAATGGTATGAATCCTTAACATGTGATCTTGTGTGTCCTCTGAGTGGCGAGAGCACTTTCGCTACGTGCTGAGCCAATCTGTAGGTTGGTGTGTGTGTGTGTGTGTGTGTGTGTGTGTGTGAATGACCTGTGTGTCGATTTGGCTAACGATTGGACGTAGGGGAGCATTCGGTTTATGTATTTTTGGGAGCCCATACAACTGTGGTGGTTTTGCGCACGAAGGTATTAGCGATTTGACGTCCAGATTCAATGTTTCGGAGTACTTCTTTAATAAATCACTAGTTTCTTTTAATATATTGGTGGTTGGGGACTTTCTAGACCTTTTTGTATGTATTTACATCCGATAAAAGTTCTTGTATTTTAACATTGTAATCTGACGTATCCAAAATTACCGTAGCATTTCCTTTATCCGCGCGGAGAATAGTAATATCCTTTCTACCTTTCTATTGCGTAAGGTTTTCAACGCTAAATATTGATTTTTAGAAAGATTTAGTTTGGACACTGAACTTCGACGTAACATGGATGAGACATCCTGACGTATTGCCTCCGAATCTTACCTCCCTATACTATTTTTGGGTAGGACGTCTTCAACGGCGCTGATAATTTCCTCATACATCATATTTTATTTGTAAAAAAGTAGTTATAGTGACGTAACTACAATAGTTGGACGTATGGTATCGGAAAGTTTTTGTAGATATTGATATGTTCTTAAATATTGTAAAACATTTTTTTGTTCTATCATCAATAGTTTCCGCAGCGCATGCGATGAAAGACATTATATGGCTATTTTTTTACACCTTCGGTTACATTATTGAAGTTTTAGTAGGGATCCCTAATTTTTTCTAGTAATAAGTATAGCTTATTTTACTAAGGGATAATGTAGCATTCTAATGGTGAAAGAATTTTTAAAATCGGTCGAGTAGTTTGTGAGATTATTTGTTACATACATACAAAAATACAAATCTTTCCTCTAATATATATAGATAGGATCAATCAACTGATATTTTGATTGCAATTAAATTAATCCCCTTAGACCTACTTGCTGGAACCAGGGTTAGTGTTAATTCGATTTAGTCGATAGTAACTCGAGGTTATAACGTTAACGGTCGTTATCAATATGTAACTCAAGGATATATTTGCCTAATACGTATAGAAATTTGACATATTTTTTATGATAATCTGTCAAAATTCTACTGACAGCAAGTAAATCTGTCTTTGAGTTGAATATTGAAGCCGGCCATAAATTGTCTTCAATTTAACTAACCCTAGTCCGTGCAAGTAGGCCTGAAGGTACTCCCTCCCGTGACCACGGGTGCTATGGAGCACACGAATCGTCGATAACTTAGAAACCAAAAATCAACCGCGACAAAATCCGAAATATTTTAAATGGAATGAATTTTTTTGTAAATTAATATTAGCTCAACTCTGCTTGTGATTCGTTGCATATCGTTTTTCAACTCAACTTTAAAAAGTTTATTTTGGCAGACAGATTAGAACCAAATAGACCGTATCTTATCTGAAGGGCAAGTCAAGAGTCTCCGTTACCGGCGAGAGTGTATGAGACGAACTATGAGAGTGGAAGCCAGAGAGGTCTGTAAGGGAACAGAACCTGTTGGAACTCTGTATTCTCTGCCTACCCCGCAAGGGAGCTGGCGTGATGATAGATAAATTATTATAGCATAAGCATTTTTTTTTTTGGAATAGTCATATAATTTTGGCTCATATAAATAACGTCTGTCGTCCGTCCACGTAAAAATAGAAAGAAAATTCTTTACTTGTTCGAATTAAACTATCATAATAGGTACACCGCTGTATGGATCTTCCTACAGATCGTTAACATGTAATATTTTGAATATCATTGTTTAATTACAGATGAACAACCCCGAAAAGTGTGAGCAAACATGCGCAATATTGTTGAATACTGACCCTAATAATGAATCGGCTGCTGTCATGATGGCTGATCTGGCTTTCAGAAAGGTAATCAAAGATCTACATATTCTGCATGTGTAAGTTATTGAGGCGCTCGTAGCGCTGTGCGACCGCGGTGTTCTTACCGATCACTAAGATTAAGCAGCATTCGACTCGGTCGGCCTGAGATGGGTGAGCGTTTCTGGCATTTTCATATTCGAGCGTCTCCGTGCTCCGGAAGGCACGTTAAGCCATTGGTCTCGGTCACCAAGCCGAGTTGGAAGCCTTATAGGCAGGCGGCTTTGTAAGTTCCAACGGCAGGTAGCCACAAACCTGCCTCCCCAATCCGCACTGGGTCCGCGTGGTGGAGTATGAACTAATCTCTCTCACCTCGATTTGTGAGAGAAGGCATTCGCCGAAAAGTGGGTGGCAGTATAGGTTGATATTACTTATTACTGAATTATTTCAGTTCTTACTGACGGCGGTTTTAAGTTTTAAGTAATTTAGTATACTATATACATATAGGTACTTTGACTACACAACCATTTTGTACTACCGTATAATATTCTGTACTAGTAGGTAGTGTGCGATTTCCTATCGGTAATTTTAAACCCCCTTAGGGGACAATTTATAAATTCATTTCTTAGTACTCATATAAGTTATATAAGGAACTCCTGTGCAAAAGGACATTGTCAAAAATTGCCCCAGAACCAACAAACATTTGACCCTTACCATAATTATTTATCTATTTTATTAAAATAATGGCAAATATCCGTATCTAACGGACAATTTGCAAACTAAAACGAATATTTCAAAGTATTGTAAGTACTTATATAGAAGTCGCCGACATCTTTACTGAATGTCAACACACAATATAACCTCATACGTATTAATGGATACTGAATTTTAACCTCAAAATCTAATACATTTTATGCAATATTGCGATTCCCCCGCTTGTCCGTTTAATAATAAATGCTTAAGAGAATTTATGGGTGATTTGAAATCATACAAGTATTCTTTCATTGCTGTTGGTGCTGGGTCAAATCATGTCCTTTCATGCTTCTAGGCACACTGGTGTAAGTTTTGCGTTGTCTGTCGGTCAATCAATGTTATAGTCTTGTTATGTAGATGTCGCTCTGTGATACCTTAATAATATAGTCGAGCTGACTAGGTAGGCAGTCGAACTAAATAGTTACGTTTTCTTTTTTAATAAACCAAGCCCCACACTAGGAATCATTGCCTGTGTCGTGGGTCCGTTTACAAACACGAAACTCACATACACTAACACCCAGATCGAAACAAATATTTGTGGGTCTCACAAAGATTTGTCTCGTGCGGCGAACGGACTCGCGACTCCTCGATTCAGAAAAGAAAATAAAATTTATTTTGCATCGAATAGGAAACGTTGGTAATTATGAATACGTTACATAACCTCCCTACAAAAACGGACCCAACTCAGCATAAAGCTGGCTGCTTTTGCGACCAGCGCTGATCTTCGATGATCGAGCTTCAGTGGGTCGAACAGCTTACTGGAGTTAGCTGTCTGACTGTTATGATTTTGCATTTAACTTTTATTTCTTCAGTGATACATTGATATATATTTCAAGGTGGATTTAGAGACTGCACAACGGCACTTGTATCAGATCTTGTCAGTAAAGCCGACTAGCTGGGAAGCGCTCGCTCAGCTTATCGAAGTTCAGTGGCGGCGCGGCAAGCTGGCTGAAGTGGAACCAGCACTGGAAGCCGCCAAGCTCGCGTTAGGTGGTCAGGAAGACCCAGGTATTTAGAATTTTATTGTAATGATACTACTCCCCGTGCATTAACGTTAATATTACCGGCTTCGTCAAATGCGCCCTAAATTTGACATTAATATTAGTGAAGGTAAAACTGAGCCGCACAGGCATATAAATTTTACATCGTATGTTCGTTTTTCTGTAGTTAGTAGTAGCTATATACTGTAGTCAGTAGGTTATACCCGGTTGGCACACTGCCTACTTCCGCAAAAAGTAAGAGAACTTTAATCGTAGGTAAAACGCGCTACATGCAGTTTTCTTCTCACACTATCACTGCCCTGCGCTTCCTTTGTTAGTGGTTTGTGAGCGCGAATCATAAGACTAACAGTAGGCGGGACACTTAGTGTAGCCGGTTAAAATTCTTTTTGCAGTTATGGGTAAAAATATTTTAATATATAATAGTTATGGGTATAAATGTCCAAAGAAAAATACAAAATAAAAACCTAAAGAAATATATAAAGTGCTAGTTTAAAAAGTGCCTTGGGATTTTTGTTGTGTGTTAGATGTGTTTTCTGGGAAATTAATATCTGATGTTCCGAGTTTTCACAATCATAAGAGAAACATAGAGCGAAGTTTGAAATATGTGAAGAATGTACGTTGCCGTGGTACTGCTCGTTGGTCTTGTCTAGGCAGGAAGTGGCGCCAGTTGCAAGGTGTAAACCGGGTATCATAGTAGTGAGTAGGTTCTGACAACTATATTTGGGGTTCTGGGTTTATCATGCTCACTAAAATGTCTTCGCTTGCGGTGATTCTGGCGCGGATCATTTCTATTCTTGTCGAGGCAATCGATCTCTCGTCCCAGTTCTCATACTCGTGGATGGGTACCGTAGACTGGCAATGCCCCAAGCCTTAAGTCCGCCTATGTACATTAGTGAAAAATGTTGCTTGTGGGAATTGGTCCATCTGGAATCCCATAGAAATTTACATTTTAGAAATAACACATACAATAACACACTGGAGCTAGCCTATAAACCATTTAATTGTATTCTTAATATTGTATCTACACGATATGACTAAAAGAAAGAAAGGAAAAGAGTAAGAGAATTAAATAAAAAGACAAGCCCGCTCAGTTTCTTGCTGGATCTTCTCAGTGGAGGTCGTGCGATGTGATGGTAGATTAGCAGTAAGAGAGGATAAAAAAAATAATTGACATAATGTGTAAGTGGCCCTGCAGGGTTTATACTAGTGATGCGACTCGAGCCTGGTTTTCATTCAAGTGACTCGAATGAATTTGTCTAACTCGATACTCCACTAAAAATAAATTTTACTCGAGTCTACTTGCACTCCAGTTACCGAATCAACTCGGCGCACCGAGTAGATTCGGTGAGCGCTAGATAGATGTTCTGTCTTTCTAGCTTTACTAGTTCACTATAGTCTATGTCACCAGGTCATAAACAAGTTCAAAGTTGCATATTGGAAAATAAAAAAACTTACTATCTTACAACGACCAAATAGACCGAGTCTTGTCTGAAGGACAAGTCAAGTTTCCGTAACCGGGGAGCGTGTATGAGATGAACTATGAGAGTTACGGAAGCCAGAGAGGTGTATAAGGAAAGAATCTGTATGAACTCTCTACTCTCTGCCTACCTCGCAAGGGATATAACGTGATGATATAGATAGATACATAGAGAAAAAAAACTTAGTTTGAATTGTAAAGTTACTAAAGGTACCTATTAAAAAAGGCTTTAACTACAGTGATCGAAACTCGCAACTCGAATGAAAATTTCACTCAAGTTGCCGCGACTGTAAATAGTAAACTCTAGTTACTCGCAAACTCGAGTGACGTAATAAAATAACCCGAGTGACTCGAGTCACAAAGTGCCACTCGAGTCGCGTCACTAGTTTATACAAAATAAATTGTGCGCGTGGTTAATTTTCCCTCAAAACGGCCGTCGCAATCGGTATGTAAAGTATCCACCGCTTTACTATCCAGGGTGGGGTACTTTATTAATTTCATTATCATCGTTGTCATCAAATTCATCGGGGAGTCGAATTAATTTAAACAAGCAAGATTATATATCTCACTGGACTCTGGCAAAATACACTTATAATTAGTGTGAAGCGATAACTTGAAGAAGAAGAAGAAGAGAGGTTGATTGTGTGGGTGCGGGCAGGGTACTCGTACTGCGCGGGCGTGTGGTCGGTGTACAGCGGCGCCAGCAACGCGGCGCTGCGCCAGCTGAACGCGGCGCGGCGCTCGGCTGCGTGCGGGCCGGCCGCCGCGCGCCGCATGGTGCTGCTATGTCTTGCGCACCACGCGCCCGACGCACTCGCCGAGACCTTCGTCGGTAACGACGACTCGTAAGTAACCCCACCTCCTACTAATATGATAAACTTGACGGACGATTTAGCGCAGTGGTTAAGGGCTTAAGCCGGCACTGTGTCTTATAGTCGCGGGTTCGATTCCCGCACGGGACAAATCTTTGTGTGATCCACAATTATTTGTTTTGGTCTGGGTATTTTTGTGTGTGAACTTTCATGTCTGTAAACGCACCCACGACACAGGAATAAATCCTAGTGTGGGGATACGTTTAAAAAAAACTGGTTTCTGCCCGCGTCTTCTTCCGCGGTGACTTTAGACCTTACATTTTCTCGGATTATAATTTATTTCCGGGTAATTCCTATATGTTAATCTAGGTTTTGGCTAGGTTTGTATGTTTGTTACTGAATCACGCAAAAAACAACTGAACGGTTTTCATTAAATTTGGCGCACAAATAGTTTATTACCTAGATTAACACATAGGATACTTTTTATCCTGGGAAAAAAATAATCATCTGTCGAAAGTCGACGCGGACGAAGTAGCCAGCAAAAACTAGAAATAATAATAACCTTTATTGAAACACTAATCTTTATCCATATGTTTGCTTAAACCTAATAATTTTGTAATTTAAAATGATAAATATAAATGGTGGGTATGGGCATCTTAAGAATGTTCACACTGAACGGACTCGCCAAATATTACGCCGTGGAAAACAGAAGAGGGACTGAACGAAGTCACCATCGTAGCTGGTCGCCTGCTGGGCTTCTCCAACGAGTCTCACCCGGCAGGGCTTAACCGCAGGACGGTGTGAACAGCGCCACAACGTATCACCCTCACCGTCTTACACACCCATCGGACTTGACTCTATTTACCTCCCAATTTCACTCTATGTCCCCATCCCTACTACTCCCCACCCACACCTAACTCCCTAAACAGTCCGGTGGCGTTTGATCGCCGGCTAGGCTCCAGACTTATACTGGGTTACTTTCAATAGGCTGGTCCCTCCTCCTCGGAAGGCAACTCCGGGCAACATTTCGGAAAATAACTGGGTCATTCCATAGCCTACCATATACCATTTAGGAGCTTAGCAGTAGCCCAACTGATTAGGGGGTTTGGATACCGTAGATACCGCCGTTCCAAGTGTTATCCTACTTCCGACATCACCCCCCAATTGATCACTCGATCATCTGCCGCCTGCCAAAGGCAGCTCGGACTTAGACAGAAGCAATTGGGTCTGTTGACAGTTCCTAGCGTCGCTTGATGACAAACTTGATCTTCGGCTGCGAACTCGTTGTTAGACAACAAGGCGTAACATACATTGGTCGTTGGTTCAGCTGCCCATCGTAGTTGTCTTGTCGACCTAGTGTAAATCTAGCCTAGCTTTTGATGAGGAAACTATCTATCTCGCTTCATCCCTTTGTAGATATGGAAGAACAGAAGTTTTAGGGAAACGTAGGATGTTTTGGAAAACAATAAATTAGTTTCCTTAATTTCTCAAAGTAAAATAAAAGTTTTAATGTTCGCAGTGACACTAGACTATTAGCACTGCGGACGGCCGAGAAACTTCTAGTGGAAGTGTCTCCAATGGAGCGCAAGCCGCTTCAAGCTCTGCTACAGCTGGCCACCAAACAGAAGCCGCAAGCCGAGCGCGTACTGCAAGAACTACTGCCCTTGGCGACTGACGATACATATCAAGACGATCCGTATCTTATTTTGGCTATCGCTAACGCGTAAGTACGTTTTTAAATAGATTATGACGCCCTCTTTTTCGTCTCCTTATCTCTCAATTTTAATAGTTTCCTTGGAATATATATCATATTTGAGTTAGGCTCGCCTTTTTGTATATATAATACTTTTAAATTGTAAACTTTTATTTTTTGCCACTATATAGAATAAAGAAGAAATAGGGCATATTTTGTTTGTGGTGCACTTGCATTTTACTTTGCCTAAATAGGTTGATACCTGCTGATTCATATCAGAGGCCTCGTGAATCTGAATCAGTTTTTTCTTTAGAAAAATCTGGATTAGCAGTCTGAGTCTGATTTTGTATTCATATACTGGTTTTGAGAAATTTGGGTTTACACAATTTACCTCTCAAACGTAGAAATGACGGTGGTTTTATTATTTTTAAATGGGAACAGGTTTACATGTTTCTAATTGCCTAGTTTTATTTCAGTTACAATATAATAAAACAGCCGACGCGAGCGAAAAATATATTGAAACGGACAGTTTCATCCATCCCTTGGACTCCAGAGAAAGCAGATGGCCTTGAAAGGTAAGCTTAGGTTCTAAGTTCTTAGGTTGAGGGTCTACCGCGATTTACCATTTATCGACCCGGAGAGTGACTGAGATGCAATTACTACACTGATAAGGGACGGATAAATTGAGCGCTCACTCGAAAATAAATAATGTATGTGCAAAAACAAATTTAATCATTTTCTAAAAAAACTACACCACGAAATAAAAAACTGCTTTACACGAACTTTGCTACAATTATTTGCTAGTTTTTAAGTAATTTCTATTGATTACTTTTTAAGCATTTCGCATTGGAATTAGAAAATGTAGAGATGACTAGATTTTTTTTTCTATCGAGAAAATTTCGTTTAATCGTGTATTCCTTCTACCAGATTCTAAAATATACAGTCAAAAATCGTATTTGGAAATATTAAATTTCTAATCCATATACTTCTTGAAATTCATGGAGTACAAAAACTTTGCACGGTAGTCCCTCAACGAAGTCACTACCCAGAGTTTGAGCGAGCAACAGGTTTCCGAGACAACGGCGAGAAAGTATGAGTTCAGTATCCGAGCAGTTAGTGAATTAGTTGTGTATAAAACATACAGGTTTTCTATGATACTGAAAAATCATCTTAGCCAATGTTTTTTTTTCGTTTATCGAATCTCGCTTAACGATATTCGAGTGAATGTTCGTAACGTCCTGAAATCGCAACGTGTGTTAAGGCAGGTAAGGCACCTATCGATAAGGACACTGCGCGGCATTCACTCGAACTGAGCCCGGCTTGAGCTACGCAGCGTAGTGTTCAAGTGGAGGCGGTGGGGTGGGACCTGTCGGTGCCGACCTTAGTCCAAGCTATAGTCAACAGTAACAGGTCGTGGGAAGCGGCACTGACCTTTTGTGAGGAGGTCATCACTCTGAAAGAGGCGGCGGAGTGAATAAGAGAGGCTGACCCTCTAGATGATCCGCTCCGTCGCCGTAAACCGAGGCGGCGACAGCGTGTCTACGCCAACCTTATGCCACCTTGATAAGGGTCTGCAGGCGATGGGAAGGGGGACTACCCGTTGCCTGCGCACAGCAGCCGGCCCTCAAGTAGATAGGTGCGTGTCATGTGCTCCCGACACGCGGCTCAAAAGTAGTGTGCGGAAACTGATTCCGCTATAAGTGGATGTCCACAAAGGTGGACGGTCGCTGGCGGGTCGCGGATGGTTGCTTACCCGTTCCCGTAACCCGCCCCAGCCACAGCGACAAGTTGGAGCACGGTGGGGGGGTTTAACCGGTAGGAGTCTCGCCATAAACAAAATTTTATATCCGATAGTTATAAGCTCTGTTGTCAAACGCTACGAAGAGTCCATGATATCCGCGACTTGGGAGTTCATCATGACTCCAAGTTAATCTTCGACACCCACATAAGTAGCATACTCGCTAAAGCCTCCAAATCCCTGGGTTTTATCATTCGGCTGTCAAATAACTTTAATGAAATTAAGACTCTTAAAATTCTGTCTATCTATCTATATCATCACGCCAGCTCCCTCGCGGGGTAGGCAGAGAGTACAGAGTTCCAACATGTTCTTTCCTTACATACCTCTCTGGCTTCCTCCACTCTCATAGTTCGTCTCATACACACTCGCCGGTTACGGAGACTCTTGACTTGCCCTTCAGCTAAGACACGGTCTATTTGGTCATGCTAAGATAGTCTAGGTCTTCCCCGGCACCTACATCCTTCCACTTTCGCATTATATATCTGTTTTGTCATTCTTTCTTCTGGCATCCTTTCTATATGCCCGAACCAACGGAGCATACCCTTTCTCATCTTTACACCGATACTATCTTTCATACCTACTCGCTTTCTTACTACGCTGTTGCGAATACGGTCGGTCAGCGTGACTCCGCACATCTTCCGCAGAGATCGCATTTCGACCGCATTTATCCTGCTTTCGTTCTCCTTCTTACATACCCAACTCTCACTGCCATATAACAGCGTTGAGACAAGCACTCCGTTATGCATGGCCAGCTGCGCCTTTTGGCTTAAGTGCCAGCTCCCAAGTAGCCTTCCCATCGCACCATTCACTCTATTACCTGCATTTCAAAAATTCTGTACATTTAGAATATGCGTCACATATTTGGAACCCTATTTATAAAACTTTTATTGACAGAATTGAGATCATACAAAAACGATTTGTCAGGCACTAATGTTTTCGTCTGAGCGTCCCTTATTGTTCTGAGAACTATCTCTCACTCTGTAAAAAGTTCCATACCTCTGCAGAAACGCCGTGAAATTGCCGACTTCCTATATGTGCTTAGAATAAAAACTGGTGAAATTGCGTCCCCTGAATTATTGAGTACATTTTATTTTAACATACCAAATAAATCGATAAGATTTAATCCACCCACTAATATTCCTCTAGCGTCCACAAATTCCGCGTAAAAATTCCTACATTGTGCAAGCGAGTACGACATTCAATAAACTTTGTAAAAGTATTAATTTGGATCCCTTTTCAACAAGCGTTATATCAGCAAGGCAGTGCGTACCACTTAGCTTTTTCCGTGAAGATTAACACCGCTAGAAACATAAATATATGTAATTTATTAAATTAGTGTACACACCAATTTAGTAAGTAATCGATATTTTATTAAGTGAAAATCTGTAACTGACTTTCTTTTTCTATCCATATGTTATTTAGTTTAAGATGCTGTAGATTTTCCAATAAATAAAAATAACCCCTCGCTTCCCCCTAGCGAGCAGGTATCCTATGTAGGATTAAGGCACCTATCCTAGAGTTTGTATAGGCAACAACTGTTGCAGCAAAAAAAAAAAAAGTAGAGCTTGACATTAAAATATAAGCATCCAATGACACTGAAAAATCATCTAGGCCAGAAACTTTTACTGGCCCAGCGAAACTCAGTTATATTCTAGTTAATGTTTCTTATTATCTTTAGATCGTTCTATATTGTAATATTGTGATGTATTTTAGGTGCTGGCTGGAAGTAGCCGATAGCCAAGTGAGTTCTGGTCGAGTGGACGCCGCGAAAGAATTGCTTACCAAAATATTGAATCATAACAACTCTTGCGCACACGCATATCAGTATTTAGGTAAGTTATATGTTATTCATGCAATTTTTATATTTGGTAAAATATTTCTTTTGACGTTTAACTTTCTGTTTTCTACCATAATATTGTATTAACATATTCTTCTATCATTGCGTCTTCACCCTCGCTGTACAGCGCGGATGGCAGGAGTCAGTTACACTGGCACGATCATACACAGACAAGGATACCAGCGGCCATACTTACGACCGCTCCAGTCAAAAGCTATTATCTATACTAATATTATAAAAAGGAAAGATTTGTATTTTTGTGTTTGTAACGAATAATTACAAAAAATACTGCACCGATTTCAAAAATTCTTACACCATTAGAATGCTACTATCCCTGAGTAACATAGGCTATATTTATTATAAAATATTTTTCACTTAGATTATTCCACTTAGATCGCTTGTTCCCAATTCGATCGCTGTCGCTTCCGAAGAGAGACTGTGTCCATCGCCGCGCTAAGTGTTCCTTTTATACTGGTATGAATGTTTTAGAACAGACGGGAACCCTCCAAGCAAAGATAGAAAAGTACATCGAACATTAGCCGGCGCGCCCCACAAACCGGTATTATTATTACATACCTAAATGTACGTGACCAAGTAGGTACTCGTTTACCACGACCGCGCGCTGGCGATAATTAAAGGAGAGGAACCTTCTAGACGTTTTAGCACGTAGGCACGGATTCCAGATCTTTCTTGACGTATCGATAGGGGACCTAAGGGTGTGCAATGCGTTTTAAAATTAACATCCCCCGATAAGGGGTTTACGAGATATCGGGGTGTATTGAAGTCGTTATATTATATAAGCAAAGTGATAATTATGTTTCTTCTACTACAGTATAAGGAACAAATTATATAAAATTCATCTCATAGAATTGCTAATCTACTTTATCTCATAATTCCCCAGGTTACTTATCAGAGAAGGAGCAGAACTACAAGAGCGCAGCTCACAACTACAACAACGCGTGGTTATACGGCGGCAAAACCGACCTCGCCGTGGGCTACAAGTTAGCGCACTCCTACCTCAAGCTCAAGAAGTACCCGGAGAGCATCGTCGTCTGCAGGCACATACTGAAGGCCCACCCTGACTACCCTAAGATCAAGAAGGAGATATTGGACAAGGCTAAAGCTAATTTAAGAACTTAAGACGTTGCTGGACCGTGCCCTAATTATGCACGCCTATTTTGTGTATATGTTGGACTTATACTTTTCATCTAGTACCATGTCCTTCGGCCCGCACATCAAGCGGGTCCGTCACCGAGCATCATTTGTACTCGGTCGTCTCCATTCGTTATCTCTGCAAGCGGAGTAAAATGTCCCTTAGAAATAAGGTGACACTTTACAAAACTTGCGTTCGACCCATCATGACTTATGCGTGTGTTGTGTTCGGGCATTCGGCCCCCTCTCACATCGATAAACTCCAAGTGGTTCAAAACCGCTTCCTCCGTAAAGCCGTAGGAGCCCCCTGGTTCGTACGGAACGTCGACCTCCACTCCGATCTAGGTCTCGAACCTATTCGCGCCTTTATTAAAAAGGCGTCAACACGTCACTTCGCGAACGCATCTACCCATGCGAATCCGTTAATCGTAGCCACCGGCGACTACGATCTCCCCCCCGACCCCTGCCGCCACCGCCGGCCGCGACATGTTCTCACCGACCCCCCCGATGCTTTGTTATCCCTTCTTTCCGCTCAGAATACGGGCGACGACGACGACGTAGTAGTAGATCCCCTCCCATAGCCGGCGGTTGACCGGTGCACTTAGTAGTGAACCCGTCCCCCTACAGCGACTGTCCCAACCGAGGGCACCTCTTCGAGGCGCCCTCGAGTATGTCGCCTCTTGCCCTTCTGGCTGGCTAGAGCGTAGTGGTTGCACGCTCGCCTTTAAGTCCGGTGAAGCTGTAAAGGCCTCGCGGCCAACAGCGTACATCATTCACACACACACACACACTTTTCATCTTTTGTCAAGGATTTTGCCCAACAGTGTGGTCGCATAGTCTATTATTATTTGGGTATATGCGGTTCACCGTATTGTATACACGTATTTTAGTATTCCCTACTATATTATGCGGGTATTCGACCATTTACGACGATACATTTGCATACTATTTTGGACGGTACGTCACATCTTGATGACTGCGGGGTCAAGTGTAAGATTGGCTACTCGGCCAGCGGCAGATTTGGGTATTTGATTCCCGTTTAAAATTTCGAAAACGTTATTTTTATAACACTGTTATATGGTATGGTACCCATTCATGGAATACGAAAGCATGTGCGTATTAAAATTAATTATCACTTGCTTTAACGGTGAAGGGAAACATCGTGAGGTAACCTGCATGCCTAAGAGTTTCTCGAAGGTGTGTGAAGTTCGCCAACCCACACTGGGCCAGCGTGGACTATGGCCTAAACGATCCGTGCCCAACGTGCCGTGCCTATATAATAATAATATTAGCCCAACAGGCCTAATATTATTATATAGTACCCTTAATACAGAATTTCGGTTAGAAAGTGCAGTCAGAATGATATTTTCATCTCGGCAAGTGCAAATGATACCCCAAAATGATTAATGGCTTTATTCTGAAGGTCCGTAAAACACATAAAAAATATGATTGTATTAATTTAAAATTCAGACAGTAAAATACTACTAAGTACAATAAATAGGCCATAATTTATATTATAAATATTTCTGCACAATAAAACTGCTGTTTAACATGTATAAATATATTTCATTTCAATTCACTTGATTGTGACCATTGCAGAATTTAACTGAATAATAAACAAAAATACTGCTTGAATAACTATACTACGGTACTACTAGAATGTTGGTTTAATCATCCTTGTTGTCCTCCTGTTCGAGGATCGTCTTGAAACAGAACGGCTGGAAGATGTATCCCAGACCGGAGTAGAATTTGCTCATGAACTCCACCCTGGAAAAAAAGTATATATTGGGTATAGAATGAATTAGAAAAAGAAAGAATTGGCGAAATTAAGCTTTAAAATGAGAGTGCTTTAGTGCGACAACGATATTTTTTACAGGGGGACGTTGGTATGAAAATAGGGTTAGCATTTCCAAAAATTTCCTACTAGGGAAATATGTCAACAGGTAACCCGCACGGTTACTAATTAAAAAAAGAGCTTGGGTAAATTTCGTAGCAAACGGAAACTCTGCGACTTTCATGAAGTGACATTTCATTTGATGACAGCGTTAGGTCCGATTTTGGCCGCGGGATACAAGATTCTTGAGTGGTGCCATTATTACATTCGTCCAACAATATGTGCACATTACTACACACTAGTTATGGCATGGATATATTACAACGGATTGAGTACTGTAAAATATTGCTTAAGAAAATTAAACTCTTACAGACAAAACATTTAATTTTCTATGATTTAAACAACTCTATAAACCATGGTGAGTGAGAGCAATAACCTGGAGCAATAACCCATTACGATGCAATACGGTGACCATAAGGTAGAACTAAACCATTTATTACCGGGTTCCAAACGAACAAAGTTCTCAATTCGTCTTTATATACAAGATGGATTAAGATGGGACAGTAAGGGCAACTATCTCAACCATTATAGATACAGAAAAACGACCCCAAGAAACTATTTGGACCTAACTTTACAGATTCTGAAAAAATTGTACAGTCAGCAAGAAAATGGGCAATTTAATCAAGACCTTTGACTACTACTTATTTAAGATGTGGCATATTCGTAGAAAGAAAGAATTACGGCAATAAACAGTGCCCGAGAATTATACGTTAATTATATGTCAACAAGTCCATAATCATACCAATGTTTGGTCACCCTACTCAGAAAGAGACGTAGGGCTCAAAGTGAGTATCATTGTTATCAAGTATTTTTCGCAGAGTATTCAATCCATTGTAATATGTCAACAAGTCCATAATCATACCAATGTTTGGTCACCCTACTCAGAAAGAGACGTAGGGCTCAAAGTGAGTATCCTTGTCATCAAGTTATTTTTCGCAGAGTGTTCAATCCATTGTAATATATCCATGGGGTATGGTTATAGATTTATGACCTTCACAACGACTGCTACTTTTACATCAATACATTTTCAAGAGAGATAACTGGAGCCACTCAGACCAAGTAGAAAACAAGACTTGTGAGTTCTGGGGTTGTGTGTTTCCGCCAGTGTGTTCTATTTGCGATTATGCAAATGAGGTTAACCAAGTCTATGAATAGAGTATGAAGAAACCAGAGTTTTAGCAGGTTCTATCCTAACAAAATCCTCTTGTAACCTACACTCATAGTTGTGTACACAATCGCTAAAATTTAATCAAGAGACGCTCTTCCCAGGCACATGTAGTATTTCGCTCTTGTATTGTCTATTACTACTCCATTCTCCCTACTGGTATTAAGAAATATAATAGCATAAGTGTGAACTCACCAATGCAAACGCAGCGTGTGCAAGAAGGCGGAGAGGCCCTCCATCATAACGAGGATGGCCAGCGTGAACAGCGCCCAGAAGCAGAAGGCGACGTACAACTTGATGGAGCCAACATAGCCGTGGTCCTTCAGGCCCATCGCCAGTACCATGTTCCACAACACTTCCGACAATTCTGCACAACGAAAAACAAACCAACTTGGTAATTTTTTTAACTAATGTATAGTGTCCGACTGCTGGCAAGTCCCCTTCTTTCGTACAATTATATCCTTGGCAAATGATGGCCCATCAGGTCGATATGCATAGAGGTGATCGCGCAACCGCTTTTTAAGCCAACAAGGACGACGATGTTCTGGGATCCATTCGGTACTTATTTTAGCTTAACTGTTGGCGTTCATTCGAGTCAGGCGACCAACCCAACGTTTACTTTATGTGACGTTATCTTAATTGAATGTGTTCTCGCGTCAGTGTACTATAATTTAAAAATGAAGCTCGTGCTCATCTTTAACACCGCTCTGAATGCAAACATCGCGTGTGTACGCAGCTCTGCAGTCCATAAAGATTAGCACGAACTTTATTCCAGTCTCAAAAATACTGGTGACTTAAGCCGCTCAGCTCACTGAATCGAGTATGATAGTTGCGGTTTCGACGGAATTGAATAATCCCCCACGCGACAAAACTTTGTCAATCCCAAAAAAAAAATGTTTCACGCACGATACAGAATTCATACATAGAGGGGCGTGAAAGAAAAAATATACAAAATGATGATTACCTGCGTGAGCAAGAGACAAGGCCCACAGTCGGAGGTAAGAAGCCGTGTGAGAGATGGTACTGAGCACGTATTCGATGGTGTGGATCGCCTGGTGGATCATGATCTCACTGAAGGGCTCGTCGTCGTGCTCGTGGCTGGCCTTCGCCGCGGGCTTGGCCGGCGCCTCGCCGATGTCCGTCTGCTCCTGCATCTCGATACCCTGGTTCACGTTGCCGTTTGATTGTTCCAGCTGGTAGAAAAGAAACATTGATTATTTTATTAATACGTAATTAGTTTCTATTTTGAAAAGGCCTAGTTTTGAACACTGTTTAAGGTTATATATCTTAGGTTCAAAATCGTCTGCTAAGCTGGTAGCAGTAGGAGCTAACCACATCGACCAACTTTTCCTCCTTTAAGTATCTGGCATTCAGAGGAGTGACCTGTCCCAATGACTACTGCGGTCATCATCATCGTCCACTGTAGGTCTGAATCTGCATTGCAAAAATCATCACGACGGGTTATTTCTATTTGTCCTTACTGGTGACAAGTGGCAATTTTAGAAAATTGGCACATACTCGTATGGTCCACCCGTATAAATTTAAAAAAATCTGTTAAGTAGCATGAATTTCGAGAAATATTTTTACATCAGTGGCTCTATGATTTTACATCACATTACCATAAGTCCCGCTAACAATAGCTATTAATTAGCTCTAATTTACCTTAGCGTGCTTCTTCTTGCCAGCACTGAGCAAGTACAGTGGCTTGCCGAGTAGCATGACGGGGATGCAGCACAGCGCGATCAGCACGAACACGCGCTGGATCTGGGCCTGGCCCTCGAACATGTACTCCTTGCAGCCCTCCTCGGCCGGCGTGCTCGAGAACAACATCATGTTGATGAACAGAATCAGGACGGACGGCGCGCAGCCCTGGGTGTAGGCTTGCTCTGTAATTAGAACATTAAAATATCAGCCTATATTGCCCACTGCTGGACAAAGGCCTTCTCTCACTAATCGAGGTGAGAGAGATTAGGTAATATCCCACCACGCGGACCCAGTGCGGATTGGTGGAGGCAGGTTTGTGGCCACCTGCTGTTGGAACTTATCAAGCCGCCTTTAAGGCTTCCAATTCGGCTTAACGACCGACTTACCACATTAAGTGTTAGCCGGGACCAACGGCTTAACGTGCCTTCCGAAACACGGAGACGCTCGAGTATGAAAATGCTACAAACGGTCACCCATCTCGGGCCAACCGAGTCGAACGCTGCTTAACCTTGGTAATCGGTAAGAACACCGCGGTCGCACAGCGCTACGAACGCAAATTAGAACATAAACATACTCCCGCCCCTATTGTTCAAATTATATCGATGTTCTGCTCCATAGTAATGCGGTAATTTAGATGCGGCAACGTGTTATTTTTAGGAGGAAGCCAGTATGTAAGGAAAGAACCTGTTGGAACTCTTTACTCTTTGCTTAAATCTAGCGTGATAATGAGTAGTAGTAGTATTTAAAGCGCATTTTAACGCAGGCGTTAAAACTAACTTTAACTAAGGTGGGAGAGGAGCGTTAGAAGATAATGTTCAATTAGCGGCAAACGCCAATGTGATGAGCGCTGTAAGAGATTGCGAGACATTCCAACTAAAAAACCTGGCCTTAACATACGCTGGGCTGGATTAAATGGACGAAAAGAAGAGAGTCAATAATCTCCTCTCTCACAATAACAATTATTTGTATTCATGTACAATCACTTCGTTCGTACCTATTACCAGATTTGAGCCGGTCACTATAGTGACATAGATAGCGTCACTTGCTGTACAAATCTGGAGTATACGCATTACGAATGTGTGAAGGTAAACATTGAAATATACAGTTTTATTCGACGAGCTCGTCAAATTGGTAACTTGGCTTGCAAACACAAGGATTCAAGTCTCGTACTTCTAGATTCTTCGGATCTCTTTCTATTCCTATTACAAAAGGCTGGACGGAATTTTTGGATTACATTATGGGTGACACATAAAAGAAATTTTAACACAATGATTGATTGAATGAGATTTGTACTTACCCTCGGAGAAAGTGCTGTAGGCGATCCACTTGTAGAACATCATGAAGACCATGTACAAGAAGAGTAGGCAGAGGAACACCACTTGGGGCAAGAACTCCAGGATGATAGAATAACGGCGGCGGAAGAAGCTAGGGAATAGAATTAAAGTATTTTACAACCAGACACATATGAAATATGCGGGCTAGGCAGGGAATACAAAGTTCTGACAGGCTCTATTATTACAGTATAGCGTCACTTCTACGAACAGTAAAAAACGGGAAAGAAATAAAAGTATAGATCGTCCGGGCTATGTTGGATGCGCACTAGATATGTGGGCGAGTTTGTTAAATGCCGTCTCGCCTATATGCCTTCTATAAGCAAAGAATAACCGAAATATACTGTACACATCTACATCTTACCGGCGATATAAGTCCCAATGTTAAAGCGGGACGAGTGCATTATACTAGGCATAATTCGAGATTTCGGAGTGTAAACTTTTTTTAAATAAGAATTCTTGAAGACTTTGAAGTCGAACCCATGACTTTGTGATCGCTAGCTGTTCCCTACGCCTGTACACCGTTTTAAAACGTACTCTCAGTTTCGTATAAGCCGATCTGTAACATTTGAGATATGAATGGTGTTACAGCCCTTACTGGCAAGGCCTTCGGGATAATAATATCAGCCTATACTGCCCACTGCTGGGCAAAGGCCTTCTCTCACAAATCGAGGTGAGAGAGTTATACTCCACCACGGGGACCCAGTGCGGATTGGTGGGGGCAGGTTTGTGGCCACCCGCTGTTGGACTTATCAAGCCGCCTTTAAGGCTTCCAACTCGGCTTAACGACTACCACATTAAGTGGTAACCGGGACCAACGGCTTAGCGTGCCTTCCGAAGCACGGAGACGCTCGGATATGAAAATGCCACAAACGGTCACCCATCTCAGGCCGACCGAGTCAAGCGCTGCTTAACCTTGGTGATCGGTAAGAACACCGCGGTCGCACAGCGCTACGAGCGATAATGGTCGTTGAAATAAGTATTTAATTTTTTTAGATTCTTGCTATTATTAAACTTACTTGTAGTTTACGACGCTCATGCAGACACCGAAGATCATGTGCAACACTCCGAATATGATGGACAGTTTCATTTTATACGAGTTCAAAAAGATGATCTTGTTGTCAGCAGTCTATGAACAAATACAAATATGTAGGGTGAATTCCTATTTCTAACTTTGAATACGAGTTTCGGCGGGAAATCGAAGAGTGATGTTGTCAATTTGTTTTAATTTTCAAAACTTGTGTTATTTCGAATTATAATGTGTAATTTTTATATCAGCCTATACTGCCCACTGCTGGGCAAAGGCCTTCTCTCACAAATCGAGGTGAGAGAGATTGGGTCATACTCCACCACGCGGACCCAGTGCGGATTGGTGGAGGCAGGTTTGTGGCCACCTGCTGTTGGAACTTATCAAGCCACCTTTAAGGCTTCCAACTCGGCTTAACGACTACCACATTAAGTGGTAACTGGGACCAACGGCTTAACGTGCCTTCCGAAGCACGGAGACGCTCGAATATGAAATGCCACAAACGGTCACCCATCTCAGGCCGACCGAGTCGAACGCTGCTTAACCTTGGTGATCGGTAAGAACACCGCGGTCGCACAGCGCTACGAGCGCCTCGATGTGTAATGTTGGTGGAATATTAACCATTTTGTATTCCTATATATGCATGAGTGAAGGTAATTGTAAACTGATAAATCGTGCCTTTTCGATTTCCCTCAAAACGGCCGTCGCAATTGGTATGTAAAGTATCCATCGTTTTACTATCCAGGGTGGGGCACTTCATCAATTTCATCATCATCTTTGTCATCAAGTTCATTGGGGGAGTAATTATTAATTTAGAAATTAATATTCGTAAACTTTGTACAATGGCATAATGTAAACGCAACTGCCACAAAAAACTTTGAATACTGATATCTAGGAAAGAGCGTCATAGGATATTATAACAAGTCTTATTTATTATTAGTTACACCAACATTATCGTAATAATAAGAACGTTGAAGCTTAAAATTTATTACAGCTGATCTGTATACCTATGATACCATAAAGTGATTTAAAAATGTCTTATGGTATATACAATATAGGTGAAAAAATAAGGCGCTTTAACACCTCGTTTTTTGCTTAGTGGTTTTATTGCATACTACAAAATTACTCGTCAAGTCATATTTTGTATGCAACGCGTACTCATCAAATATTTGACGTGCTTACAGCGGCGTACAGAACGTTCAATCCGCGAACTCACGCCAGAGCCAATATAAGTAATACACTAACAGAAATTTACACATTTGCACTTGAGAAAGGTTGGAGCGTATCTCTGTGGATTGAACGATCAATGCAAGTTGTAACACAAATTACACAAGACCTGATAGTCATTTGCCTGAATCTGAATCCTTTTTCTCCCCCCCCTTTCCGCCGCTACGACCGTCCGCGGCATGTTCTCACCGAACCTCCCGATGCCCTTACATCCCTTCTTTCAGATACAGATACCGCACACGAGATCAGATACCGACCTCGCCGGCGAGCTCGAAGAATCCCTTGCCCGTCGGCTGGTGCAAAGTACAACGGCGAGACACCTAGTATACGCCCTCCGTATACGTCCATAGCGACTGCCCAAGCCGAGGCCGTTCCTTCTTGAGGCGCCCTTGAGCTAGTTGCCCCCCTTGCCCTTCTGGCTCGAGCGTAGTGGTTTCACGCTCGCCCTCTTGTCCGGTCAAGCTGTAAAGGTCCCGCGACCAACAGCGTAGATTATTCACACACATACACACACACACATTTAATCCTTTTACTTTTAATCATTTTCAACTATTTCTAATCTTTGTTACATTTTTTTTGCTTAGTGAAAATTGCTGTTACTTATTCGTCCATTAAAGCCTGTACTCCGATCAAAAGTGTCGAAGTGCAAAATGCTTATGATACATATTTGTTATTTGGGACCAAGCCCGCTACGCATTTCCACCACTGAAACTCCTGTAAGCCAGGATACACAATGGGCTCCTTAAATGGGTGTCCCGGGGAGCGTCTTAATTGTCTTGGAACCCGCAAAAAAAATAATAAGAATAGAAAAACATATGGAGTAGAACGTTATATCAACAGCTTACCTGCCAGATAGGATCAATACCAATGAAGTACGGTATGTTGGTATAGGAGTCTTTGGGGTCCATCGTCAAAGCTGCGTTTGCTTCGAGCGTCTCATGATCGTACGGGATAGTCCATGATGATCCGAAAATGTTCATAGATTTCGAGAATATGTCGTTGTACACTAGTCCAGTGTACATTGAGAAGCAACCCATGAGGAGGATGATGTAGCGACCGGCGAAGAAGATGTTCCAGATTTCGTTGTTGGATTTCTTGGCGGCGAGGGACACTTCTTTGATGACCATCCAAGCGCCGAAGAGGGCCATGATAAGGCCGTGGCCTAAGTCTCCGAACATCACCGCGAAAAGGAAGGGGAAGGTGATGATGGTGTATAGAGCTGAAAGGAAAATTTGGGGATTATGTTTTATGTATGTTTATTAGATGATGAATAGATGTTGAATACAAATCGAGTATGGCTGTGTCGGGACACTCGGCCGTTAATTTTAACGTAAATAGTCTAGATCAGCGAGTCGCTTTTAGTGTCAAATATTAATAAAAAGATGCGAGAGAGGCAGATTTCGACACCCCGCTCGGCTCTGACGCAAGCTCGAGCTCATAACAGCGAGCCTATAAGCTAAATAATGACACTGGCTTCATATTTCTATGACTAATAACACACCGTCACGCCTATATTCCCCAAGCGGGTGTGACAGAGGTGTACTCAGTACACCCACTTTTCGCCGACGATGTTAGGTCCCCTGTAATAGGGGGCGAGCTTATTGCCTGGCACAATTCCAGGTTTCCGGACTCATTCTGGGACGTTTTCGTTCGAAAAACTTTATTTTTCCAACCTAGGATTGGAACCCAGACCGCGTGATCACAAAGCCATGCGCTTTGCCACTAGATCAACGAGCCAGCCAGTCTATGACTAATAGTTTTGTAACTATTCACTTTTCCGACTGGTATACGTATGTTTCGGTGTGATTTTAAAGACGTCACGTCAAAAACCTAATCATATATTGTCAACTTCAAATGGTGGCAAAACGGAAATTAATCTTATGAGCAAGCCAACAGCCAGCCAGCTCTCGTGTTAATTGAGATGGCATCCAGAATTTAATGGAGGTCAAAAATTGGGACCATATAATTAGTATGTCGATATAAAGTTATATTTCAGTCAAAAATTGGAACCATATAATTAGTATGTCGATATAAAGTTATAGTTCGGTCAAAAATTGGGACCATATAATTAGTATGTCGATATAAAGTTAAAGTTCGGTCAAAACTTGGGGCCATATAATTAGTATGTCGATATAAGTTATAATTCGGTCAAAAATTGGGACCATATAAATAGTATGTCGATATAAAGTTATAGTTCGGTCAAAAATTGGGACCATATAAACAGTATGTCGATATAAAGTTATAGTTCGGTCAAAAATTGGGACCATATAAATAGTATGTCGATATAAGTTATAGTTCGGTCAAAAATTGGGGCCATATAATTAGTATGTCGATATAAGTTATAGTTCGGTCAAAAATTGAGACCATATAATTAGTATGTCGATATAAAGTTATAGTTCGGTCAATAATTGGGACCATATAATTAGTATGTCGATATAAGTTATAGTTCGGTCAAAAATTGGGACCATATAAATAGTATGTCGACATAAAGTTATAGTTCGGTCAAAAATTGGGACCATATAAATAGTATGTCGATATAAGTTATAGTTCGGTCAAAAATTGGGACCATATAAATAGTATGTCGACATAAAGTTATAGTTCGGTCAAAAATTGGGACCATATAAATAGTATGTCGACATAAAGTTATAGTTCGGTCAAAAATTGGGACCATATAAATAGTATGTCGATATAAAGTTATAGTTACATCATATAGTGACAGACTCTTACGTTTATTCAATTCTTTTAAGTTAATTAATGTTTTCCTCGAACCGACTCGAATAACATTAACTTCTGCTACATGCATTGACAATATTTTTTGTAATTGCGATTATATAGATCAAGCAGTAGTTAGTTATCTACAATCTGATCACACTGGGCAAACAGTCACTTTCACTAATATTACACCATTGAGAAGTGTTAAAGTTAAATCTAGAAATATAACACCTGCAACATTGCATACATTTAATACAGTTTTGAGTAATAAATTAGATATTTACACGAGTAACGCAAACGAACCTCATAAACTGTATGCTGATCTTTTTTCAATTATACAGGTACAATTTACTAGTAGCTTTCCCATTAAAATGAAAAATATCAAACCCAAGTTCACCTTCTGTGATTGGGCCACCGCTGGAATTCGTAGAAGTAGGGAAAAGCTATATGAATTATATGACCTAAAATCCCAAACGAATAGTGAAAGTTTTGCAAGGTATGTTGCAAATTATTCTAAAACGTTTAAAAGAGTATGTAAGGCAGCAAAAGCGCTACATATAAGTAAAAGAATTAAATCTGCAGATGACAAAATTAAGGCCACCTGGAAAATTGTTAATAGTGAAACTGGGAGGTCTAAGCACCGCAGTGTGGACTTTACTCTAGAGACTGCGCGTGGGCTCATTCAGGCAGATAGTGACGTAGCTCAAGAATTCGAATTTTTTTTCACTAATATTCCGGTAGAGACAACAAAGTCCTTAAATTGCTCTTCTTCCCTTGCAATTTCTTTAGTTAAAAGCAACATTACTCTTTGTCCGGTGGAGTTCGGGTTTGAGTACACTAATCCCCGGTCTGTTATCAAAGTATTTAATGATTTAAAATTAAAAGTAACTGAAGACTTATGGGGAATGTCTGTAAAAGTGTGTAAATCCATTATACATACAATCGCGCCACACTTAGCT
This sequence comes from Phalera bucephala, assembly GCA_905147815.2. NCBI lineage: Eukaryota > Metazoa > Arthropoda > Insecta > Lepidoptera > Notodontidae > Phalera > Phalera bucephala. Next base: position 11,794,711 of record LR990612.1, on the reverse strand, counting down.
GTTATTTTTAATATGTGCGTAGATCAAGGAGTCTTCCCGAATTTAATGAAATTTAGTAAGGTAATACCACTGTTCAAATCCGGCGATAGTAAAGATGCCAACAACTATAGGCCAGTGTCTGTCTTGCCAGTGCTCAGTAAAGTGTTCGAAAAGATAATGCTCATGCAAATGCTAGATCATTTTAACGCAAACAACATCCTGCACGATCAGCAATTTGGTTTTACCAAAGGGCGTTGTACTACTGACGCCGGTGTAATTCTAATAAAGCATATCTTCGATGCCTGGGAGAACTCACAGGACGCCATTGGCATTTTTTGTGATCTTTCCAAAGCATTTGATTGTGTGAAACATGAAACACTGCTGCTTAAATTGGAGCACTATGGTATCCATGGTAAAGCACTTAATCTTTTAAAATCTTACCTAGAGGACAGACAACAGTGTGTTCAAATAAATCAAACTAAATCTCTAGGCTCTTTAGTTAAAATGGGCGTTCCACAGGGATCGATACTGGGTCCGTTCCTATTCTTAGTTTACATAAATGATCTACCTGAAGTAATTAAAAATCGAGCGAAGATAGTGTTATTTGCTGACGATACCTCTTTGATTTTTAAAGTAGGTAGACATGTTAATAACTTTGACGAAGTAAATGACGCTATTCTTCAACTACATAACTGGTTTACATCCAACAATTTAGTGCTCAATAACAAGAAAACTAAATGTATAAGGTTTTCTTTGCCAAATGTAAAAAGTACTGTACATGATATTATACTGAACAATGAGAAACTTGAGTTCATAAATGATACATCTTTTTTAGGGATTACGCTTGACTCCAAGTTACAATGGGGTCCTCATATTGAGAATTTAGGTAAGCGGCTTAGCTCCGCTGCCTATGCCGTAAGGAAGATCAGACAACTAACTGATGTGGACACCGCGAGGATAGTCTATTTTAGCTACTTTCATAGTGTCATGTCTTACGGTATATTATTGTGGGGTAGGGCAGCGGACATTGAGTCTGTTTTTATCTTGCAAAAAAGGGCTATTAGGGCCATCTATAACTTGAGTAGTCGCGACTCTTTAAGAGAACTGTTCAAAGTAGCTAATATCATGACGGTCCCATGTCAATATATCTATGAAAACATTATGTATACTAGAAAAAATTTAGATCTTTTTAATCAGCTAGGTGATAGACATTGCTATAACACACGACATAGAAATAAATTAGACCAACCGCAGTTTCGTCTGTCAAAAATTCACACGTCTTTCATGGGGCACTGTGTTAGATTTTATAACAAAATTCCCATTGACGTCACTAAACTTAGTGAAAATAAGTTCAAAGCTTGTGTAAAACGAACACTTTGTAAGCAAGCTTATTATTCAATAGAAGATTATTTAAAAGATAAAAATGCTTGGATGGATGCTGTTCCGGCTCCACTTGAGTCATAACAACCTATTCAACTGTTGTTAGTTAACATTACCTCTCTTCCTTCTATTAATTTAACACAATATGTACTTTTTTTGTAAATGAGGGAACCATGTAGCCATTCTCATAAATAGTATTATTCGCTTTTTTAACTTAGACTCACCTGATGACCAACCTACATTGTTCTCCCATACCCCACAACAGAATGTAGATGAAAAAGTTTGTAATTTCTTATTTTAAAAGAGTAACCGTGGAGTTTCTTGCCCTTCTTCTCCACAGGAATGACATTCCGAAGTGGCGGTAGAGTCTTTGTTACTTTTCTGACGATTCATAAATACTGTAATGGTTTACATGAATAAAAAATATTCTGATTCTGATTCTGATTCTGATTCTAGTTCCGTCAAAAATTGGGGCCATATAATTAGTATGTCGATATAAAGTTAAAGTTCGGTCAAAACTTGGGGCCATATAATTAGTATGTCGATATAAGTTATAGTTCGGTCAAAAATTGAGACCATCTAAATAGTATGTCGACATAAAGTTATAGTTCGGTCAAAAATTGGGACCATATAAATAGTATGTCGACATAAAGTTATAGTTCGGTCGAAAATTGGGACCATATAATTAGTATGTCGATATAAGTTATAGTTCGGTCAAAAATTGAGACCAATAATTAGTATGTCGATATAAGGTTATAGTTCGGTCTAAAATTGGGACCATATAATTAGTATGTCGATATAAGTTATAGTTCGGTCAAAAATTGGGACCATATAAATAGTATGTCGATATAAGTTATAGTTCGGTCAAAAATTGAGACCATATAATTAGTATGTCGATATAAAGTTAAAGTTCGGTCAAAACTTGGGGCCATATAATTAGTATGTCGATATAAAGTTATAGTTCGGTCAAAAATTGGGACCATATAATTAGTATGTCGATATAAAGTTAAAGTTTGGTCAAAACTTGGGGCCATATAATTAGTATGTCGATATAAGTTGTAGTTTGTTCAAAAATTGGGACCATATAAATAGTATGTCGATATAAAGTAATAGTTCGGTCAAAAATTGGGACCATATAATTAGTATGTCGATATAAAGTTAAAGTTCGGTCAAAACTTGGGGCCATATAATTAGTATGTCGATATAAGTTATAGTTTGGTCAAAAATTGGGACCATATAAATAGTATGTCGATATAAAGTTATAGTTCGGTCAAAAATTGGGACCATATAATTAGTAAGTCGATAAATAGTTACCAGGGTTGCACTCGCGGTAGGAGGCGACACCGTAAGAGTCGATGAGGTTTTGGAAGCCGCGCGTGAACCGGTTGGTACGGTTAAAGGTGGGCGGCTCCTCGTCCGTCTCAATGCAGTTCAGGAACGACGGGATCGAGCTGCCGCACGCGTTCTGAACACAAACACGCAGTTTTACATATGTCTCCGCGAAGTTACAGGTAGTGTAACTCAACTCTATAATAATATCAGCCCATGCTGCCCACCGCTGGGTAAAGGCCTTCTCTCACAAATCGAAATGACAGAGATTAGGTCATACTCCACCACGCAGATCCAGTGCGGATTGGTGGAGGCAGGTTTGGGGCAACCTGCTGTTGGAACTTATCGAGCCGCCCTTAAGACTTCCAACTCGGCTTAACGACTACCACATTAAGTGGTAGCTGGGACCAACGGCGGAACGTGCCTTCCAAAGCACGGACATGCTCGAATATGAAAATGCCACAAACGGTCACGCATCTCGGGCCAACCGAGTCGAACGCTGCTTAACCTTGGTAATCGGTAAGAATAACGCGGTCGCACAGCGCTACGAGCGCCTTAACTCTATAACCCAGGGCATATTCATCTTTTCAGTCGATCGTCGTTGTCGAATACACCCAAGAATAATATCCTAGGGAATATTCTTGTGTCGTAGATGCGTGCAGAAACGTACCTAATTTTTCACCATGAAACAAATGTTTATGGGACACACAAAGATTTATCCCGTTTCAGGATAAGACTTATGGCTTCATGTATGCCAATCGGTCTCCGCTCTTAAGTGCTCGCTCAAGAATCGATCAATAAAGGTATATATGCCAAATAAGCGAGCGTACCAAATAAAAAAATTGTGCCAAACGCATGCTCTCATAGAATAATACCGCCGAATCTGATATGTGGTAATAATCTGACCAGGGTCCGTATTCGCTATAACCAAGCGCGACGTGTACAATAACTTCGTGACATGATCGCATTCTGTATGCCACTGGAATATCATAGCATATATCCAAAGGCATTTTTGCCTGCAAAAGTTTCTAAAGAATTATATAACTTACAGATCCATCAGCAAGTGCCTTCTGTACGTTAGGCAGGTCCGCAGTGGGCACCCAGCACTCTCCGATGAGGCACTTCTTGGTGACGTCCATGTTGAACAGGTTGAGCGTGTGATAGATAGCCTTCATCTTTCGCACCATGATGGTCCAGCTGGCCAGCTCCTTGGCCACGCTCGCTAGCACACGCTGCCTGTGGTCGCGGGTTTGATTTAACACCTAGCATGTGAGACAGAAATGTTGTTTTATTATTATTAAAGCATATCATGGAACTAACATCGTATCGTTAAGACTGAGGGTACTTTATCATCTTATCTCTTTATCATCAGATCTCTTACGGGTTACGCAGAGAGTGCAGATTTCTAACAGATTTTTTTTGTTTTCTGGCAATCTGAGTACTTTTTAGACGTTGTTTTTTGCTTTAAAACTTAAAGAAAGAAAGAAAGAAGAAAGAAAATAATTTATTCACTACCACAAATAAGGCACAGTGTATACAATTACAGGTTATATTGATATGTTTGCTGCGGCAGTGAAAAGGCTACAACTCAGCATAGATGCCTCGCTTAAAACAGCTTGAAATTTTTCGGATTCTCCCGCAGTTTTTTTATTTATTTAAAAACCCGACGTTCTTTGTAGTACCCATGGTCACAAGCGGGACTGAGGTGCTAGACGTCCAAAAGGCATAGTTATTCCAGGGCACCTTCAAACGTCTTGATTGTTTTTTAATCAGATCTACACAGAATAAGCTCAAGGTGCCTTGAGATCTTGCCGTGTAGAGTGTAGAAAATCAAGCATAAAATTCTAAAAATAGTCCTATTTAATGTGTCTACGTGTAAACCCGCCCGATGTTCTTACATCCCATCTTTCGGATACAGATACCTAGTGTTGTAAAAACGCTCGAGTCAGCGCTTAAAACGCTCGTGTTCTCTATGTGTTTCAACGCTCGTGAGCGTCGACTCGGCGCTAAACGTTCGACTTCAGCGCTCATTTTTACAATACTACAGATACACAGGATCAGACACCAATTTTGCTCGCTGGCCGGTGCTGAGCACCACGGCGAGACACCTAGTATACGCCCTACCCCATAGCGACTGCCCAAGCCGAGGCCGTTCCTCCCTGAGGCGCCCTTGAGCTAGTTGCCCCCTTGTCGTTCTATCTCGAGAGTAGTGGTTGTACGCTCATCCTCTTCCGCTAAAGCTTTAAAGCCCCTCCGGCCAACAGCGTAGATCATTCACACACACACACACACACACAAAATGTAAGAAGTCAATGTGAGTCCTCACCATGTTCAAGTCCTCGAGCCTGGTGCGCACGCCCTTGACCATGTCCTGCCGCTCGGTGTTGGAGGGCGGGCACGGGTACAGCGACGCGTGGAAGCCGGTACACACCTTCTTGATACGCGACTTGAGTTGCTCGCCTTGGAAGAACGCTACGAACACCGTCTTGTAGATCTCATTGCCCTATGATTGGGTTAAAAAATATGTTAAGGAGCTAGAGTTGACTTTGTAATGTCACAGTAAATATATGTAAACAGTAGAACATTTTTTTAGCGCAGTGGTTAAGAGTTTAAGGCGCTCCGCCCACTTTGTCGAATAGTCGCCGGTTCGATTCCCGCACGGGACAAATCTTTGTATGACCCACAATCATTTGTTCCGGTCTGGTTATTTGTAATTGTGAATATTCATGTTTGTAAAGGCACCCACGGTACAGAAATGAATCCTAGTGTGGGGTTTCGTTTCTTTAAAGAAAAAAAAATGTTAGTACTAGCGATCCGAATAAGAATCACGCACAAGAATCTATACGGCTTCCCAGAGGGTAGCTAGCTCGCCAAAAAGCCGTGTAAAGCGCGCGTTTAACTCAACAGAGTCCCAAGACAGATACCTACATTTTGTTTAGTTTGGGGGTCATCGGAAATGTTACTTAGTTATTATCTTTTTTAAACAATAAATTATTCTTATTCTTAGTATTAAGATGTTCTACTGTTCACTCATATTTATTGTGGTAATATTGAAAGTGGGCTGCTCCTGCACATTGTAATTAAAAACGGGCTCGACTTCTTAGAGGTTTCTTAAACTATTTATGAAAATTTCTTTTTGTTATCCGATTGGTCTAATAATGTTGGCCAGAAACTAGGAATTATTCCTGTGTCGTGGGTGCATTTACAAACATGAAATTCACATTCACAAACACCCAGATAGAAACAAATATTTGTAGGTCACACAAACATATGTCCCGTGCCAGAATCGAACCCGCGACTACTAAATCTAGGGGGCGGAGCGACTTAAGCTCTTAACAACTGGAGCAAGCCGTCGAAAGGTAGACAGTATTTATTTATTTGTTCAGGTTTGCTAACAGCTATTACATTTTATACTTAATATATAGACATTCTAGGAGTTTTATTTTAGATGCATAACCAATTATAAGCAAATACCACATGCGCTATGAGCAGTTATATAAAAAAAAAGAGAAAATGTGGAAAATACATAGATAAAAAATATATAGATAGAAAATATATAGATTATACAAAAACTAAAAGCAAAATGCGGAAAGAAATATAAACTTATGAATAAATGAAGTCAAAAAATTAAAAGGAAACGTACCATGTAGTAAATAAACATTAACTAGGGTAAAAACCTTGCTAACCAGTACAGGCTGATTTATTAAATAAAATGTAAAAAGATATATAAGATGTCTCATAAATAACGCAAGACCTCACCCCCCGATTAAATAAATGCTTCACAAATTTAATACTAAAACCAATTTTCCAATTATAAAATTTTTAACCTCCTTTTTACGCACTTTTATACCCCAATTAACAATGAAACTTGTACGTGTATGTGTGCGAACTGAGAAATACGTTTTAGAAATGCATTTCAAATCCCCGTATTGCTTTAGCGCTCTAAGGGAGTAAAAATGTAAAAAAAGTAACATACATTAAAAATATTGGAATCAATTCAGTTATCAATTTAGAACAAACTACTTTCAGGTCTTGCGTTTATTATGTTACAGCTTGTAAATAAGTAAGAAAAATGTAAGCGAAATTTAAATGGTCTATCTATCTATCTATCTATAACCTCACGCCAGATCCCTTGCGGGGTAGGCAGAGAGTACAGAGTTCCAACAGGTTCTTTCCTTACATACCTCTCTGGCTTCCTCGACTCTCATAGTTCGTCTCATACACGCTCGCCGGTTACGGAGACTCTTGACTTTTCCATCAGATAAGACTCGGTTTATTTGGTCGTGGTAAGATAGTCTAGGTCTTCCCCGGTACCTGCATCCTTCCACTTTCACATTGTATATCTGTTTTGTCATTCTTTCCTCTGGCATTCTTTCTATATGCCCGAACCAACGGAGCATGCTCTTTCTCATCTTTACACCGATACTATCTTTCATACCTACTCGCTGTCTTACTATGCTGTTGCTAATGCGGTCGGTCAGCTTCACTCCGCACATCTTCCGCAGAGCTCGCATTTCTACCGCATTTATCCTACTTTCATTCTCCGTCTTACATACCCAGCTCTCGCTACCATATAACAGCGTTGGGACAAGAACTCCGTTATGTATGGCCAGCTGCGCCTTATGGCTTAAGTGCCGGCTCCCGAGTAGCTTTCCCATCGCACCATTCACTCTGTTCCCTGCACTCACTCTTCTCTCTATGTCAGCGGTGTATTTCCCATCCTTACTGAAGGCGCATCCAAGATATACAAACTCATTCACTTGCTCCAGCACATCGTTACCAACCACAATCCTTAAATGGTAGTTCAGTCATTTATGTTGTTGTCTATAAAGATTAAAAAAAATACGTAGCCCCCACACTACGATTTATTACTGTGTCGTGGGAGCGTTTACAAACATGAAAATTCACAGACACAAATATCCAGACCGGAACAAATAATTGTGAATCACACATAGATTTGCCCCGTACGGGAATCGAACCCGCGACTATTATACACAGTGGGCGGTGCGGCTTAAGCTCTTAACCACTGCGCTAAATCGTCCGTCAAAATTTGTAATACTGTTTGTTTTCTCAAACTAAAATAAATCAATGAATAGTTAATGATTCTAAATAGTTTTAGTAGAGGGGTCTTCCAGTAGCTTGTCGAGCTCTGCGCGACGCAGGAAGAAGTTTCCCCTTGAGATGCGCCACAGCATGCGCTCGAAGACGCTTAGCGAATATATGCGTGACGGTGATCGCTTATATTATTGGTTATTATTATGTGAAGAGTTATAGTAGCGGGATCGAGGGGCTTTCCAGCCTCATTAGACGCAGATTGAAAAGCATTAGCTTCCTGAGTAACACCTAAGGAGTAACTGAGTTTGGTCGGGAATCGTCCGTTGAGTCTGTTGGAGTCGGTGAAGGGCTTCTACTATTAATTCAGGGTTATTATTATTGAAAATGTGAATAGTTACAGTAGCGGGGTCTTCCAGTGGTTTGTCGAGCTCTGCGCGGCGCAGGAAGACGTTTCCCCTTGAGATGCGCCACAGCATGCGCTCGAAAGCGGGCACTCGCTCGCGCTGCACCACACCGGCCACGAAGCCCAGCCGCCCGCGCGTCGCAGCCGCCTGACCAGCCTCGTCTGACATCAAAGACCTGCGCACGAATGACCGCGACATTAACGAACGAACCACGGGTCTGTTCGTGTGTTCTTATAATAATAATTTAAAAAAAAACACCGTCACGCCTATATTCCCCAAGCGGGGGACCCACGATTCGCCGACGATGTCAGGTCCCATGTAATAGGGGGCGAGCCGGCCATATACCGGGCACAATTCCAGACTTCGGACTCATACTGGGTAGTTTCGTTAGAAAAACTACATTTGTCCGACCTAGCATTTGAACCCAGGACCTCGTGATCACAAAGCGATGCGCTTTTCCCCGAGACCAACGAGACAATCAAGAAAATATAATGCATGCATTTCCTACATATTGCCTTCTTTTTATTGATCCATAAATATCCTTTCAACTACAAGTTTCAAGGTCACTCAGCAGCTAATTATACATAGCAATGTGTTCATTGCAAACAACCTAATTAGCATGTGCATGCTAATTAAAAATGCTAATATTCAGATTTGCGTAATGTTAATGTCATGTTTTTACTGGCACGGTCGTACTTATTTTTAATTCGGTAACTACATTTAAAAAGCCAGAATGCAAGAAAACCATGTAAAATATAATCGTATAAAAATACATGGACAGTACATGCCAATTTCCTCTAATTCTCTATCTATATTATCACAACATTTCCTCTAAATCTATTTCTCAATAAACTACACTTATAAACAAGATCATTGTAATAAAATATAAAAAGCTTGTAAAGAGAGAAAGTATGAGAAAAAAGTAAAAATAAATATCTGAAGAAACCAGATCCACACATAAAGTCTTACACAAATTCTTACATGAATACAATAAAAATAAAGAACTTACTTGGTCAAGGAGTCCATGCCGATCTCCTCCTGGGCGATGAAGAAGGCCTCAGTCTTCTCCAACACGTGTTTCAGCTCGGTAAGCTCCAAGTAATTCTGTTTCAGGTTGACCGCGTTGTGCGACAGCTCCAGGATTTCATTTTCCGTCTTCTCCAAGTGTGCCTGGTAATATTATTATGAGTATGAGTCATAAATTAAATTAGCAGCTGCTACTTTTAATAGATATATGCATACGTGGCTAATGGCATATGGCTGCTTAATTTAGCAGATGCTAATGTTAACAGATGCTACTTTAGTGAAACAGTTACAGCAGTATGCTGTTAGCAATAAGGAAGACTGAGCAAGACATAACGCAAGCAACAATTATTGAGCAAGAAACCCTTTTATCAATCCTCAGTATTTATTACAAAACGTACTCAAGTACAATTTCCTTTTATATACAACATTATAGGTAATAGTGATAGCAAGTAAACACTTTTGTTTTGTATCTATTCTAAAATATTATTTATTTTATTTCCTTGTAATCCCGAGGTCTAGAGTTTAAACCCCAAGTCATAACTTAGGTTTTTTTTTAAATCTATGTGTTATTCTCACTTGCTAATGACGAAGGAACCAACCGGATACCTTGTTTTCTGAGAGACCTTGAACTTTGTAAAAGTATGCCTTTTCTATGGAAAAAATCTCAGGTACAGTCCGGAGTCTAGAACTGTTATATTAATTAGTGAATCTTACCTCAAGATCGATGATCTCCCTAGGGTTGGGCGCCCTGGGTGCCTCTTTAACGGCAGGTATGTGGACGCCGTCTTTGTGCACCTCAGCCTCAATGTATCTAAGTTTGCGTTCCATCTCATCGCAGCGGCGGACTTCGTTCACGAACTTACGTTGGAACGCGTTTACATCAGGGTTCAACTGCAAAGAAATCATGGGATTAATTTATGATGTATATACGAGCATCGATCAATATTTACGTGGAGTGGGCAGGGCATGAGGGGACACGTAAGGTGGACCGATAACCTGGCGCAGGTCGCAGGTAGGAGCTAAATGCGTAAAGCGCAAAGCCAGTCGTCATGGCGTTCTTTGAGGGAGGCTTTTGTCGTGCAGTGGACTTCTAAAGGCGGGTGATGAAGATCAATATTTATGTAGCTATGTTACCGGATGAGTTAAGCATATACGAGGCATGCCTTTTAAGTTCTGTCGTTTCCATATTTCCCGGCAATTTTGAATTTGGAACTGTTCTATATTCGAGTGTGTTTAAATTTTGAATCTTAAAATAGTTGAAAGTATTAGGATTAATGCTATTGTTTAGTCACAGCGTCGATTGGAATCTGTTAGGTTACGTACGAAAATGAATCTTTCTAAGGAAAATGTTTGGGCAATAATTTTCTACAACTTTAGAAGAGGCCTGACACGGCTTCAGTGTTTTGAAGAGCTAACATCTGTGTTCAGTGATAAAGCCCCATGTCTGCGGACTGTCGAACGCTGGAATATAGAATTCCAGCGTGGACATACTAGTGTTAGTGACAAATCTCGCGAAGGACGCCCAAAATCCGCCTTCACTGAAGATAACATCATTGCTGTGAGACAACTAATTCTCGAAGATCGTCATGTGACGTATCGAAAGATAGAGGCTCTATTAGGCATCTCAGGGACACCATTCAGAAGATCTTGCATGAAGCGCTTGGTGTGAGAAAGCTAGTTTGCCGTTGGATACCGCATCTGCTTTCCGACGATCACAAGGCGGCCCGCGTCAGATGGTGTAAGAAAACTCTGCAAAGGTTCAACCGAGGAAAGTCAAATCACGTCTACAACAGCATCAATGGTGACGAATCTTGGGCCTATGCCTACGATCCCTGATTCCAAACAACAATCTACAATCTGGGTCTTTCAAGACGAGCCAAACCCGACTAAAGTTGTTCGTTCTCGAAGCACTTCAAAGAAGATGGTGGCCACGTTCGTTGGAAAAACCGGCCATGTTGCGACTATTGCACTTGAAGATCGTAGAACGGTTAACGCAGAGTGGTATACCACAGTTTGTTTACCACAAGTCACCGCCGAACTTCGAAAATCTAACTCAAAGCGATGCATCATCCTACACCACGACAACGCAAGCTCACACAGCGCTCGTCAAACGATTGAGTATTTGAAGCAGGAAAAAGTAGAAATTCTTGACCATCCTCCATACAGTCCTGACCTAAGCCCTAACGATTTTTTTACATTTCCTAAAATTAAGAAAAGTCTTCGTGGTCAAAGGTTCCAGTCCGGTGAAGAAGCAGTCAACGCTTTCAAGTCAGCCATTTTGAACTCCCCCACTTTAGAGTGGAATAAATGTTCTAATAACTGGTTTGAACGAATGGAAAAGTGTATTAAGCTACGTGGTGAATACTTTGAAAAACAATAAAAAGTACTATAAGGTTCTAGTTGTGTTTTTCTTCAAACGACAAAACTTAAAAGGCATGCCTCGTACCCACCTGAAACGCTTATGATTATTTATGTTACACTTATTTTTTGTATAAACCCCGAGGGGGCACTTACAGTACTACAAATTGTTAATCCATACTAATATTATAAATTGGAAAGTAACTCTGTCTGTCTGTTACCTTTTCACGCCCAAACCGCTAAACAGATTTTATCAAATTTGGCATGGAGATAGATTTTCTCTAGAGGAAGGACACGCTACTTTTTGTCTCAATAAACTTAAGGGTGTGAAATATACTCCTGAAAATAACGCGAACGAAGTTGCGGGTACAACTTAGTATACATATTTTTCAACTTTTAAATTTTACTAATCTACCACCGGATCGGTACGCGATCTTCACTGAGAAGAACCGGCGAGAAGCTCAAAGGAATTGTCTTGTAATGTTATATTACAAAATCAAGTTTACGTTCCAGCTCCAGTTTGATGCCTTAAGACTGACATATAAGATTTACAATAATATTTATAAGAATAAAATCTAAAGGATTTTGGATGGACCAGTCTCCACAAGTAGATAAGCATAGAGGTCAGCCACCTACCTACATACAGGTATGTAGGAAGGTAACTGAAAACTAGAACAATGGAGAGTCCCCATTTTGTAATAAGACTATTTTTTTATTATTATTATTATATAGAAAGAATGACAAAACAGATATACAATGCGAAAGTGGAAGGATGTAAGTACCGAGTAAGCCCTAGACTATCCTACCATGACCAAATAGACCGGGTAACCGGCGAGCGTGTATGAGACGAACTATGAGAGTGGAGGAAGCCAGAGAGGTATGTAAGGAAATAACCTGTTGGAACTCTGTACTCTCTGCCTACCCTGCAAGGGATCTGACGTGATGATATATATGGAGGGAGAGATTATTATAAAATAATGTTTACACTATAGAAGTGTTAACATTATTTTAATAATTACTTTGATTAATTATGTAACTTATTTTTATTATCTGTGTTTTTTTGGTATAATGGGTATAATAAACTGAATAAACTATTGAGTGGAGTTTTGGCGGGAAATCGAAGAGTGATGTTGTCAATTTGTTTTAATTTCCAAAACATGCGTTATTTCGAATTATAATGTGTAATGTTGGTGGAATATTAACCATTATGTGTTCCTATAAATGGAATATGATCAAACGTCACCGTACCCACCCGTACTCGTCTCGTGAAAAATATTATAGTGTGGGGCAACGTGTTTCTAGAAAAAATATATATATATGAATAATATAGATAATTTATGACCAAGCTAAGCATAGACCACAGACCGATAATGTCAACATGGATTTAAATAGCTCTTTCACAAATCAAGATTTTATGTTAATTTCCCAGCTTACATATATGGTAATAATGTAACTTACGTTATCGCGAAGACAGAACCGGTCTGTCGGGGACGGCTTAACCTTTACGTCCCAATATATCGCATCCAGGGTCGTTATTTGCTATGAACCAACGCGACGCTTTACGATAATTTCGTGAAGTTATCGTGTAATGGTGTTCTGTACCAGGGTTGTTCCTGAAGCAGCTTATATACAAATCAGATGATGCCGCTGATGCTGATTTCAACTTTTATAAAATTGGCAAAAATCTAATCTCGGTGAATATAGTCCTAAAAGTTTTGAGTTTTTTGTTAATAATTTTTTCATTCGTTCATATACAAGTCCAGAATACTACTTACTTTTTAAGTTTGGTTTGTGAAAGTACGTACTAGTTATTTACTTTCCGAACTAAAAACCTAAAGTTTATAGTTTGACATACTTCCATATTATCATTTGTCATGGGGACCGGCATTTTTAGCACATATAAATAAAGGGCATTGTCGAAAATTGCCCCAGAACCAACAAACATTTGATTCATACCATCATTATTTATCTATTTTATTAAAATATAATGGCAGATTAGCGATGATTGACGATGACGATTAAACGCAGTGGTTAAGAGTTTAAGCCGCTCCAGCCACTGGGTCTAATGGTCGCGGGTTCGATTCCCGCACGGGACAAATCTTTGTGTGGCCCACAATTATTTGTTTCGGTCTGAGTATTTGTGTATGTGACTTTTCATGTTTGTAAACGCACCCACGACACAGGATTAAATCCTAGTGTGGGGACACGTATTATAAAAAAACAAAAACAAATACGTATCTAACGGATAATTTGCAATCTAAAACGATTTTTTCAAAGTATTGTAATACTTATATCGAAGTTGCCGACATCTTAACTGAACATCAACACATCAATATAACCTCAAATATATTGCTGTTGGTTTGGGACAAATCATGTTTGGGTGCAGAACAATGTCCTTTCTCCATTCAGTCTCGTGAAATTGAGTTTTTTTACTAGTAGGTAAATACAAAAACAAGAGATCGGAAACATTATAGTCAAAACTCACAAGCACGTGTCGTTCTGTCGGCAAACAATGTCAGTGTCGATCAACTCTGATGTCGAAAACGATACTGTACATCCGCGGACACTGATGCTGGTATTCACAACAACCCTATTCTGTACGTCTGCACTACCATTACACGAAGTCATCGTAACGTGCCGCGTTACGTGTTCAGCCATAGCGAATAAGGACCATGCCCTTCCCGTCATGGTTAACTCAGTATCGCGTTCTGCATTCTTATTAACTGCTGTCATTTCATTGTGTACATCAATGAATAAAATCTTGATACTATAAACCCGTAACGCAAGGTTTATGCTTTTCAGGTTGACAGGCGATTTAGCGCAGTGGTTAAGAGCTTAAGCCGCTCCGCCCACTGTGTCGAATAGTCGCGGGTTCGATTCCCGCACGTGACCAATCTTTGTGTGATCCACAATTATTTGTTCCGGTGTAGGTATTTGTGTATGTGAATTTTCATGTTAGTAAACGCATCCACAGGAATAAATCCTAGTGTGGGACTACGTTTTTTAAAAAGAAAGAGTGATGCTGTTATCGTCGTGCCGAGTATATAATTTGTATAAACCGGAAAGACAAAAATAAAGAGTTAAAATTTATATTTTATAATAAACTGACTGACTGGCTGCCTCGTTGGTTTAGTAGCAAACCGCATCGCTTTGTGATCACGCGGTCTGGGGTTCCAATCCTAGGTCGGACAATGTAGTTTTTCTAATCAAAAATTCTTAGTATGAGTCCGGAGTCTGGAATTGTGCCCGATATATGGCAATAGGCTCGCCTCCTATTACATGGGACTTAACATCGTCGATGAAAAGTAAATGTACTTAGTATACCTTTGTCACCCCGCTTGAAAAATATGCCTATATTCCCCACCATATTTAACGGTGTATATTTTAATTATTTTTTTTTACAATCAACATTAAATTGTTATTATGTGTACAGCGATTCTAGAAAAAAATATGTAGTCTTGGCTTACTTTTTTATTAACTTAGCCATAGTAAATCCGTGGATAAATTAATAGTTTTTGTTTAACTAACCTATTGTGTCCCACTGCTGGGCAAAGGTCTCCCCTTCCTTCCTCCAAACTGTCCTATCCTTGGCCAATAATGGCCACTCAGGCCGATATGCATCGAGATCATCGCGCCACCGCTTCTTAGGCCTACCACGACGACGATGTCCGTGTTCTGGGACCCATTCGGTACTCCTTTTAGCCCACCTATCGGCGTTCATTTAGATCAGATGACCGGCCCAATCCCACTTAAGTCTAGCGGTTTTTACGCCCACATCTATTACACGGGTTGTGGAACGCAGCACCGAGTTCCGCACTCTATCCATACGTTTAACACCCAAGATGCTACGCTCCATTGCCCTTTGACAAACCGTTTAATTAAATAATATTAGTAGGCTTGGTTTAAATTTTAGTAAGAATCTAAAATATAAACCATGACTAACTTAATAGTATGCTAACTAAAACCCTTCCCGCGATTTTAATCGCTTTAAACCAATAGGCCAGACCAGTAATGTATCTACACTTTGCATATACTTTACTCTTAGGATTAGCAAATATTTATGCAGATGACTGTTACCGGGCTCATTTTCGGGGCGGAATATCAAAGTTAAAACTTCTTAAAAGATCACTAAGTTAAAACTTCTTTCCGATATTGCTACAGCCAGTCTGTTTCAAAGAAAATTTTACAAAGTGTCTTCATAATTGGCTCTTAATATATGCTCTCCAAGACTTGTACTTACCTATTACCTAATGGTGCGATAGGAAATCTACTTGAGAGCCGGCACTTAAGCCAAAAGGCGTAGCTGGTCATACATAACGGAGTGCTTGTCCCAACGCTGTTATATGGCAGCAAGAGCTGGGTATGGAAGAAGGAGAATGAAAGTAGGATAAATGCGGTGGAAATGCAAGCTCTGCGGAAGACGTGCGGAGTGAAGCTGACCAACTGTATTCGCAACAGCGTAGTAAGAAAGCGATCAGGTATGAAAGATAGTATCGGTGTAAAGATGAAAAAGGGTATGCTCCGTTGGTTCCGGCATATAGAAAGAATGTCAGAAAAAAAAATGACAAAACAGATATACAATGCGAAAGTGGAAGGATGTAGTTACCGGGGAAGACCTAGACTATCTTACCATGACCAAATAGACCGAGTCTTATCTTAAGGACAAGTCAAGAGTCTCCGTAACCAGCGAGCGTGTATGACACGAACTATGAGAGTGGAGGAAGCCAGACAGGTATGTAAGGAAAGCACCTGTTGGAACTCTGTACTCTCTGCTTACCCCGCAAGGGATCTGGCGTGATGATATAGATAGATAGATTTCCAGCAAAATTTTAAACACGAGATTTATATAAAATCGCACTATTTACTATCGACAAAATCCGTTAATCGTACTTAGTCATAACGAGGAAAATGTTACACACTAATTACATACGTGCTTTATTACATCATTGTATACGGTGGTTTAATTTATGAATATTATAAGGCGCTATGTCACGAAGAGGTCGGCCTTGTGAACTACCAAGATCCCCAAAATGCCACCTAGATTACCTTTATATCGATTCGGTGATCAAGTTTCGCTGACTAGTTACGAATGCAACTTTCTGACATACCGGATTAATATTGAATTTGAAGCGGGTATGAAGTAATGCCAAGATTTAAGATGATTGTGACGAAATAAAAATAAAGAGTTTATAAGTAGGTAAAACAATTCATGACTAACTCAACGTAATAGATACATATTTATGATGCAAGAAACGCATTTAATTAATGTCCTTGTCCTGTGAAAGGGAATTAGAAAATAATTATTGGTTTTACGAGTTAGGTTTATGTTTTGATTTATGAGTAGGTACATCATACATATCTCTCTCTCTCTCTCTCTCCTTGGCAATTATTATTCCCATGTGGTGGTGGGGTCTGCCTTCTCAATTTTCTTCTTCCACTTCGCTCTGTTGGACGTGTCGTGTTCGGAGGCATCATACATATCTAATTATTTTAATAACTAGCCGTTACACGCGGCTGCTTACGCGTTTATTTTGTAGTCCATACCAATATTATAACTTCGAAAGTAACTCTGTCTGTTTGTTTCTCTGTTACCTGTTCACGCCTAAAATGGCTAAACAATTTCTATTAAATTCGTCAAGGACTTAGATTTTAACCAGTAGATGGACATATGCTACATTAAAAAAAAGCTTAAGAGTGTAAGCAATTCACTTCGGCAAATAACGCGGACGAAGTTGCGGGCACAGATAGTATCATTATAAGTTACTGCTTATGTATTATTCTTATGTGTATGCTGGAAAGGATCATCAAAATCAATTTAGTAATTTGGCGTGAAAGAGTAACACACATACATACATCCATCCATCCGTAAAAACTTCCTACAAATTAATGATTCACGAATGTGAAGTCTGTAATCATTGTTTAATTAAAATTCCTGATGACAAGGTATATTAATATTTGTTGTTTCAGTTAATCCAGGAATGATTAACGTATAATTAAATATAGACATTAAATCATACGTTTGCGCATGGTTTCGATTCTCGATCACGTCACGGATTATTTATTGTCATCGTCAGCCCGCCCCTACCTACTACTGGATATAACGATAATGATGATGTCAATCATCGCTGTTTAGTGTGTGTGTGTGTGTGTGTGTGTGTGAGTGATGTACGCTGTTGGCCGCGAGGCCTTTACAGCTTCACCGGACTTAAGGGCGAGCGTGCAACCACTACGCTCGAGCCAGAAGGGCAAGGAGCGACATACTCGAGGGCGCCTTGAAGAGGCGCCCTCGGTTGGGACAGTGGCTGTGGGGGGACGGGGTGCACTACTAAGTGCACCGGTCAACCACCGGCTATGGGAGGAGATGTATGACTACGTCGTCGTCGCCCGTATTCTGAGCGGAAAGAGTGGATGACAAAGCATCGGGGGGATCGGTGAGAACATGCCGCGGCCGGCGGTGGCAGCAGGGGTCGGGGCCCCCACCGTAGTCGGCGGCGGCTACGATTAACGGATTCGCATGGGTAGATTCGTTCGCGAAGTGTCGTATTGTCCCCTTTTTAAATATAGGCGCGAATAGGTTCGAGACCTAGATCGGAGTGGAGATCGACATTCCGTACGAACCAGGGGGCTCCTACGGCTTTACGGAGGAAGCGGTTTTGAACCGCTTGGAGTTTATCGATGTGAGAGGGGGCCGAATGCCCGAACACAACACACGCATAAGTCATAATGGGGCTCTGTTTAGTGTCAGATTAATATATTACTACTTACGTACACTACATCAGGTACAGTGCGACCAGGATATTTTGGCCAGTAGATGATATTGACAGGGGGGCGTTTGTGTGAAATTAGGCTTATATATATACCTATATCATCACGCCAGATCCCTTACGGGGTAGGCAGAGAGTACAGAGTTCCAACAGGCTCTTTCCTTACATACCTCTCTGGCTTCCTCTACTCTCATAGTTCGTCTCATACACGCTCGCCGGTTACGAAGACTCCTGACTTGTCCTTCAGATAAGACCCGATCCAGAACTTCTCTGACATTATCCCAAAACTTCTCAAGGTCCTGGGGTGTCGACGAGCTTACGGGAGCATATGCTGCCACCAAAAATACTTTAGTGACACCCAGTTTTAAACGGACCCAGAGAAGTATTGCATCGTACAGGCCATAATCTCTCACTCCAGAGGCCAGGCGATGAGACAGCAAGATACCCACTCCCATACCCCGGACCACAGAGCCATCATGCCATCAGGAAGATCACAGGTTTCACTGCCCCTTCGCTTAGTCTCTGTTACACACAGAGCATCAAGGCGTCTCTCTTTCATTACATCAATCACCTCATGCATCTTATCTTCCATACCACCCCTTACATTCCAAGTGCCTGTTCGGCACTCTGAACCCCACGACTCGCCAGTTCGGGCTCGGCGTGATGGGTGGCGGCCCCCATCGCTGCTTCCACCTATATTCGTACCGACGGGAGCGGGCCGGTACGCGTCGCCTCGGGGGGCGCCCTAGCCCGCACTGCGGTACGTCGACATTATATATATATTTTTTTTTTATTTGTAATTGTACCCTGCAATCATGCAGAAAATGAAATCCTGCAGTCTCGTGCGACTATAATCAGGCTGAATGAGGTAAAATAGGTTTTAGGGTATTAGAGCCGCTGCCCCAACTCTCTTCAGTTATCAAGCCCATTGGCTCTTTTCAAACGATTAATAGGATGTCTTTGCAGAAGCACATTTGTCAGGGGGTGAGGATGATTTATTAGGCGGTTTGAGTATTTCTCTGTGTAATGTTTAGCTTATTCTATCACAGTTTTCATGTCTAGGTACTCATGAATCTCTGAATTGCGAGTGAACTAGGCTGCGCCATTTATAGTCCTTAATATATTGTTTTGGGCTCTTTGAAGACATTGCATGTTTGATTTACTGGCTGAAGACCATAGTTAAATTCCATAAGCCCAAATGGGAAGCTTATAAATTAGTAAAATTTTCCTACTTGTAGAGAATTATTTCAACGGGTAGGTCTGTACGGTTACTAATTAAAAAAAGAACTTGGAAAATTTTCATAGCAAACGGCAACTCAGTCACTGTGATGAAGTGACATTTCACTTGATGACAGCGTCAATTCATATTTTGGGCGCGGGCCACAATATCCTTGAGAGACTGTAATTTTCATGCATTTAATAGTGGAAAAAAAATTTCAATTTGGATCATTTCGAATCGTAGGTAATCGTGACATCACTAGAAATAATACTGTGGATGTTTATACTATATTATTATTCATTCATAAAAGAAGTAAAATTGGTCCGCAACAACATAAGTAATGAATATCAGTGGTGTGAGACTTACATCTCTGAACTGCACGCTGCCGGCTTCTCCCAGCTCGGACACCGAGGTGTACGCCGCCTCTGGCTGGATGAAGAGCTGGCACAAGGCCATCTCCTCGCTGCGGAACATGGCCCCCATTTTGGTGGTCTATTATGTTCCGCCTTTATCTGTAATAGGAAACCAAAAAAATTTATAGAAATAGAACATAAATCTTAGAATACGTTAACGGTAGAATACGTTTAGCTTCAAGCTAAACGTATTCTGCCGTAGGAGGCAATGCAGCTCGTGTAATTAGACAGAACCCTAGAAGTAATAAAAGACATTTCATTACGATTTCTGTGGATAGAACACACTTTGACTAATAATAATTATATAATATTAGCCCTGTTAAGAAACTGTCCCACCGTTGGGCACGGGCCTCTTCTCGGACTGAAAGGGCTTAGGCCATAGTCCACCATGCTGGCCCAGTGCGGGTTGGCGAACTTCACACACCTTCGAGAAACTCTTAGACATGCAGGTTTCCTCACGATGTTTTCCTTCACCGTTAAAGCAAGTGATCATTAATTTTTAATACGCACTTGCTATTAAAAAGGCAGAGGTGCGTGCCTGGGTTTGAACTCGAGAACCTTTGAATTTGCAGTCCAACAGTCTAACCACTAGGCTATCACTGCTGTTCCACTAGGCTATCACTGCTGTTCACTTTGACTAATACACAAGAATATTTGGATAATGACACACCTTGTATTAAGTTTTACAGATAATTATTACCTTATATGTTATATATTACATATTTACATATGTTGTATGTCACAGGTTGTATTACATAACTTGTGTACGTCTAATGCAGGGGTTTTCTTAAAAGTTGAGACAACAAAATAAGAATATTTATGATAATTTAAAAAGTATATAAAGCGCTACTCTTTAAAAATGTCTTTGTGTATAGTCTTTTGGTAGACCAATAGACTATAAACAAAGAAAATAGATCACTGCTTGCATTGCCTACATTAATTATATACGTCCATTGATATATTTTTTATCATAGCAATCAGAATGGCCGCCGTACATGCAAGCCAGCTGCACCATTTAGGTGGTATAGTTCTCGTATTGCGTATATCTCACACCTTATTCGATACCTGTACAGATGTCAGCGATACCTAGACAATGTAAAGAATTTACGAGGTCATATTGTAATATGGAAACGGGGACAATTTGAACAGTGACCAAATATAAATTCAACGAGCCTACTAAATTTAGCCAATTGAAGAAAAAAGAATAACCTAATGTTTAGGGGAAGGTACAAATTCGATCGGGGAAAAATACAATTATGTATTAGAAACTTCTCGGATAACTATTAGACAAGTATAATATATGCTTGCTTTTGGGATTGATCCTCGTCGTGAGAAAACAACACCTGGGCGATCTAATTGGCGTTCTTGTGGTCTCTTTATGATGTAAAAAGAGCTCATTGCGGGAGGGTTCACGGTGAGATATTGCAAAACGTATCTTTTGGAAATCATTGTGCAGGCTAAAAATGTGTCTCATTAATTTAGTAACAAATTTATATAACTACTACAGATCCAGTTTTAATTTTTATATCAAGGTAGGGAAAACTGTATGGTAAGTTTTAACAGCTGATTAAACACTACCCTCTATGCGGTCAATAGCTGCATCGATTTCGCAAAAATATGACAACATGTATATACAACGCCCATTTTTTTGCAAGTTGCAATTCCATTTTTAATCACAGATAACCCCAGGGGTTATTTGTGTTTTATATACAGTTTTCAATGTGACATCGTATGCATCACAGATACTTTCAGAATCAGAATCAGAGGTTTATTTGCAAACGTAGGTACATAAGTTGGTGGTTGGTAAAATTAAATAATCCTATCTATGTTTAGCTCTACGAGCATACAAATATAGTCAGAGTAAATAAAATCTATACATTTAATAAAACTGAAACATCGTCGAATCTGATAATTACATGAGAATAATTAAAACTTTTTATGTCAATGTCATTGGTCTTAACGTCATAGCAAAGAAGTAACAATGTCATAGTTATAGTATAAACAAAATAAATCGGAATTATTAGCTCACCATGGTCACGATCACATTAAAGACTGTTCATTAAAATATTCATTTATCGTGTAAAAGGCCTTCTTTACGAGAATATCAAAAAAAGTTTTCTTAAAAGTATCCATGTTCTTTACTTCAAGTAATTTGTTTGGTAGTTTGTTATACTTTAACAAGGAAGTTCGCAGACCGACACTTTTTATTAAAAAATTGGCCCCCGCAACATAAAATTATCATTCTACTTCGTCGCAAGGCTGTTAAGTCTTTTTATTGCAACTTATCGGTATGGTGTGAATCAGTAATAATAATGACATTGGTTCGCCATTTACCACTTATGGACCGTTCAATATATAGTTTGTAATTTTACAATGATCGCGTTACTCTTTATAGGAAGCGTGTTAATTCGCCGAATCCGGTTAGGTGTTTGCGCTAGAATTTTACTTTCAGCTGACATTGTTAACGCTAACTAGGTAATCTAAAACAAACGAACCGTTCAGAAGCTAAACACTCACCGTAGCCGAAACGAGCACTTAATTTGGTCAAAAACGTTGTTTAGTCATTAAAAACTAACAAATCGTTAAAGACCTCCGATTAATATTAAGTATTTTGCCTCCTTGCTTGTTAAAATACTTCATAACATTAAAATAGTGGAACAGAACCAACACGTTTAAGTCACGGCAATTATCCATAGTTATTGAATGCGCCTCTTTTTAACGAATTAAAAATTGAACGAGTTGTAAGCATTCAACGTAACTGACATTCGATATGCGTACTCAGGCGTGCAACCGCGGTGTTTAAAAGCAAACATTACCATTATATTGCTTTTGTTTTTTTAAGATAGGTTAATATTGAAATGAGTCATTTGAAAAGTTTGTGGAGTGCCGCAAGGTACAATAGCCGGTTTATTTTAACGTTCGTTCATGTTAGTTTTTATACGTAAGGATCATAGTTCAGCGCGATAGTTGTTGAGCAAAATATTACCTTTGTTCCGTAATTGAACTCAGAACAAATAGCATAAAGAAAAAGAAACCGAATTCCTGATATATTTTAACCTTCTTCGGTTCTTCAAATACTATGTACACTTGAGGCCTTCGGGTCATGTTGACCCGCCTTCAAAAATATGAAGTAATTGTTTTAAATGAAATACAAAATCTAATCATTTCTAAGACACATTCATTAAATAAAAATAAGGAAACATTAAACGACTATATATATACTACTAATTTTCTCGGCAACACGAAAGGCACAATACTTCAGAATTTTTCGGACATATATGTTTCTTACATTTTTTATAGATTTTTGAAGTTTTGACATTTTTTGAAGGTGGACATACACTACGCCTTTTTCTTTTATTAGAACTCTGAGTAGTGGAAGTATTCGTTGTCTGAGTAACACCTGACTGCACTCGTTGTACTATCTATCTATCTATCTATAACCTCTTGCCAGATCCCTTGCGGGGTAGGCAGAGAGTACAGAGTTCCAACAGGTTCTTTCCTTACATACCTCTCTGGCTTACTCGACTCTCATAGTTCGTCTCATACACGCTCGCCGGTTACGGAGACTCTTGACTCTTGACTCTCTCGTTGTACTAATTCCCGTAAAGAATTTACTAGTTCATTTAGACATAAATACATTTAGAAGTTCTTTTGATTTATTTATTATTTAGAAATAAATCAAAAGAACTTCTAAATGTATTTATGCGATTACCGGCGTACCTGGTAATGCCCGGTGTAAGTTTTATTAGGTTTGCACTACTCAAACGACCTCTGACTTCCCATGGGGTTCTTGACCAGACAAATTCACCATTTTGTGATAACATTTGGTTTTCATTAGCACTGGTATTGGTAATGTGTCTTGAAAGAGGCTCTTCATCGCTATTTGTTTCGTCACTACTGCTTTCATTGTCTAAACTGGGTTGAATATTGTCGGTAGGATTTTCATCCAAACTATTTGCGAAATCATAGCTTCAGACAAATTGTAAGCCATTTCAAACACCAGCGGAACACATCAAGTCCAAACAACCAATGAATCAAATAAAAGTAACCGTCTCACGTAAGTAATGTAATCTAACCGCATACAAATGTAAATAAACAATTTTTCTCAAACTACCTTCAACAATAACACGCTAAGTGATTGGGATATGACTAACATTTATAAATTGTAAGTATCTTCTTAGAATGCAACAAAGCATTATTGTTTGCAAAACACGGGCTTTTCTGACCCGAGGATCTTTTTCATACTTGGGTATTATTGACCCGAGGAACCTAAGACGGTAAAAACTTAATTTTCTTAAGATAAGAGACTTCACCATCATTTTACAATACTAAAATATAGTGAATGCATAATTAATAATTATCATGAAGTCGTAATAAATTATATTAATAATTACGACTTTTATGGCCAGTTAAATTTCAGTTTCGGGTCAATATGACCCGAAGAACCGAGGAAGGTTAAGCTGAAATTCCTGTAATATTTTAAATAGCCCTATCAATAAGGTCTTGAATGACAAGTCAAGAGTCTCCGTAACCGGCGAGCGTGTATGAGACGAACTATGAGAGTGGAAGAAGCCAGAGAGGTATGTAAGGAAAGAACCTGTTGGAATACTGTACTCTGCCTACCCTGCAAGTGATCTGGCGTGATGAGATAGATAGATAGAATAATAATTATGCTTCATTCCACTTCACCGTTTATTTGTCTTACGTTAACAAATGTTTATGAACAGAGAAAATAGCAATTTAAAGAACCCTCGTCAAAATATGTATTGTAAAGTTTACAAAACTATGAAGACATTTTCCTAAAATTCAGTTAACAAAAATGTAAGAGCTTCGAATACGAAATTTCGTAGATACAAAACTAAATAATATTTTTACCTACCTATATTACAAGATCGCAATAACAATAAAACTGGTAGAATTTAAAAAAAAACTCGTACCTACGAAACAAAAAAGGCCATCTCCATAAAAGCCGATCAAATGAATCGGAAGTCGCCAAATCATACTGCGGTACAAGATTCTCAAGATTTTAAGCTTAGAACCTAAATCAAGCGCTATTGATTCTGAAAAACTGTTGACAACGTTCCCAACCAGTGAAGCAGGAATTAACTTTTCGCGGTCACTAACAAGGCCAATAGTTTTTGCGAGTCGCGACACGCAGTTTTTGTTGACCATTATTCTCCTCAAGTTATTGAAGCGATCACTTCCTAAATAATTTGTTATATGGAAAAGCAAAACATTTTGTGCAGTTGGACCTTGATCGGGGAATCAGACGCCGTGCAATTGGTAGTAATTTCGTGTAGGAGCTAGATATAATAATTCTAGTCTAAAGTATTATAAACTATATGATTAGGTTTAAGAAGTCATTCATTATTCTGTAACAGTAGTCATTTAAACGATTTATATATCCAAGTAGGTAAATGTTCAAAGCTATTCGGAACACGTACAGTATTACTAATATTGACTATGGTTGTGTCGAGTGGTCTAGACCGAATATTCGTGTGTTCGAACGTTGCATAGAAAAAACCTTTGAGTGACCCACAGACATTCGTTTTGGTCTAGGTTTTTGTTCTTGTAAAAATTAATTTCACGTCCGACACAAGCCCTAGTTGGGCATTCCTTCTAATAGGCCTACATTCATTGTATTTGGTCAACTCTATTAAACTCGACTCAACTCGACGAATCAAGCTAAGTTTCAATTCTCTTTCCAAACCTTCATCCAAAGTAGGAAGACGTTTTTTCTACTTCCCTAATAAGTAGATAGGCCCCGGGCAACAACCATATAATAGTATAATCAGACTTAAAATCTGACTAAGTATATACAAATAGAGATACTGTAAACACACACAAAACACCTTTATTTGTTAACATTGATTCATGGTTAGGTAAGGCCTCTTATACAAGATCCTCATAAATAATTCAAATTTTCGAAATGTATGAACAGAAATGGTAAATCAGAATTAAATAGGCAAGAATGATTAAGTAATTTTTAAAGTCCTTATTCAAATAAATTAGATGATTTAATTCTATTCAGCTATAAGGTTAAAATTATGTGGATATATCCTACTGTTTATGTGAAAGTTATATATGTTTTGATGTTTGATACTCAATCACGCAGAAACGGCTGAACGGATTTGAATAAAATTAGGTACAAAGATAGTCTATTGGAGTCTTGTATTAGCACATAGGATACTGTTTATCCCGGAAAAATGTTGGGTTTCTGTCTAAACTTAACGCGGTCGAGGTCGCGGGCATTCAATTCATTGAAATATAATATTGGATCTCAAACTAGGCGTATTTTACCTGTATCTTGAGAACAACATCACTTATTATCATTGTTATCATACCAACAATTGAAGGCAGAGCATTTGAATATTAAATCAATTTTAAATAAATTCAACAATTAAGATAATTATGCCTCATTACAATTTATCTTTGGTTTTCTGAATTACACGGCAAATGGATACAATAGTTACATAAACACGAGTTGACGTCAGCAAAAATAAAGAATTTATAACGACCAGCATATAACTTGTACATCTGAGTAGTTATCATAACAAATGATTGACAAGTTGGTCGGAGCGATTAGTAACGAGTAACAGATACACAAACAATGAGCACAAGGCGTTACATTTGTTCGCTCATCCTCAAGATAGTTGCCGAATACTATTTTCAGTGTTTAATATTCCACTCACGTGCCGTGGTCGAACAATATTCGTTAATATGTACCTAATGTTGCCTACAAAACCATTATCTACCAGACATTTTCTATGCATAAGTAAATATTTTAAAGACGTCGTTTTCGTGTTTTAACTATTTTTATGTGAACTGGAATAGGCTAGGCGTTTTTGTTAACTGTTAGTATAATAGTTTTGCTCTAGAGTTTGTAATTGATCAAGTCAATTTACGAAACAGCAGAATTGTTTTTTTTTATAATTTTTCTGTCCTACATTCATGTTATTGTTCTGGATTCTATAAATGAATATCTGCAATAACATGGTCGTATATCGAGAACACTTCTGTTGTAAAATTTAATGAGCCGGTATAGTTATATAAAGAAGCGAATCTGATTTCATGTTAACTTATCGGATTTCAAATGGATAAGACCATAACGGATGCAAGCGTGAATGATTCTCGACGTAATTAACTCAATGAAGTTAATTGTATAGGTGGTAGATAGGAAACTGTGCCAAGATACGAAGTGTCATCCAAAAACCTTTTATGGCTATTTTTGTTTGAGATGTATAAGCAGAAACTTGGAAGATATTTGTAATTATACTTTGCGTTGACTCATGTCATCATAAGCTTATGGCTGACAAGTAATGACCATAAACTTTTATGTTTGTAAAAACTTTAACCATTTCATGAAATATATAAAGCAAGTGAAGATCATTAAGCCCATAATAACTCTATTTTATAATTTAGAAAGAATCTATTGGCCGACGATCATATTGTGCTACGTACAATAGCACCAATAATTTTATAAAAATTGAAATAAGTTAATATCTCGACTGCGCAATTACAGATCTTGAAATTCAACCACACGTGACGTAAATTTTCTTTCGTGTACAAATGTTACATTGCAATAATTTAAGTTGAGTTGGTGTTGAGGTGTTTAGACGTTCGACGGCCATAAGTCTCTCATATCTTAATTAATAAGTTATGTGACATGACAAATATTGGCTATTTAATTGTCAAGCACGGATACGCAAGCATTATCGTTACTGATGTTGAAAGGAAACACCCATTAAACAACAAGAGGACATGGTTCGTTGCTTCGGATATGTTGAAACAATTCCGGAAGTAAGGATGACAAAGCAAATACAGGTATCTACCTACTACACAGGAACAACCGTAGATATATTAAATTGGAGTAACGGCATGTGCGGAATCTGGCAACCATGATTACATTAAGGACAGTCTGTAATAGGAAACTACATGTATTCAAGAAACGGTTAGCATCAGCAACTTGCTAAAACATTATGTGTACCTAGAAAGCAAATTCTTGAGTTGATCCTGAATTTGATATATGTATGTACTAAGTAATATATCGTGAAGAAGTCTACGAGTATCTTCACCACGAGAACTATTAATTATTTATGAAACTCTTAGGCAACGATTATTCATTGCCATTAAACTTTTTAAAACGAATAATTATTTTCGAGCATTCCCAGGAGTTAATTGCTTCTACACTGTTTTAAATATCGTTCGTGGTTCTTAAATATGGTAATTGGAGATATATAGAGACGATATAATCCGGCGATAGTTTATCTATTCGCATGTGTGTGAATGATGTACGCTGTTGGCCGCGAGGCCTTTACAGCTTCACCGGACTTAAAGGCGAGCGTGCAACCACTACGCTCTAGCCAGCCAGAAGGGCAAGAGGCGACATACTCGAGGGCGCCCTCGGTTGGGACAGTCGCTGTAGGGGGACGGGTGCACTACTAAGTGCACCGGTCAACCGCCGGCTATGGGAGGGGATCTACTACTACGTCGTCGTCGTCGCCCGTATTCTGAGCGGAAAGAAGGGATGACAAAGCATCGGGGGGGTCGGTGAGAACATGTCGCGGCCGGCGGTGGCGGCAGGGGTCGGGGGGGAGATCGTAGTCGGCGGTGGCTACGATTAACGGATTCGCATGGGAAGATGCGTTCGCGAAGTGACGTGTTGACGCCTTTTTAATAAAGGCGCGAATAGGTTCGAGACCTAGATCGGAGTGGAGGTCGACGTTCCGTACGAACCAGGGGGCTCCTACGGCTTTACGGAGGAAGCGGTTTTGAACCACTTGGAGTTTATCGATGTGAGAGGGGGCCGAATGCCCGAACACAACACACGCATAAGTCATGATGGGTCGAACGCAAGTTTTGTAAAGTGTCACCTTATTTCTAAGGGACATTTTACTCCGCTTGCAGATTAACGAATGGAGACGACCGAGCACAAATGATGCTCGGTGACGGACCCGCTTGATGTGCGGGCCGAAGGACATGGTACTGTTTAGGGTGACCCCTAGATATTTGACCTCTTTGACCCAGGGAATGGGTCGGTCGAACATGGTCACTTGGCCGAGATTACTTCTAGGGCGGCGCAGGGAGTGGCGCGGGGCGGCACCTCTGGAGAAGAACACCGCAGCGCTCTTGTCCGGGTTCACCTCAATACGCCACTTCCTGAACCAATTCCCTAGGGAATTGGCGGATGCCTGAAGGTGTCTGGTAATGAAACCCTTATTCCTATGCGAGACGTAGAGAGCGGTATCATCCGCGAATAGGGCTAGATGCGCCTTACTCGAACGAGGAATGTCGTTCGTGTAAAGGCTAAACAGGAGCGGAGAGAGAACTGAGCCCTGTGGGACTCCAGCACTGATGGAGTGGGAAGTGGAGCGCGTCATTTCGACGCGATAACGGAAGGCGCGATTCGACAAGAAGTCTCGTAAGATGAGCACGAGTCTGTCCGGCACACCCAATTGGTAGAGCTTGTAGATCAAGCGGTTGTGCCAGACTTTGTCGAATGCCTTCGCGACATCTAGGAAGAGGGCGCCCGTGTAGATGGGTTTGGGTCTATTGAGACCGGAGAGGATGTGCTCCGTGATGCGGTGCACTTGGTGGACGCAAGAGTGTTTGGCTCGAAAGCCAAACTGCTCGTCGATAAGGATACCCCTGGACGTTACGAAGTCTTTGAGCCTCGCCAGAAGTAGGCGCTCGTATATCTTGGCCAGGGAGTTGAGGAGACTGATAGGGCGGTAGCTCGCGGGGAGATTGCGAGGTTTGCCGGGCTTGGGAATGCCTATGACGTCCGCCTCCTTCCACTTAGCGGGGAAGGTGCAGTTCGTCATGGCGGCGTTCAAAATGGCCACCAAGAGGCAGATGAGTTGGGCGGGCAGGCATTTCAGAACGCGATTCGAAATGCCGTCAGGGCCGGGGGCTTTTTTAGTTTTAAGACCCATAATCAGATCTTCGACCTCCGTTTGCGTGATAGGAGGCAAGGAATCGACGGGGGGGAGGGATGCCCTGCGCTCGACTTCCCTGTCGACCGCGTCGACGTGGGACTGGTCGACGGACTGAGAGCTGGGGGCGCACTGGCTCTCGAGGGAGTCGGCGAGAAGCTCGGCCTTTTCGTCGTCGTCGAAGGCTGGGGGTACTGCGCCTGAAGGGCGGGACAGCGGGGGCATGTCAGTCGTGGAGTCGGATTTGAGGCTACGCGCCAGCTGCCAGTAGGCCAGATGCGACGGCGCGATGCCCTCTAGGAGGACACCCCACCGTTCCTCCCGGACCTCCGCGACACGACGCTTTACCTCTCGTTGTAAAGCGCGCATCCGGGCCCGATTGGCTTCGGTGGGGTAGGAGTCGTACGCTCGGATGGAAGCATTCTTGGAACGAATGAGATCCCTAACATCGTCCGGCAGTCGAAAGCGGTTGAGGTAGAGATCTTCCGCCTCGACTTGCTTGGACGATCGACTGACAGCCGATCGGATGTGCTCGGTGAAGGCATCTACGGCCTGATCGGTGTCCTGAGGGGACGGGATGAAGTCCGAGCTGAGAGGCAGGGGGGAGAGTCGGCATCCGCCAAGGCCGTGCTTAGCGCATGCCAATCCACCACCGTCTTTTTGGGTCGCTGAGGGGCGGAAGGGGGGGAACCGAGTCTCATGACTACAGGTCGATGGTCAGAGTCGAGTTCCTGGACTACTTCCAAGGAGTGCAGCCGTAGGGTGACACCCTTCAGAAGCGCCATGTCCAGGACGTCGGGTCGGTGATTGGGATTGTTAGGATAGTGGGTAGGGTGCATGGGTGCGATGACGTCAAAGTCGAGAACGTCGACCAGGGCGTCAAGGCTCCTACCGTTAGGGGAAGTGGTGAGACCGTTCCAGGCCACGTGCTTGCTGTTGAAGTCGCCCGCCAGAATGACGGCGCTTCCCAGATTGAGGAGTGCTTCAAAGTCACTTCTGAGAACGGATTTAGTGGGGGAAAGGTAAACGGAGGCGATCACGATGGGCTGGTGCCCCGTGAGAGAGACGCGACAGACCGAGGCTTCGATGTTGGTGAGCGCGGGGGGATCGAGAGGGATGCAGTGCAGGGACCTCCTGTAGTAAATGAGACTACCGCCTCCGCGGGAGCCGATTCTGTCATTGCGCACGAGGTTGTACTTTGCGATCCTAGGATCGCGTTGTGCGGGCTTCAGGAAGGTTTCCTGCACGAGGAGGATATCAAGTTGGTGATCTCGGAGGAAATCAGCAACCTGATCTCGCTGGGAGCGAAGGCCATCGGCGTTAAAGAACGCCAGGGATAGGTTGTGGGGCTTTAGGCGGGGAGATCGTAGATCCATTATTGGGTGCGGGGGGGTTGGGTTTTGAGGGACGCCAGGACGTCATAGGCGTCCCTGTATTCCGCGGCCAGGAGAACCTGGTCCGCCAGGTTGGTGGCGGCGCGGAGACGAAGGGCGAGTTCGCGGACTCTGGGGAACAGTGCGGGGCTTATAACCGCCGAGACGCTCATTATCAGGTCGACGTCCTGACTGACGTTAGTGGGCGGAGGGGGACAAGCCGCCACCGGCGGGATCGCCGGTGCGCGCTTCGGGGGGCGGGCGGGGCCCACTGACGCAGGGTGGGAGGCCGCAGTGTAGGGCAGCGGCTTCACCCACGCGTTGGCGCCGAGGGACGGCCTGAGCGGCGGGGGAGGGGGGGCCAGCTTCCGTGTCGCGGGAGCGCGGGGAGCCGTGGTCGCTGGCGCAGAAGGCACCGGACGAGGGTGCGCTGAGGGCGCGGGGGGGTGTTGCGCTGAGGGCGCAGAAGGGGGGGCAACCGCGCGAGGGCGGCGGCGGCCGCCGCGCCTCGCCCGGCCGTGCTTCCCCTTCGGGGCCTTGGGGCAACCGCGATAGTTCGCGGTGTGCCCCTTGGTGCCGCAGAGGACGCAGCTGGGGGGCTCGGCCGCCGTCTCCTTCGAGCGGGCGCACTGGGACGTCGCGTGGTCCCCGATGCACTTAACGCATCGAGGGCGCGCGTGACAGTTTCGGGCAGAGTGCCCGTACAGTTGGCAATTGTGGCACTGCCCGGGCGTGCCACGTTTGTGGGGGGCCTCCACGGAGAGGCCAGATATATGGCACACGGCCTTCAGGTCGAAGACCCTACGGCCGGACTCGGTGCGGTCGAGGACGACCAGCACCATGTCGTACGCCTCCTTGGAGCGCCCATTGACCATTCTGTGCACCTGGCGCACAGGAAGGTCCTGGGACTGGAGGTCGGCCTTGATGACGGCGGTGTCCAGCTCCCTCGGGACACCGCGGATTACCACCCTGAGCTCCCTTTCCTCCTCCAGGGTGTATGTGTGATAAGCGATCTTGTTGGATCGCAGGAACGCGGATAGCCGTCGGTGGTCGTCCGAAGACGCCACCTTGACGGCTATGCCTTGCGCGGTGGAACGCGCGTGCGTGTAGTTTATCTGGCGATTATATATCGCCTTGGAGATGCGCTCCCAGGCGCTCTTGTCCTGAATGACAAGCGGCGGGGGAGTGATGTTCGGACGTGCGGGGCGCGCGAGGGGGGAGGCCCTCGCGGCCGCGTCGGGAGACGGAGACGGCCGGGGGCCGGAGGGGCCGGGAGAAACGGAAACGTTTCCGGCCTTCTGGATTTTGGGTGGCGGCGAGTCGCGCGGTTTGCGCGCCCGCTTTCCATTCGCGATGGGGTTATCTATTCGCACGAGCTGTAGAATACATTACTTCGAATGTATTTTATAGTTTTATTACTGCTGTGGTTTATAGTAATTTACCTATTGAAGTGTACTCCGAAAAGGGTTGACATCTATTAAAACTTTGTGCTCACCAAGATTTGTCATATGCCTCCGCAACTACTTGACTATGTCTACTAACATAGTAACGGACGATTTAGCGCAGTGGTTAAGGGCTTAGCCCGCCCCGCCCACTGTGTCTAATAGTCGCGGGTTCGATTCCCGCACGGGACAAATCTTTGTGTGATCCACAATTATTTGTTCCGGTCTGGGTATTTGTGTATGTGAATTTTCATGTTTGTAAACGCACCCACGACACAGGAATTAATCCTAGTGTGGGGCAACGTTTTAAAAAAAAAAAAAAACAAAAAAAATAGTGGTTTACCCTCTATACCTCGCTTTCGTCAATTGTCTTTAGCATGTGCAAGTGAATACCCAATAGACTTACCCAATACTCTTAGAATATCGACCTCCTTATAGGAGGTAGGTCAATATTCAACGATGAATCTCCAATAATTTTCTTGCGGATTCGGAATTCTCGAATATACTGGTTCACCTAAGGCAAATCCTTGAGATTTCATGCGTGTATGCCATTTACCGTATATCCGAGGCTAAGGCATCGGAAATATGGTGTTGAATGTATAATATTAATATTGCAATAAATCCTTTGATATATTTGAAACTAACAAATTCTACGAATGCAACTATTAAAGTTTTATAGCTGCACGAGGTATATCGAACAATAAGTTTCGAAACGGTCCATCGGTAAAAATTAAATTACTCACGGTATAAAACCAACAGGATAAATCATTGGGACAGAACGCTGCGAAGGTTATCAGTACCACATACGTGCATATTTAAGTATGTACATACGAGTTGAATAGGTGGCTAACTTGTTCTCAAAGGTCGGGCAAATGCAGGTTTCCGGTGTCCACTTATGTCATTTCCGATTGTATGACCTTTCATTTTGATGGTTATGGAACTTTCCTACACAGATAATGTATTATATCTACCTAGTGTATTATATCTGTGATATTGCATGAGATATTGTACATCAGAGGGCCTAGACAAGTTGCAAGCGTTTTGTTTCAATCCTCTTGTCGCAATCAATAGCGCATTGTTTTGACCACGTGACTTTTCGTTGCAAAATGTCATTCCCATACATTTTTCCGCTTTCTATTAACGTTAACGACTGTAGATTGTCAACTTGGCTATAGGCGCAGTTTTGTGAATTATAATAAAAAAGAGATAGGTACGTGCTTGTGTTCTCTTTAGCACAAGGATGAGTAGGTACTAGAGAGTCAAGCTATCTGGTTATGTTCCAACATATTAGATCATGTGTTTTTGGAATCACTTGATTCACGAGGGTGGCATATATTATAAAACTTGTTTAAAAATTATGCGGTGTCAAAGTTGTTGTTTCTAAGTACATTATTATTAAATACTACTTATTGCCATCAGCCCGAGAACGGCATCAAACTGCGATATGCTTCTGAGACCAATGCGGTAATCAAAATGATGAATTAATTCTACAAAATCAAGTATCATAAACTATCATACAACTAAATCTCTAGGTATTACACACAAACGTTAGAAGCGTCGAGGTAAAGTCGATGTTCTAAAATTATAATACCATAACGCTCTTACACATATGAAGTGTTCATAGGGTATAGATCAAAGTACGATGGGTAATATTTTGCGGTTATACAGACACCGTCGGTTATAAACAATTGCAATATATGAGATAAACTAACTAATTTTAGCGTGTAAAGTGTTCGGGAGCGGAGTAGATCGATGACAGCGGTAACAAATTGCCATTACGAACACACCGTAGTTAACTCATAAATCCATTAAATGTTATTTATAGATCGGGTTGAACGGAATATTTAATTACTCATTAAATACCGACCTGAAGGAAAAAACACGCCATAGTTCCTGCATGCTAGCATTTTTGGATCAACAGATCAAACAAATTCTTTGGTAATTACGCTTCGAGGTGTGATGACGAAATCTGAATTACTTAAAAAAATATCTCCTTGATCCCGTGCCTCATGTGTAGCTCATTATTAAGTAGTCCTGGGTAAGACCTCTAGGTCAGATAAGTTATAATTGGGGCTTTTCGATCGAAACATTCCCAGCAGTTCAGAACTTGGAATTGTGCCCGGTATAATTACTTGTCCCCTTTTACATTAGGACCTAACATAGGTGATTTTTTTTTACTTTTTATTCCATAATTGAAATATTTTTATTCTCAAATCAACTAAGTCTGTTAAGTCCTTAGACTTAGCTTATGTTAACTAAGCCTTTGTCCTTGATCTAAAGAACTTCCTTCTGTCATGTCTTGAGATTTTTACAGACAAAAAAAAAAGCGTCGGACTTTTATACATTGTAAAATAACGTGTGTGATTCTGATAAATTCGTTAGAGCTTTAAAATTGACCGAAGAGTAAATATGGCAATATTGCGGCAGTTATCCATTTAGACGAATTGATTTTAAACAAACCAGGATGCAACAGTCATGGTCTAACAAACGTAATGTAGCAAACGTAATATTTTCAATATTTCCACTAATTAGCTGTTTCGTTCCACTTCTGTTTATAATAATACCGATGAACGGTGCCATTAATTTATTTTATTAGTAAACCTGAACTCATAAGAGAGTCGTCAAAGTACGTATTTTATGACTCAAACTTGGCATGAATACTTGAAATTGTGTAATAAATTATAATTTAATTTAAACCACGACGAACCTACAAGATACAATTTTAAACATTGTCGTATATGTGGTTTTATTTACTTAGCATTCTCCTGTTTGCAAATTTACAATCACTTTTCTGCTATCTCTATCTATCTATAACCTCACGCCAGATCCCTTGCGGGTAGGCAGAGAGTAGGTTCTTTCCTTACTGACCTCTCTAGCTTCCTCTACTCACATAGTCTCAGATACGCTCGTCGGTTTTGTAGATCCTTGTCGATCCTTCAGATAAGACACAGTCTGTTTGGTCATAGTAAGATGGTCACTTTCTTCGTCTTGTATTAATAAACTGCTACTATTAGCTACTACGTCACGTTTTCGCTTCGCCTATACCGCAATGCCTGAAGACTAAAGTCCAACCAATGCGTTCTACCTGTTATGACCTACGGGGCCGAGACGTGGACACTCACAGTGGGACTAGTCCACAAATTCAAAGTCGCACAGCGGGCTATGGAGCGAGCTATGCTCGGCGTCTCTTTGAAGGATAAAATTCATAACGAGGTAATCCGACAAAGAACCAAAGTTACCGACATAGCTCGCAGACTCAGTAAGCTAAAGTGGCAATGGGCTGGTCACATCTGCAGATACCGACCGCCGATGGAGCAAGCGTGTCCTAGAGTGGAGACCGCGACTTGGTAAGCGTAAGGTAAGACGGCCCCCAGCTAGATGGACCGACGACCTCAAAAAGGTCGCTAGGACAGACTGGATGCGGAAGGCGGAGGACCGTGTGCAATGGCGCGTGTTAGGAGAGGCCTATGTCCAGCAGTGGACTACGATAGGCTGATTGATTGATTGATTGATACTATAACTATATTGCGTATCAAATTATTATGATTCATGCACTAAGAATAAGGAGATATAATCAAAGGTCGTAGGGCACGTATTATGCTTGTAGAATGCGAAGACTTGCAGTAGACTTTGAATTACTACAACAAGTGCAAAAGGTTTATTTCAGATTCTTTTTGACGTCAGTTCGGTACTTTGCCTAGCTATTATTATACGAATCATCAGCTTATACTAAAGTTCCTTGGTATAAAACTTATAAATAAATGTGAAAGTATGTTTGAATGATTGTTACTAATTGCCTCGTTGGTCTGGAGGCAAAGCGCATCGCTTTGTGATCGCGAGGCCCTGGGTTCAAATCCTAGGTCGGACAAATGTAGTTTTTTTAACGAAAAATTCCCAGTATGAGTCCGGTGTCTGGAATTGTGCCCGGTATATGGCAATAGGCTCGCCCCCTATTACATGGGACCTAACATCGTCGGCGAAACGTGGGTGTACTCAGTACACCTCTGCCACCCCCTCTGGGGAATATAGGCGTGACGGGGTTTTTTTTTTGTTACTAATTCACGCAGGAACGGTTGAACGGATTTGGATAAAAATTAGTTACAGTTAGACACAGATAGTTTATTACCTGAATTAATACATAGGATACTTTTTATCCGGAAATATGTATGTAAGTGTAATGTATGTGTTACTGTCTTAGTCAACGCGGACAAAGTTGCGGGCAGAAGCTAGTTTTACATATAAATATATCTCAAGTTATTAAAACCTCTACAGCCATATGTACAAACTATGTAAATTACGTAACGAAAACGTCATTAGTAACGGATAAATTTTACGAATTCACAAGTATATAATGGAATCTACCAACAACGAACGTTGACCAAAGAGCATTGTGAAGAACGAAGCCCAAACGATGTCTCAATTGTTAGTCTGTTACATATTAGTCCAAATAAACACACTTGGTTCACCGCCAATTATTATGCGATCAAAACATGTGTCTCGATGACTACTTCTCATTTATATAATGGGTAGTGTAAATTGACGTAAGTACCTGTCTAAGTACCCAATCGGAAAACTGACAACCCATTTCCTCCGACATGATATCTTTTTGTCTACTTGTGCACATTCCTACGACTTACGATCCTACTTCAAATATTTTTCTATAAATCGCTATGTATGTTATACTTATGTAAGAAATATTTTTAAAATCATAATCATCGGTCTTCCAGTTATAATTCCACTCAGTTATCGACGACATTGCATACCTTTCAAGTCTTAAAAAATATTTTAGGCGAAGATAGGAAATTTTTCCTATCTCGATGCTCAATTTAGACCTGACATGGATGAATTGCTTTTCAGATTTACTCAAAACTGGTTTTTATATTAAATATCTTAAGTAACATTATAGTGTGCCGTTCAGTTGCCATGGCAAGATAGGCAGCGAGATGAATATAAGTTATCTCAATGGACTCTTTATCACAAGAATGCACGTGACTTCAAACTTTACAAGGTTGTTTAAAGAAATAGCTTTGTGTCAAACCACGGCCGCCTAGATAAAATTAAATTAAATGTTTGAAATGGCCTCAGGATCCAATGAAGGAAAACAACACGTAAACGTATAAATGAAACAGCAAAAATTCAACACAGGTTTCTTTCGTTATATGTTAGGTCCAGTCCTAACCCAATAATAAATCGAAATTAAAAGAGCTATTATAATAGCATCTATATTTGAAACAAATAACGTTAACGTATATAAATATGAAGTTTTTTTTTTTTCAACAGCCTGGAACTAATCAAGCCGCAGAGAAACTACTCGAACAAAATAATACTTTGACAGCATAAATAAATGAGGTGCAGCAATGTATAACGTACCTACTTGTTGAAATAGATATTACCCAGGTATTGGCACAGACAAATGATAAGCACACTTAAGATCATTACCACAAACAAGTGCTCGGCGTAAACGTTCAGAAGATAAAAAATATCTTAGAAATAAGATACTGGACCGGTACGACGTTAAGATAAAGACGTTAGAAGTAGATGTGTGACTTCTGAACTTGATGATAAACTTATTAATCACTTAATTGAAACTAGAGTTAAAATAAATATAGAAATTAATTCCGTGGAAGGGATTAGGTGTGTGTTAGTGTTGTCCAAATATGGAAATGCTTCAATATTACTATTGTTATATCCGTGCAATATTAGTAAGTGTAATATAGTAAATAATGGGTCCAAATCAGGACTATCGGACCAATTTAAGAAATTCATCAGGTATTAAAAACTTTAAAACAACAATTGAAGTAAGGTACACTCGAGGCCTAATAGAATTTAAAATAAACAAAAATCATATTTATATAACTGTGAAAAGACCACAACCCCAATACAATGAATAAATCACACAAGTTAAACGAGAACAAAAAATTTAAGGTGGTAATGAGAATTTAGTATAAACATTATAAAACATAATTTCTCACATAATAGCCAACGATCCTAAAGAAGAAATGCGTTCGATTCAGCTCATCAAGTATTAAACTCGTGTAATTTAAGGCTCGATTCGTAGCTGAGGCGGCTGCTATCGCACCGAACGTACATTCAATACAATTATGTACACAGGAATGTTTGTTAGTTAATTGCTTACGACACGAAATAGGACCTTATTAACTAGACGTTTAGGTTTATTTAGTATTGTTAATGTAAATTTAAGGTTGTAGACGCACCAGTGATCGTAATTCGTATTGAAGATCTCGCACTGTAACACGTTTGGCGCGACGTACGCGCGGTAACTGACTGACGTTGGTCTGGCGCTGGCATGTTGGTGCCTCTGAACATGTGACCGTGCTAGGTAACTTTGTGATTCGATTTTCAATTTGTGTCTTAACTTTATAATACCACATATTTTACCAATTTTTCCAAATGTTTAACAAACTCAGGTTACATCTATGCGCGAGCGCATACTAATCAGATACCAAAGAATCAGTGTAAGTAATAATACTGCTAGATTTAATTAAATGTTGCTCGTTGCGGTCGAGATTTTAAAGGGAAATTTAAATGTTTACCGAGATAGCAATACAAATTCAATGTTAATCAACAACGATAATAAACAACAATATCTCATAATGATTTATGTTGTAACGTTTTCTTATTCGCCCAGCGAGTCAAGGTCCTCCGCGATAATTTAAAATATAAAACAGGTCGCATTAAAGTGCAAATTGAAAGCAACATACATTCAAGACAATGATAACATATTTACATTTTTAAATAGTAAAAGTTGTTATATAAACAGAACTAAAAGTTAAAACAGATACTCACGTTTTAAAATTAACGTGCTCCCTTTGATGTAAATTTACACAAGTGGATGGGTCGTGTATTTGTTGTTCTCACATCAGCTGATGATAAGGAAGATGAGAGGTACCTCGTGATCGCGCCGCGCGGTTGGTAGCACTGCCAACTCCTGCGCAGCCTAGGCGACCTCGCGACTCATCTTTGCGTGATTCAATACAGAGCACTCGGTTACTTCTCATGCATTTACGACCTGTTTAAAATGGCTAAAACACGCTATGCTATAAATAGAAAAAAAATGCGCATAAAAGATGAGAATGGCTCGTTCCTTCACAAGTAACATTTAACTCCTTTTGTGATGTATTTAAGACTTGGTGTAACGATACATTATCTCCATACATTTCCTGTAAAAAGAGAACTAGATGGTTACAATTCTTGATCGCATGGAATGAAATTTGGCACATTTCAGAAATTACCAAAAGAATAACGAGCGTCGGGATTGTTAAAAATATTACGTTGCACTAGGGTAAAAATAGCCATAATTTTAGTTTTATTTTCAACACTTATAATTAAGCGCCTAGTTCTGGTTATCAGGTATTTTATCCAGAACATCAAGCCCTTGTGGAGTAGGCAGAGAGATC
Source organism: Phalera bucephala (assembly GCA_905147815.2). Taxonomy (NCBI): domain Eukaryota; kingdom Metazoa; phylum Arthropoda; class Insecta; order Lepidoptera; family Notodontidae; genus Phalera; species Phalera bucephala. Next base: position 11,754,616 of record LR990612.1, on the reverse strand, counting down.
TTTTATATAGCATTTATTTATTTAATCCTTTATTGTATACAGTACAGAAGCAATTGTAATTTTACAGGTGATTTACAAAGGCGACCTTAACTCAAATTATAAGTTCTCTTCCAGCGAACCTTTAAGTGTTGAGAGTTGAGGTCAATAAGTGGGCAGTTATACAACCACACATTCAAACATACAATAAATAAACATAATAATAATATTAGCCCTGTTAACTGTCGCACCGTTGGGCACGGGCCTCCTCTCGAACTGAGAGGGCTTAGGTCATAGTCCACCACGCTGGCCCAGTGCAGGTTGGCAAACTTCACACACCTTCGAGAAACTCTTAGGCATGCAGATTTCCTCACGATGTTTTCCTTCACCGTTAAAGCAAGTGATAGTTAATTTTTAATACGCACATGTTTTCGAAAAGACAAAGGTGCGTGCGTGGGTTTGATCCCGAGACCTATGACTTTGCAGTCCAACAGTCTAACCACTAGGCTATTACTGCAGGTGAAATTGAATATAATAAACATAAATATAAATAAAACGATAATAAGATCCAGATCGATTACTGACACGGCGACTGCATCAACTCTTCAACTTATATAGCCAATCTTCTTGGTAAAGATCCTCGCACATAGCGGGCATGTGAGCACGGGCGTTAATATAAGAATAATTGATCGCCACGGGCGGTCGGGCTTTCATACATAATTTATAAAATAAACAGACATAAAAATACACATAGTATATTATATAATAAATATGTATCAACAATCAAATAGGAAATGTTCTCTGATCTTCTCTTGGAAATATCCAGAGAGGAGCTTGCTGTCCAAGAGCGTGCTCGTCGCGACTCCTGCTAGTCATTATGGCTGCAATCTTGGACCGAAGACGTACCGCAGTGCGGGCTAGGGCGTCCCCCCGAGGCGACGCGTACCGGCCCGCCCCCGTCGGTACGAATATAGGTGGAAGCGGCGATGGGGGCCGCCACCCATCACGCCGGGCCCGAACTGGCGAGTCGTGGGGTGCAGAGTGCCGAATAGGCACTTGGAATGTAAGAGGTGGTATGGAAGATAAGATGCATGAGGTGATTGATGTGATGAAAGAGAGACGCCTGGATGCTCTGTGTGTAACAGAGACTAAGCGGAGGGGCAGTGAAACCTGTGATCTTCCTGATGGAACGATGGCTCTGTGGTCTGGGGTACCGCACAGCAGTCGTGCCAGCATGGGGGTGGGTATCTTGCTGTCCCGTCGCCTGGCCTCTGGAGTGAGAGATTATGGCCTGTGCGATGCGAGACTTCTCTGGGTCCGTTTAAAACTGGGTGTCACTAGAGTATTTTTGGTTGCAGCATATGCTCCCGTAAGCTCGTCGACACCCCAGGACCTTGAGAAGTTTTGGGATAATGTCAGGGAAGTTCTAGATTTGGCTGAGGCTAACGAAAAGGTGATTTTGTGTGACGATCTGAACGGATGGGTAGGAACCAGGCGGCAAACTTGCGACGCTGCTCTGGGTCCTTATGGTGATAAGAGAGTGAACGATGCAGGTAAGCTCATTGTAGATGTTTGTTTGGAAAGGGGTCTCCTTGTGTCTAACACGATATTCCAGCACAAGGACATACATATGTATACGTGGAGAAGGAATGAACAAAAAAGCATGATAGATCTGATCCTGGTTGATAACCGTCTCCGAAGCAAACTACAAGATACGCGTGCGTATAGAGGCCCCACTCTGGAATCAGACCACTATCTCGTAGTTGCGCGGTTTAGTGGTCTGTTCAGGAAGTGGAGGCACTGGCGAGATCGTATCCCCTTCGGAGACCTTAAAAGATTAAAGGTTGAAAAGTTGCAAGATAAGAGCGTGAGGAGAATGTATGAGTCCGGGACAAGCTTTTGACAGCAGGCTCTTCGGACTCAAATGTAGATGAATGCTGGAATAGCCTGAAAGAGAGTTTGGTAGAATCCGCGAAAGAAGTATGTGGTTGCTCAAAGAAGCATATTACAGCAAAAGGTGATGCATGGTGGGATGCGGAGTTGCAAAGCTCCGTAGAAAGTAAGAAGAAAGCGTGGCAGAACTATGTATCTTCTTTGAACCTGAATGCCAGTATGACAGAGATGAGGAAAGAAATATACCGGCAATGCAAGAATGCCACTAAAACTTTAGTGAAAGAAAAGCGTGAAAGAGCCAGTATGATTGAGGAGGAGAGGCTGGCGAAGAACTTCGAGAACAACACCAAACTCTTTTGGAGCAAGGTGAGAAAGGCTCGAGGTGATTCGTCAGGCTCCAGAATGGAAAGGATAAAATCTAAAGATGGTGACATTCTTGCAGACACACAAGCTGTGCTAAACCGGTGGAGTGAATATTTTGGAGAAATGTATGGAGATGACCCGGATGCTGATGCCGCAGACGTGCCCAAATGCGAGATTGCGGCACCAGAATCAACGGAGGACATCACTATGGAAGAAGTTGAATGGGCGATAGAAAGTATGAAAAACGGGCCCTTGCAAACCTTTGCTGGAGGACCGGTAGAGTCCCTACAGATTGGCGCCGCGCAGTCATAGTACCCTTGTTCACAATATGACTGTGCCAATTACAGAGCCATCAGTTTGATCTGCTTGGCAGCCAAGGTGTACGGTAAAATTATTGAACGGAGAATGCGCGTGAAGTCCGATGGAATGTTGTGCGAGGCACAAGGGGGTTTCAGGTCTGGAAGAGGATGTTCGGATCAAGTCTTCTCACTCCGCAATATCGTAGAGAAGCATCTGGCAGTGGGGCGGAAGGTTTTCTGCGGTTTTGTAGATCTGGAGAAGGCATTTGACAGAGTTGTGCGAAAGAGACTTTGGGACATTTTGCCAGAGTATGGTATAGATGGCACTCTGTTGCGAGCCGTCCAGTCCACTTATGTGGACTGCAAGGCATGCGTACGGGTGGGTGGTAACAGGTCATCCTGGTTTGACGTTAAAATCGGCGTCAAGCAGGGTTGCGTGTTGTCCGCTAGACTGTTTATAGTATATCTGGACAAAAGTCTTCAAAGACTGAAAGCGATGAATGAAGGTGTACAAATGGGTGACTTAGTGGTAAACCATCTACTTTATGCAGATGACGCGGTTTTAATAGCGCCAACAGCCACTGATCTGCAAACACTAGTCACAGTTATGAAAAACGACTGCATGATCAATGGCTTACACTTGAATGTGAAGAAAACCAAGATCATGGTTTTTGAAAGGGAAGAAACTAGAACGGATGTAAGGATTGTGGTTGGTAACGATGTGCTGGAGCAAGTGAATGAGTTTGTACATCTTGGATGCGCCTTCAGTAAGGATGGGAAATACACCGCTGACATAGAGAGAAGAGTGAGTGTAGGGAACAGAGTGAATGGTGCGATGGGAAAGCTACTCGGGAGCCGGCACTTAAGCCATAAGGCGCAGCTGGCCATACATAACGGAGTTCTTGTCCCAACGCTGTTACATGGTAGCGAGAGCTGGGTATGTAAGAAGGAAAATGAAAGTAGGATAAATGCGGTAGAAATGCGAGCTCTGCGGAAGATGTGCGGAGTGAAGCTGACCGACCGCATTAGCAACAGCATAATAAGCGAGTAGGTATGAAAGATAGTATCGGTGTAAAGATGAGAAAGGGCATGCTCCGTTGGTTCGGGCATATAGAAAGAATGCCAGAGGAAAGAATGACAAAACGGATATATTGTATATCTGTGAAAGTAGAAGGATGCAGGTACCGGGGAAGACCTAGACTATCTTACCACGACCAAATAAACCGAGTCTTATCTGATGGAAAAGTCAAGAGTCTCCGTAACCGGCGAGCGTGTATGAGACGAACTATGAGAGTCGAGGAAGCCAGAGATGTATGTAAGGAAAGAACCTGTTGGAACTCTGTACTCTCTGCCTACCCCGCAAGGGATCTGGCGTGAGGTTATAGATAGATAGAGCTTGCGCGTATAGCGTGTGGGAGTGAGTTCCAAAGACGCACTCAAAGAACAGTAAGACTTATCATAGCGACGGGCATATTTTAGAATATTTTTTTTACGAGATTTTCATGTAATCAGTTACATCGAACAAATATCGATTTGGTGCACCAATTACCCTTCCTATAAATTTAAATTTTACCATAAGCCATGACGACTACATTCTACTAGTGTTAGTATGTATGGCGTTTTAGATTTCTCATTCGTTACATCACAAGTTATTGCTAGGTATATTTCGTGACTCGCATTTTATCTTACTTCAATGCCACATTATTTAAAGTGGTTTAGTAGTAGATATAAAATCCTTTTATAAAAGGGAGTTCTTGGATATGAGCAGGGTATATGTGCATCTGGTTATGTTTAGGCCAACGTTTCAGTTCATTCCTAAAACCGTTTTTGTATAATAAATTCAATAAATCTAATAAAATCTTGGGTTTAAATTACTTTCACGCTAAAACTAAAAGTACGGCAGAATTACTGAATTGGCCCTACCAAGTTACTGAAGATGTTATGAAAATTGATAGATAATAATTTTAATACTTATACAAGGTGTAACATAATAAACGCAAGACCTCAGACACCCCAATTAGAGAATTGTTTCTTAATTTTAAAACGAAAAATAAATTTCCGAATTTAAAGGTTTTTACCCCTTGTTTAAGCACTTTTATACCCCAATTAACAAGGAAACTTGTACGTGTATGTATCCGTTTTGAAAAATACGTTTTAGGAAACCATTTGGACTCTCCTTTTTGCTATGAATCAACAATAAATTTAGTTTTTTATAGTGCACTTCAGGGGTAAAAGCATTTTTTGCAATTAAAAAAAAATTGTAAGATACTTTAAAAATAGTTGGAATCAATTCAGTTACCGATTTAGAACAAACTACTTTCAGGTCTTGCGTTTATTATGTTACAGCTTGTATATACATAATTTATATAATGATATTAGTTCCTAAACCTAAACTCATACTTGTTTCTAACTTCATAATTTTTATAGCTTTGTTTTTTTTTTTATGGTATACAAGGTGTAACATAATAAACGCAAGACCTCAGACACCCCGATTAGAGAATTGCTTCATGAATTCAAAACAAAAACCAAATTTTCAAATTCAAAGGTGTTTACCCTTTTTTAAAGCACTTTTATACCCCAATTAACAATGAAACTTGTACGTGTATGTGTGCGTTTTGAGAAATACGTTTTAGGAATGCATTTGGAATCTTCTTCTTGCTATGAATCAAGAATAAATTAATTTTTTTATAGCACACTGAAGGAGTAAAAGCATTTTTGAAAATTTAAAAAAAAATTAAGATACGTTAATAATAGTTGGAATCAATTCAGTAACCGATTTAGAACAAACTACTTTCAGGTCTTGCGTTTATTATGTTACACCTTGTATTTAATTATTATTGTACTCGTATCCCTTGAATGTACCGCAATCCATCTTTTATAATATCAAAAAAAACACCACAAGACAGGCTCTGCCTAGTGTGGTGTGTTTTGCCTGTTCTGTACATTGTTGTTTTTTTTTTATAAATTATTATTATTATTAATTGCCTTTTACATGAACAGTGTAAGCGTAGGTAAGATACAGGTACTACCGCAGTCGATTAATTTGTCCAATTGAATAATTCGATACATAAGTAACCTTAAAGTAAGTCTGCAGAAGGTTGATAATATAAAATCATCCAATTTCTCGATTAAGTATTATATTGGACATAAATATATGAGATCAGTGGGTCACTCTCAGTCTTTCTGCCAATGTTCTGGGGTCATGTTTTTTTAGACAATAATAACATAGTGTTAAATAAAAAAAAATATATACCCATTTCTTTTTATCTAAACAACCACCAACATTTAATATCATATAAACAAAAAGTCTAAAATTTTAAAACAATGGTGAGATTTAATAAACTTATAAAAATTAAATAACTTAAATACAACTATGTAAATTATTATTTAAGTAAAAGATGCCTTAGGAACAAATCATATTTAGGAAAATTGACGGCCTTAAATCATCTTGCGTTTCATTCTGTTGGTAGCCAAAGCTAAGGGACGGGAATTCCGTTATTTATATTCTGGTATGCGATGCTAGTAGTTATATTATTACGCAAAATGTAACAAATATGTTTTTTTATCCTCGTATCCCTTAAATAAAGCTATTCTCGACCAGATTAAGCAGAAAATCTGAAGCCCTGTACACAAACTACTTGCGTAATGTCTGTAATTTTTGTGGCGCATTTACCAGCAGGCTGAGTAGGCTGGAGCTTAGGGCGGCAAATTTTAGGGGAGCGGCCTATTCGGCTCAACATTTTTATATTAAAAATGACTATTTAAGAATATAATAGGAACTGATACAACTGTCCCTTAGTTCACAATCATACTAATAACAGGAAAAAGCTGATGTTATGATTAAGATATAGCACAAATCATAAAACTGCAATTTCATTGATAAAGAAAATGTAATTAATATGATTGTGAACTAGGTTATTGAATTGCAGAGGTTAGAAGGGGCGGCAAAAATGTATATCTATCTATCTATATATCATCACGGCAGCTCCCTCGCGTGGTAGGCAAAGAGTACAGAGCCTGCAATAACCTACTGACAGCAAATGTGTAAATCCACCTCTGTATCGCCTGCTACAAAAATTACAGACATCCCGCAAGTAGTTTGTGTACAGGGCTTCAAGGTTTAGCACAAATATACATCAGATGACCGTATGACGTACATAAGCCGGCTAGTTCGAAATGTGGTAATAATTGCATTGCTCACCGTCATCTCACCAAAGAACACTAACGACGAATTTCACTTCAGGTTGCCTAAGCTTTACTTAGTGCTCTGTTATATTCATACGGTCGTGGCACGCTCACCGTGTCATGTAAATTAGTAATATATGAGCTATTATGGCAAGTTTCACATAGCTCGGTCACACCATGTGAAAGCCCTAAAAATATACCATATATTTCTACATAACATGGTACGGGAAACATTTCGTGACCATGTGTATATATGCACAGTTCGTTTTTTCTTACCTAATTTGGTAAACAAACTTAATACAAAAATAGTATTGAAAAAAATGCGATTACTGCCACATACGATTTTCAAAGACAAAGGCCACTTGATGATAAAACATTTCTTTAAATATAATTTTCTCTTTATATTGTTTTAATGACAGTAATTGGGCAATAAAAGTCACTAAAAGTTATTTTCTAAAGGACATTGTTCTGCGCCCATACATGAGATGCCCCAGAACCAACAGCAATGAAAAAATACTTGTATGATTTTAAATCACCCATAAATTCCCTTAAGGAATTTATTATTAAAAGGACAAGCGGGGGAATCGCAATATTGCACAAAAAGTATTAGATTTTCGAGGTTATAATTCAGTAGCTATTAATACATATGACGTTATATTGTGTGTTGACATTCAGTATAGATGTCGGCGACTTCGATAGAAGTACTTACAATACTTTGAAATATTCGTTTTAGTTTGCAAATTGTCTGTTAGATACGGATATTAGCCATTATTTTAATAAAATAGATAAATAATGATGGCATGGGTCAAATGTTTGTTGTTCCTGGGGCAATTTTCGACAATGTCATTTGATCATCAAAGAAAAAATGGACTACACAAAGGCACTTGTATAACATATACGGCTATACAAGTACCTTTGTATAATATAATTAATAATTAACTCTGCTGAGACGAAAATTCAATTCAATCAAAACGATGGATTTTCCGAAAGGTACGCCGAAACGCACTCTGCGTCTAAGTATAAATTATCCCTTTTCTAGTATAAATTATCACTTGTCGGAACTAACTATTAAACAACCTTAATTACAAATATAATCGTTTCACATGATTAAAAAACGTTGACAGTAATGCTCTAATTTCAACGATAATGTAATTTTAATGAAAACACACTATCATCAGACACACCTATATTTTTAGAATTTAGAAATAATAGTGAGACAGACGGGAAATTAATTAGCCTAAAATCACATTTGTTTGCAAATTTTGCTTCTCGAAGTAATAGCCCAAACTGGTAAAAGTTACCCATAATTTGAACATATTCTAATAACTGAGGCTCAAGAGTTGGGCCGAGGCCAAAGTTGGGCAAAAATGTATTGTAAAAAAATTAAGTTCCTATTAAAATATTTCGGATTCCTTCGCAGCTTATTTGTGATTTTAAAGTGCCCGACGTTTCGAATCTCTACAGCGCCTATGGTCAAGGAAGGTACCGAGGCATTAAAGGCCCATAATTCATTGTTATTCCGGAGTACCTCAGGGGGATTAATTTAATTGCAAATGAAATTTTAACCGATTGATCCTACAATTGAAAAAAGCCCAACACTGGCTGCGGCTAAGTATTAGTTGTGAAAATATTTAATTTCAATAAATACTTCGGATTTTTAGCGGGTTAGTTTTGGTTTTAAGTTCCCGACGTCTCGAGTGTTCTTCAGCACCCATGGCTACAGGAGGGTCTTAAAAATTGATTGAATAATGATACCTCAAGGTGCAAAAATTACCTAACGACTTTCGTCAGTCTATAATGCGGACTAAAATTGATGCCTACATTAATTTTAGTCCGCTTTATAGATTATACCATGACATCAGACAGGAATCATAGAGAAAAATTCACCATGATGGAAATTAAGGAGAAAAATTATCTATCTATCTATATCATCACGCCAGTTCCCTTGCGGGGTAGGCAGAGAGTACAGAGTTCCCACAGGAGAAATATTATCTTGATAAAACGGCAAGATGGCAATTGGACTGAGGTGGCGGGATGAAGGCGACCCACGAAGCACATATAAAGAGGAAATGACATTATTAGGTTTAGTTGTACAATCAAGCGTATCACAGCGCGGGGTGGGGCGGCATGAAGAAGACATTACGACCCCGCCCACATCTTTATCTATCATCTAGCTGAGAATGACAGACTGACATAAACTACGCCTACCGCGATAACGTCAGGGCCTAGTTGGAAGACAGTGCACAATTGTTTAGGCCGACTCCTCTTTATATTTCCTCCGTAGGAACACCACCAGCCAGCCAGAGCGAGATCTGGAACCGACCGAAATGGTAAAACCAACTACACGACCGGAATAATTAGAGAAGTGGATGAGATTTTGTGTGTAAATGATCTACGCTGTTGGTTTACCGGACAAGAGGGCGAGCGTGCAACCACTACACTTGAGCCAGAAGGGCAAGGGGGCAACTAGCTCAAGGGCGCCTCAAGAAGGAACGGCTTCGGCTTGGGCAGACGCTATGGGAGAGGGTGTATACTAGGTGTCCCGCCGTGGTGCTCTGCACCGGCCGGCAAGGGATTCTTCGAGCTCACCGGCGCGGTCGGCGTCTGATCCTGATTGCGGTATCTGTATCCAAAAGAAGGGATATAAGGGCATCGGGAGGGTCGGTGAGAATTAGATAATACGTTTATCCTCAACAGTGGGTAAATGCAGGTTGACTGATGATGATAACGAAAACAGCTATAAACACAAGTTTTTTTTTTACTTTTCAATGGTGTTCGCCACAATAACATCTATGAAATTAATTCAATTACCTAGTATTAAAAAACAAAATCAACAAATAAAAGAATAACAAAATCAACAAATAAAAGAATAACAAAATCAACAAGTTATGAAATTCCTAATGATATACAGGATGGATTTTTTAAACCGGGCAGTAAGGACAGCTACCTCAACCGTTGTAGCTACAGGAAAACGGTCTTAGAGACTATCCTTAACTTTTTGCATCACTTTAAGCTGCATTTACAGTTTTTGAAAAAAAAAACATTATAGTCAGCAAGAAAATGGGCTATTTCTAGTAAGGATTAAAAACCTGTATCGGACCAACTAAGGTTGGAGTACTAGAAAAGTTAGTAATCACAAAATAACTTTTCCCATGCATTTTGGCAAATTACACAACTTTTTGATGCCAATCAATTCTGTTTCTTATAAGGATCAAAAACTTCTATTGGACCAACTGAGGTTGAAGTACTAGAGAAGTCAGAAACCGCATAAAAAAATATTTAATACAAAATGTAAGAAAAAACGCTTTTGCAACTTCTGACCTTTCGAGTACTCCAACCTCAGTAGGTCCGATAGACTTTTATGATCCTTATAAGAAAGAGAATCGGTGGGCATCATAAAAGTTTTTGTGTAAATTGCCCCTTTTCTTGCTGACTGTACATTTTTTTTCAAAATCTATTAATTCAGTTTAAGTTAAGAATAGTCTCCTAAGAGCGTTGAGCTAGCTGCCCTTACTGCCCCATCTCTGTATAGTCTTTTAGTTGAAAAACAGAGAAAACCAATTTTATATTATTTATAGGGACGATAGGTAACGTCAGTAAGGAAAAAACGATGCTGGAAATTACACGCGTATATTCCTTATCATAATTGAAATAGCGACTATCGAAAAAACAAATTTCGATCCCCATACAAAAGTGCGATAAGCCAAATGTTATTCACTACTGACGCTACCTATCATCTGTATAACTGATAATAATTGGTTTGTAAAGTCACTAACAAGTTAATGTTATATACATAACATAACATAATAGCAATAACAATGAGGTATGTACAGGAGCAATATTTCAAAAGTACATCATTAACTACTTAAAGAATAATATAGACCACAAGTGGATATATTACAAAACCCGCTCCAAAACAACACAACAATCAAAAGTATATGAAAAACATTTCGTAATATTACAGCACACCTGCCTAGTGCTGCAATATTATGAAACACCTCTATTTGACATGCGATGTCTAATATTCTCTACAGCTTGACATTTAGATGCAGTTAATATTGAAGGATTGTGGAAAGGATGGTGAGAGTATTTCCCAAGAAAAATATGATAATTAATCGATCGAAGAGCTAATATTTTATTAAAAAAATACCTTTTTAAAAAACAAGCTTTTATAGCAAAAATACGAAGATATCTTGTTTAGTTGAGAAGTTCCTATGGCTTCCCTCCGGCTCCATCATCAGACTTTGGACACCATCCCAGTCTTAAGTGCCCGCCAAGACATATCCAACAAGCCCAAACACAGCGGGTTTATATTGAGTAGTTGGGTGGTTCCGTTGGCCACCTTTCGACTTCATCATCAAGACTCTGAACACTATGTGGTTGTATAGTATTTGTCAATACCAAATTTTGACATGTTGCTATGACAACCTTCCGACTGCATCACCAGGCCGAGACCAACACGAGAACTTACATATGTATGTCAAATTTCAGCTCAATCGGATACCCGTAAGTGCTTGAAAAATGGATCACAAGATTTGAACCGGTAAGACAAGAAATACGAACATGGCAAGTTAAATAGAAGCTTGTAATAAAGATATTTCTTTATTATAGGGGCATTCCTGATTCAAACATTTTTTTGAATTCTGCACACCCAAAATGTAAGGAACCGTCGGATTTTTAAACTTTTTACAAGCTTTGGCAATGTTTGTTTGTTTAGATCAAACCTTGCAAGCCGAATTAGAACAACTACCTCTTATCCTCCGAAATAAAGATATATCATGTGTTTCAATTCCGATAACAATGCATTTCTATGGTAAGTCTGACCTGATTCTATACAGCCAAGATTGGCTCCAGATGAAGGAACTCCTCAACAGCTAATAATAATAATAATAGTACACTTTATTGTACACCATAAAAAACAAATTACAAACAGATTTATAGAAAACATAAGTACAAATGGCGGCCTTATTGCTGATAGCAATTTCTTCCAGACAACCGTTGTAAAGAAAATAAATAACGATAGAAAGAAAGGGACAGTTGGTGGCGTACACTATAAATGATCAATTTAAATTACAAACCAATATGATATATACCTAATTATAAATACATACAAGACAATACAAACTCACATACTAATACATATTATAGCTATAGCTAACTACATAAGCAAGAAATTTTGTATACACATTTAATTTTAATTGGCCCTTTCGATTGCCTGGCTGCATAAAAACGTGTTAATTTACATTCTCCTTCAATATTAACTACGTTCAAAAAACATGCTTTATAAATGTTATTTTGTATTGTACTTTTGTATGTACCTTTTATTTGTATTAAATAATCACAAATAAAAGGTTTGATGATTGCAGTGATAAGTACATGAAACACTTGACTGCCTTGCGTCAAGATTTCTTTCTTTCTTCTCTTTTACATTTGATAATATACTTTCTTCTGTGGTAAACTTGTGTAAGTACATAAGTATCTACTACTATGGGGCAACATTTTTTACACAAAAATATGTATAAGCCGTACAATCAATATACAAGCGGCTACCATATACTTTCATCATTAGAGTGATTAACGTACGTCGTTAAAACATACAATGTGCCGACGCTAATGTATAGAATTTTCTATATCATCACGCCAGACAGTAGGTTCTTTCCTTACAGACCTCTCTGGCTTCTTCCACTCTTATAGTCGTCTCATACACGCTCGCCGGTTACGGAGAATCTTGACTCGCCCTTCGGATAAGACACAGTCTAGGTCCTTCCCGGTACACACATTCCTGTATTGAAATCTCTGGTAGAATAACGACTTAAGTCTAAACTATTAACGGTAAGCTTTATTCTTCTCTATCCATGCATCAAAATATACTATGGTTTAGTAAGGACATGGATAGAACAAATACAGTTAATTAAAACAAATCACGTAAAGTTATCACAGAAAATGTGATAGAAAATATACTTATAACATTTTTATTTTTTCTAATATCCATTTTCAAGATAAATATTATTTACTAGTCAACATAATCAGCTCATCCATAATAGTTGTCATCAAGAACCTGAAACAAAAAACAATAGCTTCTATAAACTTGGGTGTCCACCAATCTAGAATAGTGATAGCCTAGTGGTTAGACCGTTGGACTGCAAAGTCAGAATTTCGGGTTCAAGCCTAGGCACGCACCTCTGTCTTTTCGAATGCATGTGCGTATTAAAAATTAATTATCACTTGCTCTAACGGTGAAGGAAAACATCGTGAGGAAACCTGCATGCCTAAGAGTTTCCCTAAGGTGTGTGAAGTTTGCCAACCGGCACTGGGCCAGCGTGGTGGACTATGGCCTAAGCCCTCTCAGTTTGAGAGGAGGCCCGTGCCCGTCCTTGGGGCAGTTTCTTAACAGGGCTAATATTATTTATTATTAATAAATAAAAAATAATTTAAGTACTTAGTACATTTATTGTACTCATCTAACTTAACACTATTAGGATGTAACAAGCAGATCTCGGTGCTATCAACCATAAAGTGAATATTAATACGTCATAAATCACCATATCTGATACCTTAATCAACATAATGAAAAAAATCGTTAACTCGTAATTTTCAAAATTTCCTACATCCGCGTCGGTAGATAATATAACGTGTAGTTTCTAGGATCCGTGCAGATCATCAACATATTTGACGGACGATTTAGCGCAGTGGTTAGATTAGGTTAGGTTTCTCTACGTCCCGAGGAGGACGGCGGCGTGTTGTGGCCCATGTCGGCGTGAGCACCGCGTCGGTGCGGAAGGGGTGGTCAAGTCTCCCCCCCAATGGCGGGCTCTTCAGAGCGCGGCACAAGAGGGACACCGGTACGTTCCATACGGAGATCCCCTCCAAAGTGCTGATATTGGCCACCCTGGGGTTTTTAGTCGGTAGGAATCCGACACGCTCCGCGACCTTTTCCCGTGGCTCGCGGAAGTTCTATGCAGGAATTTCCCCAGGAAAAAAAAAGGTTTCTCGACGTGATCGAATCATGAATGAGGAGATTCGTAAAAGAACCAAGGTCACCGACATAGCCCATAAGATTAATAAGCTTCAGCTTGCTTGCAGCTAAGTGGCAATGGGCGGGCCACATAGCGCGGTAGACACACATAGAAGATCGGACGGGCGTCGGGGCAGAAAGATTCTAGAGTGGAGACCACGTATTGGCAAGCGCAGCGTGGGACGGCCGCCTGCCAGATGGACCGACGATCTTGTGAAGATCGCAGATGCATGCAGGTGGCATCGGAGACCTATGTTTACCATGTACATGTGGACAAGTCTATACTTGTCCACTGGTAAGCGTGTGGCTGAGATGATGATCATGATGATGATGAAACATAGCTAAAATGAGAACACATTAAAAGGCTACAGTTTGGCAAAACTATCATAATAAATTTTTTTTAGGTAATATAATAATAACATAATTTTTATTTAATAATAATAATTTACAGTTGCTAGCTACAAGTAATACATAGTATATCCTAACACGGCCGTTTTTTGGCTATAATTTTGTTTGTGATTCATATATTGTTCACACTACATTACTATAGTGCGAACCGTCGCGCTCCGTCGGTTCTTTGACAAACCTTAAGAATACGCCGTCCGATAATAATGGCCGCAATAAACCAGTTCAGTCATCAGGCGGCGTGTACGTGTAGTACACATCTAGTTGGTGTGAGGATATTCTACACCGCTGTCTTGTAGTAGTGTGTTTTCATAGCGCAATTGTATGAAGCTTTGTCTTTATTGAGATATATACTAATGTGGTAGAGTTCTGCCGTTACTTTATTTAGATTTCAAAAGAACTACAAAACATCTGAATAACAGCTATTTAACATCAATGGAGCAGGCTAGCGAGGCAATACGCTCATACTCCAGAGCTTTTAGTAGTAACTTTGGCCTTTACGCAACCCAAAATGCGGCAGATATATTTTCTATTATAATATGGGTTTCGGAGTGTATCATATATGAATATATAAGTATATTTGGTATTTAGCAAGCAGCTAAATATTACGGTATCTATTATAAATACGCCATCGTTTATGATTATTTTACTGTACCTAAATCATTGTATTTTCCCCTAGTTGCTGGAAGCTAAATTAAGGTACATAACAGGAAAAATCAACGTGTTTGCATGAATTCCCCAGTACAAATTCTGTAATAGTCGTTGGTCGCGTCCTCAAACACAGCGAAGAGCGGGGCGGGAGCGGTGGCGGAGTGATAGGCGGCGCGTTGAAAACTGACCGTTTCCTATACCTCTCGGAATTACAACGACGTAGTGACGTGGCTTAGTGGCCGGAGTTAATATTTAACCAATATATAGATTTGCTTACGTTCCGTAATATTTTAAAACATTTTTCCACTAACACACCTACATTCTACTGGTATAGTATTTTTCACATAGGATGGGTAGTAACAGTTATAATTGCCAAACAAAATTAATATTTAATTCAATGGTGTTAAGGCATAAAACCATAAGTATAGAAACGGGTCATGTCTCTTATTGCCATTGAATAAAGTATATGCACAACAGCATCAACATTTGACTATCTCCTGCAGTTTGTGCCCCAATCCCCTCGCGCTTTAATCGAACGAAGCTCCATACAAATATACAAGCGTACTGTGTCAACGATCCGCTCTCGCAACCGCTCCCATCCCGCTCTCCGCTGTGTTCAAAAACGCAGGCTTACAGGGAAAGCTTTAACGTAACAATTACTCACCCATAACGCTGGGTATTCTCATTGACCACAACAAGGGATGACTGCATGTTACTGTGACTTTTTCCGAGCCATCGAATGTGTTCGAAGTACTAACTATATGACCGAACTTCAGGGGCTCATTATCTGTAAAATAAGCTGAATTTTAGATACAATTTATTGTTAATTAATTTTCTTAGGAAAACCATTCATTTATTTTCTTGGCATGGATATGAGCACATATTCTATATCTGCGGCAGAGATGGGCAAAATGTAATCAGATTAATGATTAACCACCCCCGCATGGGGGATTCAGGCGTGATGGTGTATTAATGATTAACGATTACAATTACATTTTGTAATCTACAACGATTACGATTACACTTTTAATTTTGAATCATGATTGAATATTACAAAATGCAATTGTAGAAAATGTAATGTTCTAATTACATTTTGCCCATCTCTGATCTGTGGATATGATGCTCAAGGCGATTACTACGTTGATTGGCCAATCAGTAAAGATCAAACAACGTTGCACACCTACAGATATGGATAATCACTAGTTGAAGTTAGATTCGAACAGCTTTACGTTTCGAAGAGCACAATCCATTATCAATTATCCCCTGAATAAATTTGCTATACTAAAAAAACCCTTCAAGAGGCTTGAACTACTTTTGACATCAAGTTGGACCAATCATCATTATTCCCTAAAGTTCACCATCTCGACCAGGTTTGTGCTGTACGCATCCAGCTTGTACCTGCGAACTTCACCAGGTCATCGGTCCACCTTATGGGAGGTTTGCCCACTCCACGTCTACCGGTACGAGGGCGCTACGTAAACCAAGCGAAAATAAAATAGTAAGTTACTTCCTTCTCCCCCGTATTATATGCCCTTTTAAAACAACTAAGATGAGGGTTAGGGGCAGTTTTGGCGGGAAGTCAAAGAGTTCTCAATTTGTTTTAATTTCCAAAAGTTGTGTTATTTCGACTTAATGTGTAATGTTGGTGGAATATTAACCATTATGTGTTCTTATATGTGCATGAGTGAAGGTAATTGTGACAAAGTGATAAAACGTGCCTTTTCGACTTCCCTCAAAACAGCCGTTGCAATTGGTATGTAAAGTATCCACCGCTTTAATATCCAGGATGGGGTACTTTATTAATTTCATTATCATCGTCGTCATCAAGTTCATCGGAGAGTCGAAATAATTGACACAAACACGATTATATATCTCACTGGACACTGGCAAAATACACTTACAATTAGTGTGAAGCCATAACTTAAAGAAGAAGAAGAAGAGGAAGAGGGTTAGGGATTAGGTAGTACAGAACTTACGTAAGTTCCATTTTAGTCCAGTTGAAGTAACACGCTCGCAAGTTTCACCAACAGGAACCAAAGAGCACCATGTTCTTTTATGGTTTCTTGTCTCTTCAGGAATAGTGATGACATGGTTTCCAGGATACAGAAGCCAGGATAGTGCATCATCTGACATTATGTACACCCTTGTTTCTGGGTAAAGGAGCTGTTTCTCTTTTGCTAAGAATAGGGTTTGTATGTTTCCTAATATCTGATCTATACGGCCTGAGCTTTGGGCCAGTGCAACAACATGATCCATCTGTATGAAAAAGGAAAATCATTTATTGAGACTGCCTTGTTGGTCTAGTGACTAATTGTTTTTTGTGTGTGTGTAAGTGATCTACGCTGTTAGCCGCGGAACTTTTAAATCTTCACCGGAGAAGACGCGCGTGCAACCACTACAGTCGAGCTAGAAGGGTAAGGGGGCAATTAGCTCAAGGGCGCCTAGGAGGCACGGCCTCGGCTTGGGTAGTCGCTATGGGTAAGGGCATATACTAGGTGTTTCGCTGTGGTGCTCTGAACCGGCCGGCGTGCAAGGGATTCTACGACCTCGCCGGCGAGGTCAGTGTCTTATCCTGTGTGCGGTATCTGTATTCGAAAGAAGAGAATGGCTACCTTGTTGAGAATGACTGCCTCGTTGCTCTGGTGGCAAAGCACATCGCTTTGTAATCACGAGGTCTTGGGTTCAAATCCTAGGTCGGACAAGTGTAGTTTTTCTAACGAAAACTTCCCAGTACGAGTCCGCAGTCTGGAATTGTGCCCGGTATATGGCAATAGGCTCGCCCCCTACTACAACCTAACATCGTCGGCGAAACGTGGTGTTACGTCGTAACAAAGTTTTAAAAATATAAAATGAATACAAAAAATCATTACACACAAACAAACAAAATAACTAGTTGTTACAATCGAATGGAAACCGCGCGCTTTAACTAGTGATAGCATCATAATAACCATATAAGTTATTCGTTGGTACCGGAAATCAAATTCTTTCTAGAACATCTGATAAGAAACGCCCACAACATAGAAATATCTAGAAATATCAAAAAAAAAAATACAATAGCGAACAACGGGACAATTATCCCATCTCGCTCGGTTCAATTATTGCTATCTTAGTCCCACAAGAATTTTATAGAATATAGACAATAGTTTAGGGCGTGACATGCTTCGGTTGAGCCGTTCTTTCCATATCTGTCCTCGTTTCATACGAAGCATCTAGAAATCTGGGCAGGCGCACTGTTGCCTCAGGCAGGAAGTAGGCCATCCCGATATAAGTATATAAAAACGAATTCGCGCAGGGAAAAAGGAATTTTTCGACGTCAGAGTTCGCACGACAACTATAAGTGATTATTTGTCCCCATTTTGAAAAGTAGTAAAACCAGTGCTAGACTAAAATAAAAAAGAATTCATTTTTTCATCCCCCTTGGTAAGTTTAATATAATTAATTCCAATAGGTTTGGTTGCTGTTAACAAATTTTTCGTGTCTGGATTAATTTGATTACTATTCAACAAGTTGATTCTTTTACCTTTTAATAGTGTAAAAAATTCCTATGGCTATATATTTCTTAATAGTGGGTTAACAACGTAACGAAATGTGACAGCGAGTATCTTAAAATTGCTAAAAAATAACCTTATCTATTTAATCATTCCGATAAGTTTTAAATATGTAAAGAAAAATACCGCGGTGAACGCGGTATTTTTCTTCATTAACATTCTATTATCACATTAATTTAGTCCAAATCAGTCCTGCCTCCACAAGAAACCTGGGGGATATGGCCGCGATAATTAATTCCCACTGTGTATTCCACGCGTGTGTTATTAACATCGGTGGCTTGTGTGTATCTTAATAAGAACCTATTATTCTAAAATATTTATTTTTTTGAAATTCCGTAAATGCTAAATTTCAATACATACTTAAAAATAATAAGCTTTTGGTTTTTGTAGTCGGTAGTCTATTAAAAAATTGCCACCGAAAATTTGTATACAAAATTCTTCATATGAGTAATAAACTCGTAGTAATGTAATTAAAATGTTTGCATTGACACATAACTTAATTTCCTTTAGGTTTTATAGCCAATTATATAATAGTTGGAATTAGTTCATATAATGTAACACAAACGCATAGCTGGGAGATTTATTTGCTAGATTAGCGTGATGTTATGATAAGAGGGATTTCTCGATGTACCCGACGAAATAAATATCAAAGATCGTTGCTTTACTCGATGTATTTATTGAACTACCTTATTGTGTATAAGTTAAAATGTAATCTTTTCTTTTGTACCTCATAGCGTAGTGGAATGGTGATCGTCCGAAATATAAACAGTTGGGGTTTGATACTGGGTTGGGTAATTATGTTTCATTTAAATATTTGTTTTTTTTTTAATTATATTTCTACCGGACCTAAATATCGCCACTCCATTCCGTGTAATTTTTAATTGCTTCGCGAAAGATGCCGACGCCCACTCCTGGTCTCACCTAGTGCCTGGGTATCGGATCTTTCGCGCTACAAGTGTCATTTCGACGCGTTCCAGGAAACTGGCGGTCCACCGTACGGATTGGGAGACAACAGGTCACACTTCTGCCCGTCGACTCCAGCGGACCTCTGCGGCTGAGGGCCTTCCATAGGGCACCCCACCTAGCCGGTGGAAGCTTCCTCACCGAAGCCCCCACGCGTCACGGGATCGAATAGCCCATAGTTAAGTCCCCAGCGCACATAGTTTTTTTTTGACCAGTAGGCTTCCCTGTGCCGCGAATCCACACCCCGGTGTAGTAAATTATTTATTCTAATTTATTGATTTTTTCTTTTTTTTTTGAGATTTTTTTTTATTTAAATATTTTTTTTAATAAACATTTGTAACATTATAGTTGTGTTTTTATTTGTACCCGCCGTCAGGCGGTCGTAACAGTGGGTGTACTTAGTACACCTCTGCCACCCCCGCTTGGGGAATATAGGCGTGACGGTGTGTGTGTAGAATGGCTAATTGTGCAGCTCATGACCACAAGGCTTTGACCAAAAGTGTGGTTGTGGTGTCCAGTGTGGTTTTACATCGAAATATACTCAATAACAGTCCGGAGTCTGGAATTGTGCTTAGTTGAATAGCAATAAGTACACCCTCTTTTACTTGTAGACATGTTCAAGTGTTACTTTTTTTGTGTTACGGAGAGCAATTCTATCTATCTATTACATCACAGCACGTGGAGTAGGCAGAGAATACAGAGTAAACATAATTCCAATAGGATTATTTTAGTAGAAGACCATGCCGATAAGAAAAACTAGTATGTTCTTAGTGAGATGTCCAGAAAGAATAGAACTCACCTCCAATCCATAACTGTGGCAATAAATATTCAACTCCATTAATGCTTTCGTAAAATCCGTGTGAGATTGGTCTGGAGTATGTATTGTCTAAAAAATATTTAACATAATTAAAAATAGAAGTATCATTATCATAAGAGTGTCAATAAAGGTATTATTTTTAAATTTATAATATTCATAGGTACCACATAAAAATAATTTATTAGGTACTATTTCAGCTTCATTGGGGGCTAATTGCCATAATCACCAGCAGCGTTCGGGAAGCTATGTAATATCTTGTCATCCCAAATACCGCAGTGTCTCAAGACAAAAGTCTTTGACCAGTGCGTGTTGCCAGTGATGACTTACGGCACCGAGGCATGGGTCACTCACGATGGGCCTCATAAGAAGGCTCAAAGTCACCCAAAGGGCAACGGAAAGAGCTATGCTCGGAGTTTCTCTGCGAGATCGAATCAGAAATGAGGAGATCCAAAGTCACCGATATAGCTCTCAGAATTGCCAAACTTAAGTGGCAGTGGGCGGGGCACATCGCTCGTAGAACTGACGGCCGTTGGGGCAGAAAGTTTCTCGAGTGGCGCCCTCGTACCGGAAGACGTGGAGTGGGCAAGCCCCCCACAAGGTGGACCGATGACCTGGTGAAGGTCGCGGGTAGAAGCTGGATGCGTACAGCACAAAGCCGGTCGTTGTGGCGATCTTTGGGGGAGGCCTTTGTCTTGCAATGGACGTCTTTCGGCTGATGATGATGAATTCAGCTTTATAAATAACTAGCGAAACGCCCTAGCTTCGTGAATTCCTCTTGAATCACTCTGTCTACTGGTGAAAACTGTATGAAAATCCGTTTGGTAGTTTTTGAGTTTATCATGTTCAGACAAACAGACAGACGGGGTGGGGGGGACTGTTTTATAATATGTAGTTAAGAACAACATATGAAAATCTAGTTCAATGTCATCTTAATTTTCATAACATAATTAAAGGTGAAATTTGCCTGTAATTATATTATAAAAATTAGGGTAAGAACTAAGTTCAGCTATTATAAAACTCTCTTTCTATATCATCACACCAGGTCCTTTGCACTGTAGGCAGATGGCATAGAGTTCCAACAGGTACCGGTTCAAAAAAACTCTTCCTGTTCTATTTCAAAATTTGATTTTTTTAACATAATATAAAGCATTTCACCTTACAACCTTTCTTTTTGTACTTGTCCAACATCTCTTGGCTGACTGAGTCAAAGTCTCCTGTTATGAGATCCGGTCTTTTTAGAGTTTTCCTCACATCCTCTGATAACTTAGAAGTGTATCTATCCCATTGAGTTGTCCCACCGTCCACAGTCACCCTTACAAAGGCTAAAATATTAAATACTTGGCTTACATCATTATACATATTCATCATACTAATATTATAAATGTAAAAGTTTGTATGTTTGCATGTTTGTTACTCAATCATGCATAGATTTATTAACACATAGGATTCATTTTATCCCAAAAAACTGTCGTGTTCCTGTCTAAAGTCAATGCAGACAAAGTCTCGGGCAGAAACTAGTTTTAAATAATTATAAATAAAAAAAATACCTATGGAACTACTTACCAGCGTCAAATTAAAAATACAAGTCTAAAAATATATACCGACTAGTAAACAAGACCACCAATGAATAACAGTTTTATTGCCTTGCGATGTAATATTATGTTAGTCTATTGCAATTATACAGGGCACAAATTTCAGATTTCAAATTCCTATAAAGAATTTTTTTAATACCAAAAACAAACTCTGCCTGACCTAGAGCACAAAATATGGACCTCATGATTGCAATTGAAGTTGATAAAATGCAAGAAATTAATTATTTTTATAAATAATAAGGCTAGAATAATTTCTCATAACAAATGTCAAATAAAATGCTATAAAACAGTTGAAATAGGCTCACCATTATTCCAAAAGTTCTTAATAAAGTTCTGGCTCTGTGTCAACGGTCTATTCAAAATAAGAACAGCATATTTTATCAGTGATCTGGACTGTAGCATGATTATCTGAGAAACATCCCACCTCTCGATCTTGCCTATACAATCTGACCCGCACTCCTTCTGTATACATAACGAATTATTTGACACTATCACCTAAAAATCAATTGAAACAAACTGAAATATATTTATGGTGTTAATAAATATACACAAGTATTACCCATAAAAAATGAATTATAAATAATTTTAAATTTCAGCAATCCTATAGAATGTTAGGTATTGAGAAATATCAGTTACTCCTGTATACCTTCTATCATGGATGTGGTTTTCCTGATTGCTATTTAATTGAAGTATACACTATCAGTGTAGCATACAAGTTTTTGAATTAAGCGCAAATACACGTCGGTATGGCGATGAACTGTGAACTTGAATTCGTTAAAAAAACACATAAACGCGTACATAGATTTCATAATTTTTCTGAACAACAGCTATTAATGAAAAGAAGAGACACATACAATTAATTATATTCTTCTTCTTCTTCAAGTTATGGCTTCACATTTATTATAAGTTTATTTTGCCAGTATCCAGTGAGATATATAATCGTGTTTGTTTAAATTAATTCTCCCCGATGAATTTGATGACAACGATGATAATGAAATTAATGAAGTACCCCAACCTGGATAGTAAAGCGGTGGATACTTTACATACCAATTGCGATGGCCGTTTTGAAGGAAGTGAAAAACTCTTCGACTTCCCGCCAAAACTCAATGTCATTAGTCCACACATACAATTAATTATATGGTTTTTTTTTGCCTTAATTGCGACAAGAAGCCAATTTTTATAATTTACTGTTATACTCTATTACAACTTGACATTGGCGAAATACACCGTTAAAGTGTGCGGCGATTAATTAAAATAAGAAGAAGAATTAATTATATTAAAAATTGCGATACACGATATATTTAAAAAATATTTACCAACCAAAGAGTTATTAATTCCGTTTGTAGTCATAATCTTTTTTCCTACGTTGTTTAATAAATAGGTGGATAAGTAATTAGTAAATTATGGATAAACACCTTCGGAAGTCTTGCAAACAAATCTTTTAAAATAAATAATAACCTCTAAATTAGTTTTTTGACAATTAATATTAATAGAGCAAGTATACATGTTTGCGTATCGATATTTGGCGGGCGTTCGCACGGACGCTTTTTTAACGCGCCTTTGTAAAACTTTGGAATAAAATAAATGGCAGAGCGTACAGTTTTTTTTATTGCGCTGTACTGCGCTTCCGTACCGCGCGTTGAAAAAGCTTCCATGCAAACGCCCGGTTATATGCTCGCTCGAATTTGAATAAGTGACTTAATTCAGTATTCAGTGTGCGCGTGTGCGTGTGCGTGTGCGTGTGCGTGTGCGTGTGCGTGTGCGTGTGCGTGTGCGTGTGCGTGTGCGTGTGCGTGTGCGTGTGCGTGTGCGTGTGCGTGTGCGTGTGCGTGTGCGTGTGCGTGTGCGTGTGCGTGTGCGTGTGCGTGTGCGTGTGCGTGTGCGTGTGCGTGTGCGTGTGCGTGCGTGTGTGTGTGTGTGTGTGTGTGTGTGTGTGTGTTCGGGCATTCGGCCCCCTCTCACATCGATAAACTCCAAGTGGTTCAAAACCGCTTCCTCCGTAAAGCCGTAGGAGCCCCCTGGTTCGTACGGAACGTCGACCTCCACTCCGATCTAGGTCTCGAACCTATTCGCGCCTTTATTAAAAAGGCGTCAACACGTCACTTCGCGAACGCATCTACCCATGCGAATCCGTTAATCGTAGCCACCGCCGACTACGATCTCCCTCCCGACCCCTGCCGCCACCGCCGGCCACGACATGTTCTCATCGACCCCCCCGATGCTTTGTCATCCCTTCTTTCCGCTCAGAATACGGGCGACGACGACGACGTAGTAGTAGATCCCCTCCCATAGCCGGCGGTTGACCGGTGCACTTAGTAGTGCACCCGTCCCCCTACAGCGACTGTCCCAACCGACAGCGACTGTCTCAGCGACCCCTACAGCGACTGTCCCAGAGGCGACATACTCGAGGGCGCCTCGAAGAGGCGCCCTCGAGTATGTCGCCTCTTGCCCTTCTGGCTGGCTAGAGCGTAGTGGTTGCACGCTCGCCTTTAAGTCCGGTGAAGCTGTGAAGGCCTCGCGGCCAACAGCGTACATCATTCACACACACACACACACACACACACAAAAAAAAAAAAAATATCTGTATGTAGTTAGTTATATGTAGTTAAAATATCTGTAATTCCCTTTTTTTAAAAGGTTTTTTATTTTTACAATTTTAAGGGATAAGTGAATTAATCTATTAACATTTATATACCTATATTATATTATTCTTCTTAGTTCTACAGTAAGGTACCTACAGGAGAGATATATTACTGATAATAAATGAATTTACACATTCGTGCTGTTTGCCGTCAAGAATTCCCCTGGTGTATCTCCAACGTCCAAGGTCCGATACCGGTAAATTAAAATGGAACCACCTTGGACCTATATTGTACACAATGCAAAAAAAAATTAACAAAATCGGTTTATAGGCAAAGTTATTAAACTGCTTCGTTGGTCTGGTGGCAAAGCGCATCACTTTGTGATCACGAGGTCCTGGGTTCAAATCCTAAGTTGGACAAATGTAGTTTTTCTAACGAAAAATTCCCAGTATGAGTCCGGAGTCTGGAATTGTGCCCGGTATATGGCAATAGGCTCGCCCCTTATTACATGGGACCTAACATCGTCGGCGAAACGTGGGTGTACTCAGTACACCTCTGCCACCCCCTCTGGGGAATATAGGCGTGACGGTGTGTTTTTTTATATTAAAAAACAGACGAATTATGAACCTCTTCCTTTTTTGAAGTCGGTTAATATTCTGCTTAGATCTATAGTAAGGTGCCTATAAGATTGACATAATACTCATAATATCTCAATCTACGCATTCGTGCTGTATGTTGTTAAGGAGTTCTCTGGTGTATCTTCAAAGTCCAAGGTCCAATACCAATAACACTAAAATAAAGCCACCTCAGAGCTATTCTGAACCCAATGCAAAAAGCACATCAAAATCGGTTCGAGTTATGAACCTCCTCCTTTTTTGAAGTCGGTTAACATACTGCATAGTTCTATAGTAGTATACCTATAGGATTATTACGTCAATCGTTTAGGTATCCTACTATCCTACCCAATGCAAACAGAATCATCAAAATCGGTCCACAATTGACGGAAATATCGCTGAACATACATAAAAAAGCATACATAGAGACAAACATAGAACCTCCTCCTTTTTGAAGTCGGTTAAATATACTGTTGAGCTCATTATGGAATCACGTTTAATAACTAGCGCATTCAGGTGCCGTATTATTTAAATATCGCATTATTTCTTCCGTCTGTAATTGTCATGTATAACAATTTTATTTTTATTTTTCCCTACTTTTAAGTGCTAAGGACTTCATTAGTTGTAGTATTAAATTCATTTAGCTACTACATCATGGTTTTAATCTGTAGTTAAAATTATGAAATTATATTTTTCCTATATTAAATTACTACATACCTTAAGTTGAGTTTAATATGAATTAAAAACAACACAAATGATTGATTATTAGCAACAACCGCCGAGCCCGGTGTCTCGCTCGCATCCATTACAATACAGTACGGTGACTATAGTAAAGAACTTATACGGACTATAGCTATTTATGATATGTTTCAAATGCGCTCTTATTTACATAAAACCATTTTATTCAGTAATGTATCGAGTATAACGATATACAGACTTAAAGATTATTTACGCGACTTTTTTTTAAACATAACCCACACTAGGAATTATTCCTGAATCATGGGTGCGTTTACAAACATGAGATTCACATCCGGACCCAAACGAATATATGTGGGGCATACAATTATCTCGTGCGCGGGTGTGAATGATCTGCGCTGTTAGCCGAGAGGTCTTTACAGCTTCACTGGACAAGAGGGCGAGCGTGCAACCACTACACTCCAGCCAAATGGACAAGAGGACTAGGAGAGACTAGCTCAAGGACGCCTCAAGGAGGAACGGCCTCGGCTTGGGCTGTCGCTATGCGGTAATCAAACCCGCAACTACTCGATACTCCAATGAGTAGACCGGTTTAAGCTCTTACCACTGGATCAAGTGGTTATCCGTACCAATTGAAAGTTTGTAATGTACTATAAGTCCCTAATGATACCCATGTATGGACACCCTACTTAGGAAGTGACGCAGAACTCTAGCTGAGTATTTTTTTGCATAGTGTTCAATCCGTTTTGCATTGAATTCCGTGCGCTATCTATATCCTTACTATTTTTAGAGGTCTGGATAGTATCGATTCTATTGAAAGTTTCATTATTGATACAACATCATACAACTCTACTTGTCAAGTCGGTTGACTTGACAAAACGTCACGTCAAATAAGTTACGTCAAAATTGTTGTGAAATTTGCATGGTAGAGTGTTGTCTGCAAGGTTTTTGTAATAAATATTCTAACACAGCTTAAATAATTTACTGAAAATGAATAGATTATTTGGTAGAGGAAAACCCAAAGAACCAGGCCCAAGCATTACAGATTGTATTAGCAATGTAAGTTATGCGTCTTCTGCTTCTAGTTTTACTGGTATTTATATTTGGATGATTCATGATTTCCTTGTTCCTACGAATAAACTATATTTTAGGTGGATAGCAGGGCTGATAATATCGAACAAAAGGTCCAGAAACTGGACACGGAATTACGAAAATACAAGGATCAAATGAGTAAAATGAGGGAGGGGCCAGCAAAAAATTCCGTTAAACAAAAAGCTATGAGAGTTCTAAAGCAGAAAAAGATGTGAGTTTCTTAGATACTTAATTAAATTATTATCATTTATTCCAATTGCAGATTGGTGGGTTTGATAGTTTGAACAAAGGTTTTGCCATAGACATGGGTGTGAATGTTGTGTGTTTGTTTGTGCACAAATCCATAATAAATTTTTAAGACCAAAAAAAACAATATTAGCATATCTATTTATATTATAATAATATAAGCCCTGTTAAGAAAGTGTCCCACTGTTGGGCTCGGGCCTCCTCTCAAACTGAGAGGGTTTAGGCTATAGTCCACCACGCTGGCTAGTGCGGGTTGGCAAACTTCACACACCTTCGAGAATCTCATATGTATGCAGGTTTCCTCACTATATTTTCCTTCACCTTTAAAGCATGTGATAGTTAATGTTTAATATGCACATGCTTTCGAAAAGACAGAGGTGCATGCCTGGGTTTGAACCCGAGACCTCTGACTTTGCAGCCTAACAGTCTAACCACTAGGCTATCACTGCTTAGCATATCTATTTATCAGATTTTATTACTTCAGATATATAAAAATTCAGTAAATAGGAGCAATATATAGTACACTATTTTTAACTGTGGAATTAGCATTAAAATCAATCAATCTTCTGGAATCTTACATCTTAGTTTTGTTAATGATGAATATTTACACTATTGTAGTAAATATATACCAGGTATATATTTACAATGATGGTGTAAATAATGTATATGAATGGTGTAAATAGGTATATCGTAAATAATGCAAGACCTGAGACTCTCCGATTAGATAATTACTTCACAAATTATATACAAAAACCCATTTTCCAAATTTAAAATTGTTTACCCATTTTTTAAGCACTTTTATACCCCTCAATTCACATTGTAAATTGTATGTGTGCATATTGAGAAAGAAGTTTTAGAAATGCATTTGAAATCTTCATATTGCTTTGAATCAAGAATAAATTTAGTTGAAACTTTAAAGCAAAGTATAATACATTAAAAATTGTTGGATTCAATTCAGTTATCGATTGAGAACAAACTACTTTCAGGTGTTGCATTTATTATTTTACACTTTGTATAAAGCTACTTATAATATCCATTTGAGTTACTACACAATTCAAGAATAAATTCCTTTACTTATTTAACACCTATAAATTACCCTAGGTATGAACAGCAGCTTGACAACCTCAGAGCCCAGTCTTTCAATATGGAACAAGCCAACTATGCCACGCAGACACTCAAAGACACTCACACCACTATTTCCGCCATGAAGGATGGAGTCACCCAGATGAAGAAAGAATTCAAGAAAATCAACATTGATTCTATTGAGGTGGGTTAATAGAAATGGATGACAGAGTTCTTATTGATAGCATAGTAAAGAGAAAGATTTAAATAGAAAAGACTAGTCTGCTGAGTTTCGTCGCTGAATCTTCGCAGTGGAAGCCACTTTCCAATCTGGTGGTAAATAGTAATTAGATTACAAAAAATGTAAATTGACTATGTAAACTTGCAGAGTCAATTTACATTTTTTTAAATATTTTTTTGAGTTTGAACAGTAAATGAATACTATAATCATGTATTATATGTGTCAAAAGACTTTAATCCTTAATTTGCATCAGCTTTTTCAACATGTGTTAGTAAAGCGCTGGACTAAAACAAGTGGCTAATAATAATAATCTGTCTGTCTATATTATCCTGGTCCTGGGTTCAAATCCTAGGTCGGACAAGTTTAGTTTTTCTAGCGATAACGTCCCAGTACGAGTCTGGAGTCTGGAATTGTGCCATATATATTTCGCGAATCGTGGGTGTAGTCAGTACACCTCTGCCACCCCCGCTTGGGGAATATAGGCGTGACGGTGTCTATACTATCATGTCAGATCCCTTGCGGGGTAGGCAGAGAGTACAGAGTTCCGACAGGTAAGAACCTGTTGGAACTCTGTACTCTCTGAGTGGTATGTAAGGAAAGATCTCTCTGGCTTCCTCCACTCTAATAGTTCTTCTCATACATGCTCGCCAGTTATGAAGACTCTTGACTTGCTCTTCAGGTAAGACAAGGTCTATTTGGTCATGGTAAGATAGTCTAGATTTTCCCTGGTAGGGATGTACCCTCCACTTTCGCATTGTATATCTGTTTTGTCATTCTTTCTTCCGACATATAATTATAGTATTAGCCCTGTTAAAAAACTGTCTCGCCATTGGACATGGGCTTTCTCTTAGAGGGTTTAGGCCATAATCCACCATGCTGGCCCAGTGCGGGATGGCGACATCTTCGAGAAACTCTTAGGCATGCAGGTTTCTTTACGATGTTTTCCCTCAATGTTAAAACAAGTGATAGTTAATTATTAATATGCACATGTTTTGGAAAACATAGGTCCATGCCTGTGTTTGAACCCGAGACCTCTGACTTTGCAGTCCAATGATCTAACCACTAGGATATCACTGCTTAGAACAAGTGGCTTATGATACATTTTTGTAAAAAGCCTTATACTGCTTCAAGAATGTACATAGAAGCATAGGTGCTGCAAATGTGGGCTTAGGTTGGTCTTGTCTAGCTTATGCAACCATATAATTTGTCCACCACTGGGTAGAGGGCATCAAAATATTTATACAAAAAACCTATAGGAGCGCTGTACTCCCTGCTTACCCTGCAAGGGATCTGGTCTGATGATATAGATAAAAAATAATAATTTGAGAACTGGTTTTTGTAGTATTAAAAAGTATGTTTATGTACTTATTTCAATGTTACTAATTATTTTTGCAGGATGTGAATGATGACTTGGCAGACATGTTGGAGCAAGCTGATGAGGTGCAGGAGGCACTCGGTCGTCAGTACGGCATGCCGGAGATTGACGATGATGAACTTGCTGCCGAACTTGATGCCCTTGGTAAATGAATTTTAAATGAAAAATTACAGCTTCACTGATCTACGCATAATGCGTATTGTAATTTAATTCATCATGCCGGTGCAATTTCTTTAACTATAATCTGTATGTTTCGGAAACGCGCGATATAACCACAAAACGCCTTAACAACCAATAAAGCAACTAAGAAGTTATGCTACCAAAACAGGTAGCTGATGCAGTGAATTTTCTTTTAGTAACACATGGTTAGAAAGTGTGTGAACTAGACTAGAATAGATAAGACTATAGTCCTTTTCACCAGTCATGGGTACGCTGACGTTTAGAATTTGACGTTTCTACCGGAGGTACCGGGGAAGACTCCCCGGTACCTAAATCCTTCCACTTTCGCATTGTATATCTGTTTTGTCATTCTTTCTTCTGTCATTCTTATATATGCCCGAACCAACGGAGCATACCCTTTCTCATCTTTACACCGATACTATCTTTCATACCTACACGCTTTCTTACTATGCTGTTGCGAATACGGTCGGTCAGCTTCACTCCGCACATCATCCGCAGAGCTCGCATTTCCACCGCATTTATCCTACTTTCATTCTCCTTCTTACATATCCAGCTCTCGCTACCGTATAACAGCGTTGGGACAAGAACTCCGTTATGTATGGCCAGCTGCGCCTTTTGGCTTAAGTGCCGACTCCCAAGTAGCTTTCCCATCGCACCATTTACTCTGTTCCCTGCACTCACTCTTCTCTCTATGTCAGCAGTGTATTTCCCATCCTTACTGACTGATAAATGTTAATGAAAAATGTTATATTATCATTAACTTATTCTTGATATAAACAAATGCGAGGTGTATTAAAATAATGGTTTGAAACAAAATGAATCGTCATTTTTAGGTGACGAGATAGCCCTCGACGACGACGCGTCTTATCTGGACGATGTAGTGAAAGCGCCGGCGGCCCCAGACAAGGAGCCCGGCGCAGACAGCGTGCGGAACAAGGACGGAGTGCCCGTGGACGAGTTCGGGCTGCCGCAGGTGCCCAGCGCTGCGCAGACCTCGCGTTGAACAACATCCACCTACAGGGCTGCAGGTAATTATTGAATATCTCTGTTTTAGAACACATTTTCTGCGAGTCTAAGTTAATTATATGAAAAAAAAAAACCTAGAAACGGTATTATATAGTGGTGGTCACATGTTATCTTATCTATCTTTTTCTGTGTAACTCTTGAAATTAATAGTCAATGAATAAGTTGTTGAACAGTGGCTGGGTCTTATATCAATGAGAACATCAAATGATTTTATCATTATACTGAGTTTTTGCTAGTAGTGTAAAACACATGTGATAACATATTATATACACAATATTGAACAACTTAGACCAACACATTCTAATTCATTAGGGAAAACGCACACTGCGGACTTTTCGCCGCGCGGCGAAAGAACACTTTGGCATAATGTTTACTGTTAGCCATTTATTTCATTTAGCACTTTACTAACGCGTGCTGGGGGGCGGGGGGGGGGGCGTGCATGCGTGGGGTTATTGTCTCAGAGTAGTGACGTGCATCGCTTGTGGGCAGTTGGGCCAGTATTAGTACATTATCCATGAGCTGGGCAGTACCTACCTCATAAGAATGCTACGTGCATAACATACACTCATACTAATGATTACTACCCAAATAAAATAATAACAATCTTCATACTTATCCAAAATTATTATTTAATAACATATGTTTACATTCAGCATATTTTACGCTTGGCTGCCAGTATGAGGTGCGCGCCACTGTCTCACTGACTACTGTATTAATAAAAAACCAGCGGCATCTAGTATTAAAAAAAAATCCCTTTATCATATTTAATATGTGGATGCATGCATATTTAATATGTAGGGCATGCTCCGTTGGTTCGGGCATATAGAAAGAATGCCAGAGGAAAGAATGACAAAACAGATATACAATGTGAAAGTGGAAGGATGCAGGTACCGGGGAAGACCTAGACTATCTTACCACGACCAAATAAACCGAGTCTTATCTGATGGAAAAGTCAAGAGTCTCCGTAACCGGCGAGCGTGTATGAGACGAACTATGAGAGTCGAGGAAGCCAGAGAGGTATGTAAGGAAAGAACCTGTTGGAACTCTGTACTCTCTGCCTACCCCGCAAGGGATCTGGCGTGAGGTTATAGATAGATAGATAGATAGAATATGTGGATGTTGTTGGTTGCACATTTAAAACATTGTACAATACATCAGCGATCATTATTGTAATGTGTTAACTGTTTATTATCCCAAATAAAATAAATAAAAATAATGTCATACTCTGCAGTATTGTAACAAAGAGTTTTGAATTGTATTGTGCGCACCTATAGTATTTTTCATGAAAGATGGGTACTGTGACAGTTTGTCAAAGAAAATTATATTTTATACAATGGCAATGGAGGCGCTCGTAGCGCTGTGCGACCGCGGTGTTCTTACCGATTACCAAGGTTGAGTAGCGTTCGACTCGGTTGGCCCGAGATGGGTGACCGTTTGCGGCATTTTCGAATTCGAGCATCTCCGTGCTTTGGAGGGCACGTTAAGGCATTGGTCCCGGCTACCACTTAATGTGGTAGTCGTTATGCCGAGTTGGAAGCCTTAAAGGCGGCTTAATAAGCTCCAACAGCAGGTGGCCACAAACCTGCCTCCACCCAGCCGCACTGGGTCCGCGTGCTGGAGTATGACCTAATCTCTCTCACCTCGATTAGTGAGAGACGGCCTTTGTCCAGCAGTGGGCAGTATAGGCTGATATTATTATTATAATAAGAGGCATGGCCTGTTTCTATACTTATGGTTTTAACTCTTAATGTCATTGAATTAAATATTAATTTCGTTTGGCACTTAGAACTGTCACTACCCATTTCATGTGAAAAATATTTTTACGTAGGCTCGTAGCGAAAAGTTCGTAGTACACGCTTTCCCTAAAACAAGATGTGCCATTACGTCAAAAATTAGATTTCTTAAAACGAATTCATGTACTTTATAAACTAAATTAAAAAAGCTAATATTATTGCCACCGTAGCTGTTATGAGTACCATCAATAGATTCCAAATATTTTGTAATTACCTGTACCATAAAATATATTCTAACCATATTTATAATAAATATTATGTTTAAACTAAGAGAGCTTAGAGCTATCTGATTTAATTTAGTTGTTATTAATGATATAAAATTCTAATTGTAAGTATGCATTAAAAATAGTATCTACATTTTTATACTTTGTCAGGATATTGTTTATCTTTTGTACCCCTGCCTCATCTTCGTTGATGTGAACGCCCAGCGCCTGCCCTGGGGTAGGTAGTAGCGGACGCTCCAGGCGACAGGTGGCAAGGGGCACCAAAAAGCCAATTTCCAACGAAAAATAAAGTGTTGTCAAATCTGATTTTAAAAATTAGTAGGTTGGCGTGCAATGAGTGCTCTAGATAAATCCGTAGATCTACAGACGTTGGGAGCGGCTTCAATAGCTTAAACCTAGTCCGGTTTATGGCTAGTGTAAGCCGCATAAACCGCATTTCTTGAAATATTATATGGGTGTCAGCTTCGCAATACAAGTTGATTTTTGAGAATTATTATTTATTTAACGTAAAACCGAAGTAACGTGTAGTGAAAGCGTCGACCAAAGGGCGTTGAAAGACAATCCCGCTCTACCCTGATCAAGGGCTCGCTGTGAACGCCTGTATCAAAATTCGCCTTAATTAAGCGTTGACAAATAACACGTTAAGCACATCTTAATACGAGTAATGGGTACATTAACACTTTATAATTGGCTAGCCGCGACAGTTTGTTTCACGAGTCACGCTCTACCAAACATCAGATTTACGGTTTTCATTTCTATGCCGCCCTTAAGATGACCTATAGCATTACCCTTTTAAAAATGTTTAACCTTGTCTTTTGTTTATACCATTTAACAAAGAAATTACTAGCTGCTAAGTTTTTATGTGATATTTTATAAATTCTATAAATCTGGTTACAGATATGCATTCAAGTTACGCTTGACAACTTTCTAATACTGGCCGCCAATAAAAATTAAACGCAGTATGTATTTCAACTTGGAATATTTAGTTTGCATTCCCTTTATAACGGCACATTAAAAATATTTTCAGATTAAAATTGTAGGTAAATAAAAATATGTTTGTATTTTTTTTCTGTAACTATGTTGTGTAAAGTAATCTAGCTCATACGATTTTTATAATATTAAGTTATAATACACGATCTTTATAATTACGTGTTTT
This sequence comes from Phalera bucephala, assembly GCA_905147815.2. Lineage (NCBI taxonomy): Eukaryota > Metazoa > Arthropoda > Insecta > Lepidoptera > Notodontidae > Phalera > Phalera bucephala. Next base: position 11,720,622 of record LR990612.1, on the reverse strand, counting down.
ATTTTACTTTTAAGAATTTAAATCTTGGTAATAATATGACCTCCAACAGTTTTCGTAACAGAAAGGTAGATTTCCTTTAAGTTAATCCTTCCTTCCTTTAAGTAAGGAGCTCTGCCCGTTAGAACATAGGATTCTCAATGACCTTTATTTTAATAATATTTTTATTTTACCTTGAATGTTGATTTTAACAAACATCCCAAAAATAAAAACAATATATAATATCGTCGAATGTACAAGTGCGAAACCTTAAGATTTTAAGACATATTACCCGCAATGAAAGCTCATTGGAACGATGAATTGTAGAAGGTCAACATTCTCTCGGCCGATCACCCACAAGATGGACAGACCTCATTAAATCGTATATGAAATATTCCTCTACTGAATGTACCACAAATGGAGTGAGACGGAGAAGTCTCGTAAAAGCCACAATCAAGCTATCAGACGAGCCATGATCAAGAATGTAAGGTGAAAAAAAAATTGACAATAGGTTATTTCACAACATTGAAAATATACTATAAATGTTGGTCATTCTATTAGATATTCGCGTAAAAACATATTTAACTTTATTTAAAACTAAGTTATGTGTATTTTGTTGGAAATTAGATGAAATGAAAATATAATAATTTTGGAAATGTTATCTGTGACAGGAACGCCCTGTGATTGGATGTAACTCTAGTGACGTCAAACGCTTCTAAACATGGCTTCCTCGACTGATTGATGACTGCGTTTATGTTTTCTGGGTGTTATATTGGTTTTTTGAACTATTTCTGCAACAACTTTTTGATAATTTTTGATCAATCTTATAACTAGTGGCATAATATTCGTTTCGAATCTTAAAATGAAGTCATATTTTGTGCGAGCTGATAACAACAACCCACCTAAGATTGACGCATTTATGGTTGAACTTTTCTTTAAGAATAACGCTGCTACTAAAAATGTAAAATTAGCTGTGTAAGAATCCTTCCAACTTATGCTGCAAGATTAAGCCATTTAAGAGGTTAGGTATTACTAGTAAATATGTTACTTCGTTTTATAAAAATCGATAATTTAGCTACTATTTAGTATATATAAAGTTAAATATTACTAAAATCAAAGTGATCTTCACACATAAAGACATTTGAATGCCATAAAATGTTCTTTGGGTCGCTTCGAGCTAATTATAACCATATTTTTCCTCTTTTGTGATTCGTTGGCACAGAAACAGTTTGTGTGGACTATTTATGAACGTATCTGTACATTGTGGTATTAAACACTAATATATTGAATGAATTAGAAGAAAAACTATGAAATTCACTTCATCCGCACGCTTTTATTTAGGTTTACGGGCGTGTGACGTCATGTGACCAGCGCCATTACAGAAACGGCGTTTTTGGCGCGATTTAAATAAATTAAACTATAATTAATTTTTATTGATAGTACATAGATTTCCCGGAAATATCAATGTAGTGTGCTTATTATGTAATAAATAATAATTCAAAACGTTTTTGCATCTATCTATCTATATCACGCCAGATCCCTTGCGGGGTAGGCAGAGGGTACAGAGTTCCAACAGGTTCTTCAGGTTTTCCATAATTATCCAAATAGCCTATTGTCATTGCCTTCGGCGGAGTTCTTAATAAACAAATGATGTAAGCTTGAACGTGAATAGTTCCTTTGCATTGGACGATTATCCAGTGTAGGTGATTGCTGAATACGTGATACCCGTTTTCTCACCCAGTTTTTGTTAAAAGATATTGATAATGATTTCGTTTGACGTCGTGGAGCAAACGGTCGCCGACAGTTTATACGGGAGAGCTAAAGTTGTCTGGTTATAATACATTCCAAGACCAGTCATATCATTCTTGAGTTTTTCAATGTAGGTAGCTTGAATATAATTCACGTGGACGGAACAACGGGCAATGAAAAATGAAACAAACAAAATAAATGGAAGGCAAATTAAACCTTTAATACATAATAAGTAATAATTTAATTGAATTATATTTATATTACGCAGTCAACTCTAAAATACTGTTATGTTCAATACTTATGTTTAATAAGACATTTTGAATACTGCATCACAGTAATATGGTAACAGGTGCGCAGTCGCATGTACCCGCGACACAATAAATAATACTTGTCCTCAATATTTACATCCTAAATGATATGTACAACCACTCCGAACATATGATATTAACTATGCGTTGCAGACAGTCTAATTACACTATTCTATGTATAAATAAACACACGCAGCTTAATCTAAGGCTTCCTGTCCCGTCTTTGGCAAGAAGAAGCAGAGTATGGCAGCGACTGGAAGTGGAAACAAAGTACTTATTAGAATTTAGTCTAACTATAGCTTTGCGTTTTGCTCGCTCGCATTTTTGCAACTTTTTTTAAGTCCAAGTGTACTCTTAGAATCTATTGTTTGAAATTGATTGGCATGATGGATTTAAGCGGAGGAAGAAATGTATGACTTATCAATGAGTTTTGTAAGTACCTTAGAATCAATTGTTTGGAAATATTTCTCATGATGGAGTCAAGTGGATGAAAATATGCACTAAGATCCATCAATAGAGCCATCCAATGGATCAAAGGGGACGTTGCGAATACAAAACCTTATTGTGAGAATTTACTCACTAAATGGGCTCTCCCATTTCTAAGGATATTTTCAAGATCAAACATTTGTAAATGTTATTACAAGAAAGGAAAAATTCTTGTTGCGAAATAGGTTCTATGCAGAAGATTAGATTTAATAATCCTAGTGAGAAATTTTCCATTGGCAGATAAGTTGTAGAGTCTTCCATATAATAGATTCTAAGATACATTAAGTTATGATTTAGGGAGCTGTATTACTAAGATTCCCATCAGCTTGCTGAAAATGATTACTTACTGAAAAGGAATGCTGTAAATACGACGATGGGCACCACACAGTTGATGTCGATGAGGTAACCGAAGGACAGGTTACCAATGAGACCACCGCCTCGACCCGCAGTCAGGGAAAGCGCCGCAGCCATTACCCTGGTCAAGGAAAATACGTCATATATCGACGGGCCCGTGGAACGAAGTTGTATATTATAAAAATTGGCATGTTATGAAAAAGTTTATATGTTGCATAAATTGTTTTAGAGAACAATAAGTTCCATCATAAAAAGGAGTCTCTCCTGGTATTTGTACAGTGTCGTTAATGGATTGTACTGGGCATTCTAGCAGAATGATATGCTTGTTTCTTTTCTTTTTACAAAATGGTCCAAGTCGGAGTAGTCTGAACCCAAAGATTGCCTCTCGGTGCGGCAATTTTCTTTCTGCTAATATAATATAATTGCCGATCTGGATTAAGAGCAGTTACCATATATTAGTTCGCCGTTGTATAACGTCGTTTTTGAAGTGCCTTCGGAGTTTTTTAATATAATATTGCGAATGTAAATATTAGCAAACCTCATACCTAAGATTTGTAGGGAATAAGTCGACGAGGACGCAGAACACAAGACTGATGGCCAACGAGGTGAGGGCTTCAAAGATGCAGGACAGCACCAGATTCTGAGTGGAGTTCTGTACAAAGTATAGGCCGGCGGTGACCACACCGGCGAAACCCAAACTGAAGACTGGAAGAAAAAGGAATATTTTATTGTAACATGTCAATCAAATCAACAGAAAGACGAGCCCCACCCTCTCTTGTAATCTCTTATAATGGAAATGTATAATACTCTGCTCAGATACTTCTTTAATCCGTGATTCTGCTAGTGCATACATAATGATTATGCAATGATATGTGTAACCATTTTTAAAAGAATGGTTACGGATATCTTTCTTTTGACTATTCTTTAATAAGGTATCTACTGTCATGCCGTTTCGTCTCTATATTTATCTTTCTGTATATTTATATATTGTCATGTAACATATATTTATTAACAAATGAACGTATAGGTGCAAGACCGAGTAGTGTATTATAATATATAATAATAATTACGTAAAATAAATGTAACTAATAAATGTACTTTCGGTCTTGGTAGTCTGGAAGTGATCGCTAATAGCGATAAGACATGTATTGGTGTACAATAAAGAGTATTCTATCTTCTATGTATCCATCTAACAATGGGACTGTAAATAATTAAATAATTTCACTGTAAATAATTAGGATAGGGGGTTCTTCGAGAATTTAAATACGTATAGAACAGTAATTTCTATTTCTTTCCTTTTCAAGGTATGCACACGTAGACGATATTGATAGACTTTATAAATATATGAAAGTACGAAAACTGCTATCAATCTGTGTCAATGTCGACGGACGATTTAGCGCAGTGGTTAAGAGCTTGAGCTGCTCCGCCCACTGTGTCGAATAGTCGCGGGTTCGATTCCCGCACGAGACAAATCTTTGTGTGATCGACAATTATTTGTTCCGGTCTGGGTATTTGTTTGTGAATTTTCATGTTTGTAAACGCACCTACGATACAGGAATAAATCCTAGTGTGGGGCTACGTTTTTAAAAGAAAAAAAAAAATGGTTCATCTTAGAAAATAATCCAGAAGCCACGGCCGCGTATCAAATTGAAGCAACAATTACTACTTGCAAAGCAATTAGTCCCACGTTCATGTGAGTAGCTACTCTGTGACCGTCGTGCGAAACAACGGGCTCTGCTCGTGTCAAATTAAATTGAATTATGCCGTCTTGTGTCTTTCCTGTCTGTAAAAATACTGTTGAGCTCAAAAAGAAACATGATGGGATCACATTTCATACCTAACCAGCGCATTCTGGTGCTAATTATTTTAATATCGAATTAATTCTTCCGTCTGTGATTCATAGTAAAAGACGCGTCCATTTTGTAAGTGTTGCTAGTATAATAAATAATTTTTTCTTGCTTTTAATTTGCTGAGGACTTTTAAGTTCTAGTTTTAATACGATTTAATGTATTAATTTAGTGAACTACTGGTTTAATCATGGTATTGATATTTATTTAAAGATGATATAAATAGATTATCCCGACATTAAATTACTACAAACCTTAATAGTGCAAGTATATCAATTTCTTGAGTTTAATATGCTATAAAATACACGTTACCGTAACAATGATTTTATCATCTACTCTAATGTCATCAACATTTGCCCTAAAAAGTGATAATCTTTCTGGGCTGCCAACATTACGCAGGTGGGAAGTGCGGTGAGTGCGGGACGTTTGTTGGATTTTTGGCTTCACCGCGCGGCCTGCAATTACGATTGGACGCGGCTTCTGGATTATTCTTATTCTAAGGACTATATTTATTCTAAGTGGTTCATATATCGACAGTCCTATAAAACAAAGTTACATATGCCAAACAAAATAAGTGGCATTTGAAACTTTAGAGTCCGTCGATAAGGTTTTTTATACCAAATGTAAATACTGGATTATAGGACTTTGATCGTTGGACACATCGATATGCCCTGTTAAGTAAGTGGTTAGCTTAATCGAGCTATCTGCGGCAGTGCTAAGCTCTAGAACTTTTTGGTATCATATATTATCAAAATGTCAAAGTAAAATTATAAAATTAAATTGATGTTTAATGGGTACTTACTGAGGAAGAACTTAGCTCCGAGTTTGTGTACGCAAAGAGGGAGCCAAAGGGAGGTAGGGATGCAGGCGAGACCGACAATCAGTGTGTGCATGTACACGCTCTGGTCGATGGTCTTGCCACAGTCGAAGGGGTCGTTGGTGGCTTCGTCGACGACGACGATGCCGGACACGTCGCACACAGATGCGGAGGTGTTGGGGAAACGGTGCTCGAACTCTTCGTAGCGGTTGAACAATTCAGGGAACCAGATCATGAGGGTGTAGTAACTAAAATCAAATTGCATACCGTAAGTTAGAGTGGTACTAGACAACAGAATACCGTAAGTAAGGTAAGGGTTACTATATGTAAAGTGGTCAACTACTGGAATATAACTATTTATTGCTGGAGTGCTGTGGAAAGATTATATCGTAAGTAAGGATCGCTTTGTGCGCCAGTGACATTTAACCTTCTGTTGAGATTTGCATAGTGGGTACGTGGATCGGTGGTAAAAACGTGCCAGGCGCCACCGGTCAAAAGCTTGGTAAAAATACTAGAAACTTTTGAACGACCTAGTAGTAGAAAAATTTTAACTGGAAACTACAATACTCACTCTAAAACTAAACGGGTGTAACGATGATTACATTTAGAGAATGGATCTTATTTTGACAAAAATTGTTTTTCATACATATTCAACATTTAGTAGATGTGAGACTGTGATAAAGTAAGATTTAATTTGTAAATAAAATAACTACCTTAAACCTTAATAAAATAGACTTTACCTTGTGGTCAAACCAAACTGAATGATGCAGGTGAGGATAGTGTATTTAAGGTGGGGTGGCCTGCACAGAGCCTTGGTCTGTGCCCAGATTTCGGAGAACAGCCTCTTCAGATCCTTGGGTTTGCGCATGCTCAGGCTGCGGACGGACTTCTGAGAGTTATGGGACGCCACCGAAACTGTTCGCACTTTCTCCTTGAGGCTTTTGATCTGTTCACAAAGTTGTGTTGACATTTAAAATCATGTAGAAAATCTCTACAAATAGGTATTTATGTTTACGAACATAATTTAATATCGTTACGTGCCCTGTCTGTAATTTTGGTAAATAGAATTCGCTGAAAAGAATTGTGGTTGAATATCCCCCATGCTCGTTTTTCCCTAAAGTGGCAGGCAGAGCTTGCAGATACATTTCATCGAGATGCATAGGGTTTCCATGTAACATCACGAGCGAGTCATTTGTCTGGCAAATAATTTAAAATGTTTAGGTTTCGGACTAGACTAGACTATCTTACCATGACCAAATAGACCGTGTCGTAGCTGAAGGGCAAGTCAAGAGTCTCCGTAACCGGCGAGTGTGTATGAGACGAACTATGACAGTGGAGGAAGCCAGAGAGGTATGTAGGGAAAGAACCTGTTGGAACTCTGTACTCTCTGCCTACCCCGCGAGGGAGCTGGCGTGATGATATAGATAGATAGAGATAGAGGTTTAGGTTTCGGAATTTCGGTAAAGGAATATACTATAGAAGAAAATGAATAGGATTCTTCAAATTGTTTCATTTCGCCGTTAGTAAGTCATTGTAATTAGTAAGTAATAAGATATCGCACACTGGCAACCCTTAAACCTTAGACTCTGGATTAAGTTTATATTCATGACAATATTTGGTAATTATTTCTACCATAGGTACCTTTAATAGGTATCGCATTTGCCATCACGTTCTGTAGGTATGTATGATATCAATAAATACTACCGTTAATCTCACAATACTACCGTTATCCAACGGTATACTACCACAAGCATAGAGAAGTTTATCTTACCGGGTAGTTATCGGGGTCGTCGCCTGTGTTCTGTCTGTAGATGCTCTTCAGGCACTTGAGGGCGTCGTCATAGTCTCCGCACTCCATCATGAACTTGGGACTTTCGGGGAAGGTCAGGAGCCAGAAGCCCAGCATCAGGGAAGGCACTCCGCACGCAGCCACGAACCAGTTCCATGAGTCGTAGGAGAACGCACCGTTTTCCATACGGATGCCTTGGATCGGAATAATGCCCCAGGCGATCACTGTTTGGAAATGAAAAAAACAAGCAGTTTTAATTAAAAGCGAAAGTGTGAGTTGTAAGTATTAGGGCCACTTCCACCACCCTGTAAAGTGAACTGAATGAAACTAATCGACATTTAAAGTTGCAAGTAAGTCTATGTACGAATTTCACCATATCTGAGTAGCCCTATCAGACCGTTAAACTAGTCAGTTTTAATTGCGTTACAGGCCCTTAGTGTGTTCCCGTTCTGATCCGTTTTCCCCTATTGGTCACAAAATAAATATACATACAGAGACATTGTTTCGAAGACATGATTCCTTTCAGTCATTTTTTTTATGTACGCACGGTGTGGTTATCACGAGGGTTGATATTGGGTTTCTAAGTCGGACAAGGTGCTTCAAGTTTTTCTATATTAAAATCTTAGTAGCAGTCCGGAGTCTGAAATTAGGCCTAGTGAATTGGCCAATAGTTTCACCCCTTATTACACATCCTCATTAACACCGTTAGCGTAATGTAACGGACACGGTGCACTCTGCTTCTCCCGCTTGGGAAATACATATATGTACATTTGGGTGACCACATCATCATCATCATCATCATCTCAGCCTATACTTGTCCACTGCTGAACATAGGCCACGGGTGACCACGGCAGTGTTTATTTTCTAGTTTTATTTTTATTACACTGGCTTGTTCGGGATTTTAGTTACTTACAGTATGTATACAACTGGAATCTTTTACAAATTAATCTTAGTGAATCTAGTGATATTGTGCATTTAATGCGCTTTGATATTGTAGCCACGGCGGTTTGTTTATTTTCACGGGAAATTGGATTGAACTGGACTTAGATAAATGATATCTAGAACGTAATTGTAATGGATTTGAGTATTTTAAAGATATTTTATATAAGTGGGTGCAAATATACTTTTTATGCCGTATGTCGGATGCGTTTTGGAAAAAACCACCACACAGTGGGTCCCACCTAGTGGGAAACGACAACGCTGGCTGGTCAAGTTGGACACTTATCAAAAGAATTGGAATCAGCTTGCGCTGGACCGGGATGAGTGCAAGAAAGGAAGGTATTTAAAAGTAAGGTCCTTTTTACAGTATAGGCTTATAAGATAATATAATAAATTTACTTTAACTACCAATTATATATTACCGTTAGCTGCGGGTGGATTTTTGTGGCGCCTAAAAACTTTCAGTTTCAGATTTTAAACACCTGTCCTTTTAAGCCCATGTTTATTTAGGAGCCTAGTTATAATTTATCGAAAAATGAACGTGACTGTTACATGTACAATTATAGTTCCTTACGTGGTAGTAAGATGACTCCGAGGGTCCAGAACATTTCCATCCAGCAGAGGATCTTCTCTCTGTATTTGGTCTGCTGGAATTCACCCAAGTACGGGAAGCAGATACCCATAGCCCCGGCAACGCTGAAACAAAATAGTCAGGGGGTAATATTTTGTAGGCTACTTTTTAGGACCTGCTATTTTTTTAACTTATTGGTGTAGATAAGGCAAGATGAGTGTGTAAGGTCCCTTTGGGAAAGATCCTGCCGTGACGATCGGTAATTATATGTAGCAGCCAATTGGTTTCATCAGTTATTAAATTTGTACTTTAGCCGTGTATAGCATCATTTGATGATCGATCTATTTGACATTTAGCTATTCAATAAATTATTAACTTCTATCCAGCTGACTATTACATGGGCCGTTAATCACATTATACCTTCTCCTCCTAAAGAAGTGATAAGAGATGCTTACATAAACATTGCAAGAAAGAGTTGGAGAGAAAAAGTAATTAATGCATTTAATGAGCAATATACTCGTATAGTGTATTGTTATTCACAATTGGTTTAAAGTTAATAATCTCGATGACACCATTTTACGAGTCATTAGCTCGTAATTAGCAAATGTGAGAGCCATGTGTTAATAATTGTTAGCGTGATGTCGATTATGTCTTGTGGTCTCCATTGTTTAATACCTAGTACATAGGAAAACGAACCGTGATTGGGGACATTAAGTAAGCGATTATGGAGTAGCGATTCAACGTTACACGCGTGTTAGCCTGTTCGAGTTTCAGATAGACCTTCCATCTGTTTGGAACTCATGGGCTAATGTTACGTAGTTATTAGGTAAGTCATGTTCGGAACAATAAATTAAATTGATAATTTATTGTTCATTCCGAGTAAAACCCGTGAATCTCAGCGAGAACAATAATAATTCTCGTTGAGATTTTACGCGCGTCTTTGAAAGGCTTGCATGGCTCCAACACACGGATATGGCCTAATATTGTAAAAATGAGCGCTGAAGTCGAACGTTTAGCGCTGAGTCGACGCTCACGAGCGTTAAAACATGCGGCTCGATCGTTTTTACAAGACTAATATGGCCCTTGGCGAGAAGTTAATGCTATGTAAGTCACCTGCTGAGATCAATTGCGGAAAATGAGGAAACATAACTACAGCAAACTGATCCCAGCAGGTGCAGACCATTGTAATTTATGAAAGGAGAATAGGGACTATGTGAATGAGATGGACAAAAAGAGGTCTATTTAAAAGGGGACGGACACCTATAATTAGGACGGCTATAATTAGTGATACCTAATTACCCGTGGTCAGCGGCGACTCGCCGCTCACAAGACGGGGCCCCTTAAACGGTCGTTATTGTTATTGGTAGGTTAGGTTAGGTGTCCTAAAACGATACATTGCATCACCAAGGTTAAGCAGCGTTCGACTCTGTCGGCGTGAGATGGGTAACAGTTTGTGGCATTTTCATTTTCGAGCGTCTCCGTGCTTCGGAAGGCACGCTAAGCCGTTGGTCCCGGTTACCTCTTAATGTGGTGGTCGGCTTAATAAGTTTCAACAGCAAGATTGCCACAAACCTGCCTCCACCAATCCGCACTGGGTCTGCGTGGTGGAGTATGGCCACTAATCTCTCACCTCGATTTGTGAGAAAAGGGGCAGTATAGGCTGCTGTTATAAAAGGATACATGGCGGTGGTTATGACGACGATTTGATCTTAGGCCGCGGGTTCAGTCACCATACGAGAGCTTACACCCATTCGAGCAATTTCTAGTGTGAAAATGGTTAAAAATTGTTTTTGAGACGATGGTTTTTTACCCTTTTTACTCGTGTGGTAGGTCGTGGGCTGTAGGTACCACGCCCCTCTCAGTGGATGATATAACAACTAGTTCATGACCGCAATGTTTTTTTTTGGCCAAATTTATCTAGTTTATTTATTGTTTTATTTATTCATAACTTACACCGCTTTCTTCGTTCACCAGTGAGGATGTGATTGGGTAGCAAATATCTAATCTAAACTTTCACCTTCATTCATAAGGATCAAATTGAGCGCTTCCTATCACATTGGCTGTTTGAGATAGGTACATATATAATGTAGGTATTGTGTAATTTTCGAAAAATGTGGATGTTTGTAATGCATTCTGAATGTCCCTGACCACGTTTTTTGTGATAACGATCGTGAGGCCGTTTTACATTCTACCCATGACCCATAACAAGTAGGTAGGCAAAATTGCAGAAGATTTTAATTATCTTCAATTTTTAAATAATATTTTATACAAATTAACACCGTTGGCCGTAACCGTATTGAGGAGTATTTATTAAATAAGATAGCCCATAGTCCCCGGGACAGCGTTGTTACTATGTTAAGCTCGGTTGGTCTGTCAGGTCACCCACCTGTTATGGAAATTCCATATTCAATCCGTGCTTCGGAAGGCACGTTAATCCGGTGGTCCCGGGGTTGAATGTTATAGGTGGCTTCATAAGTTACAACAATCAGTAGCTGGCCAAAAAGCTGCCTCCTTCCCCAATCCGCACTGCATTCATGTGTTACAGTATGACTTAATCTCTCTCACCTCGACTCGGGAAAGAAGACCGTTGCCTAGCAGTGGGAGCTATCCCACTGAAAATAAATCATTTTGATGACTCTTAATTACTAAATTAACAGTCATCAAACTGATTTATTTTCTTCTATCGCTGTTTTAGGAGCTCTCATCTCATTGTTACATAAATCAAAAGGAGTCCGTATCACGTGGACAAACTCATGGAACTCGCCTGCTTAAGTCTAGTCAATGGTTTGCGAGACATGAATAATATGTTGGCAATACAATAGTAAGTTGTTTGGTGTCATTGATGACTCTACGTCATAAAGGATACATACGTAACTTTTTTTTCGCTAATATCCTAGGTTGGCCAAGTATAATTGGCGTTTTTCTATCGAAAAAGTCATGTAGGTCTAAGTCTAGAATTGTGCTCAGTAAAGTGGCAATAGAATCGCCCCTATACGCCTTCGTCCGTAACATGTAGGTGTGCACAATACCCCTCATATCGGCGAATGTAAGCGTGACGGCGTATTAATAGTGGTTCGTTTAAGGGTCCTCTGCTGCAGGAGTTAATGACCTTCAGTATACAACCAGAATTTCAGATATCTTACTCTGATATCTACAACCTTCAATAGTTTAGAAGGCACAATTAGGTGTTTGCCATTGCTATCAATCACATTAAAAGTTATCATATAGAAGTTCGCAAAGCTGGATGCGCCTGGACGCATCCACTTTATTCTGGAATAAAGTCTGTCGTCGGGGTGATATCTGGGTCAGGCCTATGTCCTGGAATGGCCATTTTTTAGCTAATCATGATGTAGAATTTGGTATTTAGGTAGGGCCGAATGATCGCAGGTGGACTAAGTGGTGGCCCAGAATGGTACGAAGGCCCTAAGGCAGATAAACTAAATGGAGGGATAACATTGTGAAGTTGGCCGACAAATAGGTACACTAGTACAGGATCGTAACAAATGGCGGGAGAGTGGCGAGGTTTATACTCAGCAGTGGATAGGTATGGACTGATAAATAATGATGATCACTAAGTTAGATCAGGTCGGTCAGTCAGGTCAGATCAGGTAATTTATTAAGGTTTAATACTTACGCAAAACCGTTAATAAACCGGCAAGCCATGAAAATAGGCAGGATCTGCACGAACGAGGAGATGATTCCAACGATTCCGTCCATCAGCAGCGTCGAGACTAATACAATTTTACGTCCTTTGGTGTCAGCCAGACAACCCCAGAAGTATGACCCGATCACCATACCTGCGACAGAAATATATACAAAGTAGATCATCTTAAAGGATTATGAGTGACATCTTTGCCCAGCAGTGGGACAAAAGATTAAACTTCCAAAAGTTATGTAAACTTACAGCAGATCATATTATGATCGGGTTGATAAATAGCTTAACCGCTTGATTTTAAGTATAAGATATCTCTTCTCCCTGGTGCATAAATCGGCAAATTAATACAAATCGTTATTTTAAATACCTCTAACGTGCTGCTAAGAATTACTTTGTCTATGACAAAGTAATTCTTGTGTAATGTTTTCTTAACATATGTTCTAATAAAATGATTTTTTTTGGATAAAACGTAGGCGGTTCGTGCACGAAAATATTTGTCGGTTAAAGGGTTATTTACATGTGTTTCTTCTCATTGGCTAGATAGTAGTTTTCTCAAGTCCCAAAAAGCAGGTTCATTTGACCAACTATACTCCCGCAGTTAAGGCTTTATGTAGCAGGTGGGTCCAGTTACAGTTAGATCCTTAGTGAAGGTTGAGATTAAAGGAGCATTTTCCAGATAACAGTAACCTTTAACTAGGTAACTAATATACAAATCTAAAAATCTGGCACCTAGAGGTTATTTCCTCATCTCTTCAGAACGCACAAAACTTGTACCACCTAATACGGACTAAGTAATCGACGAACGATAAGGCCAACGTATGAGCAGTACAATAAATAAGAGTATACGACAATAATGGGTGGATAATTGGCCATTACCAAGTTTCCTTATGCGTACTCACCTAACATAGGCGCTGCGGTGAGCCAGCCCTTGTCGGCGGATGTCATCCGGAAGTCACATGTCGCCGCCGGGAGGACGAACGACACTATAGTGATGCCAATAGCAGTGTTCGAGTAGATCAGCCCCGTAACAGCCAGCAGGCAGAAGTGGAAGCGACCGAAGCCTGGAATGTTGAGCGGAGAATAACTGTTACTGTTTTAGTTTCGGGAGCGATACCAATTGGACGTAAAACGTAGTCATACCTTCACGATCATAACTCTGAAGGGGGAGTGGCATCCGGAAAACTAACTAAAGACAACAACTCTCTTAATATTATTACAACTCATGTGGTATGTGTGAATGGCGCTTAATCCACGTATTCTAATTTCGATCAAAACTTACATAACGAATAGTTTCCGCTCCATTGTACATAATAATAAAAATACGTAACTATTTTAATCATAATAATATTCTGACTTTTGAAAAGCATTTAAAAACAAGTGAACTAAGCTTAACGAAAAGATTTTGGTCACTTTCGATATTGTTTAATACATAACAATCCCATGATTTTCTTCGAATTAAACGCTCTAATAATGCAAATACTAACTCACTTACCTCTATTATTGATATTGGAAGTTCATTGATGGCCTATTGTTCTTACGTTATTGTCTGTTTTGTTTACAACTTAACATACATGTAACATTGTAAATAAGTAGTTACTATTTTATAGTTTTTTTTTATCATTTGTAGGATTTTTTTTGCTTAAGTGACGAAAGCTCTTCATCAGAGCGAACTATATAACCTTGAGGAATTATATTATTTAATAATCCCAGAAACCTTTTACGAAAATGTTTACTGTAAGGACTTTTTGCTGTCCCATTTTGTTTCTGTTTTCCCATAGAGGATGAAGAAAGTTTTACCCAGGCAAATAAAATAAAAAGTACCTATACAAAGATGAAATTTTCTACTGCCAAAGGACATAAATGCCTTAAGCTATTTTCTTTCATTTATGACAATGTATCATCACTCACCATTGTCCAAGTAAAGATGCGTGTGAAACAAATTGAATTGAGCATGAGTAGAAATTTGGTAAATATCAAATAATAATTTTATGGTATAAAGAGAAAATAAAACTCACCGGTAGCCGAAATGGCGGCTTCGAAGTCCGCTCCATGTTCCAAAAAGTCTAGACCTGTAATTAAATAAAAATACAATGAAAATACATCTCAAGGTACTATACTATCATCAACTATATATGCCACACTTTTTTAACTTTTATCTTATTAAGTTACATAACTGATAAAGCACGTCTCAATGCGACTTTTGCTATATTGAACTGTGTATTCTTTTTCATAATTATCATTTCATTGTTTTCAAACAAAATACGTGTCAAAAAAGCTTTGTCCATTCGAGATTGAACGAGCTCCTGTACTTCTATCCGAAAATAACTTAATTGTAAATGGCACGATTGTCATTGAACGTTCAATGGTTTAGTGACGCGCGATTAATTTGTTTGTCGTAATTCATTCACACACTGTATACTGAAGGTGTTTTAAATAAAGATGAAAATAGCTTAAACTTTTTAACAGGTCAGTAAATAGTCGCGCGAAATGGTGTACGTGAACGTCCAATAGATATTGATATATCGTCACGGGTACTGACTTCTCTCATTATGGTCAACAAATTACCCTCTTTTTTATATTATAATTACGACTGGACTGTTTTCATTAGCACTGTTTATTAGCGCAGACTTGGAGAAAAGAAGCCAGCGAGAAGGTTAGATCGAGTGCACATTTCATTTCAACAGGAATAAAACACGAATAGGTAGGCATTAGCTCCATACATCTCTCGGCGACAGCTGTTTTATGACGCGTCTCGAACTCGTAGGTAAGTCGTAGGACTCAGTCTATAATAATTTTAGGGTAAAGATGGGCTTTGAGCAAGTTAAAATGTTAGGCCAACAACCTTTTGTTATTGGCTCTTTGTGATCCGTGCCTAACCCGTCAATAAAGTAGCGTAATGCTATGAATGTGTATAATATCGGCTAATTTTTATCTTAAAACTGTATACACCGAACATCTTTGCTATCGCGTTGCAGCAAACCAGCTCAAGAATATTTTTTTATCTCAATAGGTATTTCACCTATTAAGTAGGCAAAGGTAGGTTTAGTAAAACGGTCCTTCCTATCCTAATCTCGTTAGATAAGAAGGGGATGGTTATTAACCGTAGTTGTCTCATCGAAGTGGGCACTGAAAATTGACAAAAAATTGTACTTTGACAATACACGTAAAAAGCACTTGAGTTTCTTAACTAGCAACTTGCGACTCCCTCCAGCTCCAGGTAGTACAGATAAATATCATACATCATAAGTTAATTCAGACTGGAGAGAGCTATGCTTGGAGTTCCTAGCTAGAGTGCAATGGGCTGGTTAAATTTGCCGCAGAACGGACAACCGTTGGAGGAGACGGGTTTTGGAGTGGAGACCACGAACTGCCAAACGCAGTGTAGGACAAACCCCCAACGCTCCTCCCCCCCGCGAGATGGAGTGATGGAGTGACGACATACGTCGGATAGCCGGCAGGAACTGGGTGCATAAAGTGCATAAAGCCGAGGATCGGGCTCTGTGGCGTACATTGAAAGAGGCCTATGCCTAGACATATCCAGCAGTGGACTAATTTGGGCTGATGATGATGAAGTTAGTTCAGCCAATTTGCACAAAATATTCATAAATTCATAGCACAACACGGTACATGTCTTCGTGTGAGCCATAAATCTTAGCTTCGGTCCAGGTGTTTGTGTACGTCAGTTTCATATTTATTTCCTAGAGTTTTTCCGGGGTCTTCTATAAGCTTCTTAAAATCGGACATATTCATCATTGGTGTAGCTAATCCTAGCGATAAGATATACATTTTACATCTAACCAAGGTAATAATTCAAACACTAGTTATATTTGAAAAAAACTAGGTTCTTCAAAGATTACGATCAAAGTTTCAATGAAATACCGCCTCGATAACTATAGGCACCTATATATTATGTTGTCTTCAATTTCTCGAGTATTTCCTCATCATGATAATGTCAACTCTTAAGTATCTCTTCAAGAAAATTTATCATTCTACCTAACGATAAAGTTAAATAAAATAGGAATGTTTGTGTAATTAAAACTATTGTAAGTATATACTACTGTAAGTATATACACCTTTAACAAATAAATGTTATCTTCGACATGAATATCCGATTCTAACCTGAATAATTAAGCCGCCATATAAAAATTATTTGCTTCAATCTTAAAGCGACTACCGTTTTTGCAACATCAAATTTGTATTGAGGCTAAACTAACATGGTTGGTTATTTTAAAACAAGTTAATTCTACGATTGTTAGCGTTATCTTATCACTCATAATGAAAGTACAGGTAGCTCTGTTTACTCAACTAGCAGCACCACATGATGGCACTTTTGACAGCTACAATAGTCAATATTTACAGAACTTCATGAGCGAGTAACCTTGAAAGGTGCCATCCATGTTGAGCAATGGGCAACCATTATGTTGATGACAGGTTCAATGTTTCAAAGGAAACTAGTCTAGTGGCTACGTAATACATAATAGGAAAAAAATACAGAGAGAATTAAATAAAAAAATCAATTTCGCTGAGTTTCTCACCGGATCTTCTCATTGGGGGTCTCAATTTTTGAAAGTTCTAAAGGGTTCTAAAATAATTTATTTGTACTTAGTAGTTTAAACATCATTGAGATCATCATCATCATCTTTATCATCATCACAAGGCGAAAGACGTTAACTTAGTGCAGGTCAAAGGCCTCCCTCAAAGATCGACACGACACGACCAGCCTTGTGCTGTACGCCTCTAGCATATACCCGTGATCATTACCAGGGTTTTTAATCAGCAGAATATGCCTTTTCATCCTTGAGATCAAATAACATTATTTTCCTTTAAATATATACGAAGGTCAGCAACCACACAGGGAAATTGTTTCACCTCCTAAAGTACATATCTCTATATACCAGTCACCTTGTATATCAAAGTGACATATCTAAACATCAGAGGCTTATCAGACCGTTTATGTGGAGGTAAATAGTGACAATGACACGGCGATTTAATTGTTCGGGCACTGTGGAGAGCGAGGATGCCATTTTGAAATTATTAGCAGCTACCTTTACATAGGGATTTAAGTAATGAAGTTGATTGTATGATGCGGTGCATACGATCAGATTCATCATTTACAGATTTACAACTTAATACTTCTCTTAGGGTTTGTACCTGTGTAGTGGGTGCGATTAAAACCTCAAAATCACATCTGGATGTTCTTATCCAGACAGCAACATTTGTCGGACACACAAAGAGTTATCCTATGCGAGAAACGAACCAGCGGTAGCTTGATACAGAGTGCTGAGCGGATTAAACACCTAACCACAAGACAAAGCCGTCTGTTATTACAGTACATACTTAATTCTTAAGTAATCTTAAACTACATATACACATTTCGCAGGTCTTAAGTCACAATGTGAGAACTATAAGAACCGGAGATGCACCGGTTAACACATGAAGCCGTTTTTCACCGGTAATCACTAAAAATTCCGCAGTTTTTTTAATGCATCCTTAGTCCATAATTTGTCCATACAGGAGGAACTCCTGACAAACCCAGATATGTGTAATTAGGTATCAATTTATTAAGTATCGTTTTATTTGTCTACCAGTTTTGATAAAATAAAACTATGTGTACTATGTAAGTTGTGACACGTTGTTAAATAAGTATTGTTTATTTCGTAGTTAATGTACACATGAATGTATAAACGAAAACCCAATCCACTCAGAACTGTTACTTAGGTCGTGAAGATAGGTAATCAGGTAGGTATACGTACGTACTACTATTTACCTCAGAACTATTTGGTATTTGTTAATTATTTTCATTATGTCGTTATCGACCGGGTTTTTTTCCGGAGATTCTCCGGTTATTGTTCTAAATTCTCCGAAAATCTCCGGAGACTGATTATGCCTCCGGTACACATCGCTAGTGAGAACGTCCCCTTTCTCATTAGGTTCGCGCCTATTGCGAATAGGTTCTTACGAATATGTGTACTAGGGATAGCTATGGTTTTCCATAATATTTATATTCGGGTAATACATTTAGTGTAGCATATTATGTCATATTCCGGCAAAGAGTTTTGTGTTATATTAATTTTATGTAGGTATTTCCTATTTTTACAATTCTTCAATATCAAAACCTCGATAAAACGTGTCTTAACTAAATGAAATAGATTTCAATTTCAGGCTTTTTTGATCACTTTTACTTAAAGAAATCTATTTTAATTAAATGTTTAATATATCCTTTGAGATAATGTAAAAAGTTTAGCTCCTAATTTGTCTCTTTAACAAACCAATGGATACGAAAATTAATTATTTATAGGCACAATCAATTCTAACTAAAGGGTTCATTTTGTTCCTCATTCCAAAGAATTTGAGCCCACCACGAAGTGGGTTGACTCCATGACGACCTTCAAATATCTATCACTGCAGAGATTACAGTCATACAAGGATTTTGTG
The DNA here is from genome assembly GCA_905147815.2 of Phalera bucephala. NCBI lineage: Eukaryota > Metazoa > Arthropoda > Insecta > Lepidoptera > Notodontidae > Phalera > Phalera bucephala. Next base: position 11,701,696 of record LR990612.1, on the reverse strand, counting down.
GCCCGCGGGCAAAATCGGAACTAGCTCTGTCATCAAGCGATATGTCACTTCATGACAGCCGCAGATTTGCTGTTTTAGAAGTAAGTATTTTTTTTCTAAATGAAATGATAACCCTAATATGAGGGCGGATCCAGAGAGGTATGTAAGGACGAAACCTGTTGGAACTCTGTACTTTCTGTCTACCCCGCAAGGGATCTGGCGTGATATAGATAGATATATAGGTAACCCAAATTTCACACTAACGCCACCTTGTCAATGTAATCCACGGGCAAAATATCTTATATGTAGCACTTAACCTATCTAATAAAATTGGTATGCTAATAGGGACGTATGACATTGTTCGGCGTGAAGGCTGTGCCCGTATATGTGGAAGAATGCAATGATTAAAGCGTGCAATTAATATTAAAAATAGATCCAACACAGATAATCTTTATTGGTTCAGGAAAAAACGAATATCCGTCGGTAGTTATATAAACAGGAAAATCAGACCAAATAGAAAATAATAAATAAACACTCTCACCCCTATATTCCCCAAGCAGGGATTGCAGAGGTGTACTGAGTACACCTACTTTTTGCTGACGATGTTAGGTCTCATGTAATAGGTGGCGAGCCTATTGCCATATACCGGGCACAATTCCAGGCTCCGAACTCATACTGGGAAGTTTTCGTTAGAAAAACTACATTAGTCCGACCTAGGATTTCGTGATCACAAAGCGATGCGCTTTGCCACTAGACCAACGAGGCAGACCAAATAGACGTAGCCACTAGACCAAATAGACATGAACAAAATAAACACCGTCACGCCGATGTTCCTCAAGCGGGAGTGGTAGAGGTGTATTGTGTACACCTAAAAGGTGTATCGTAAATAACGCAAGACCTCAGACACCCCAATTAGATAATTGCTTCATAAATATAATGGAAAAACCGAATTTCCAAATTTAAAGTTTTTATACCCCAGTTATCAATCAAAACTTGTACGTGTATATGTGCGTATTAAGAAATAGGTTAAATCCATATTGCTCTGAATCAAAAATAAATTTAGTTTGCCATTACGCACTGAAGGAGTAACAGCAATTTTTGCAAATAAAAAAATATGTAAGATACATTAAAAATTTGTTGGAATCAATTCAGGTACCGATTTATAACAAATGACTTTTAGGTCTTGCATTAATTATGTTACACCTTGTATATATCACCAACAATGTTAGGTACTAATGTAATATGGTACAAGCGTATTATCTTTATAAGTATTATTCGATATAATAAAAATGTTCTAATGTTGTATGTAGCTCGTGATCGCTACTTACATTATGTTAGACTAGTCTACTTTTATATCATCAAAATATTAAAGAACAGTGATGTAATATAAAATGAGTTGAATATCCGAGAGTCGAACTTGCATCACGTCATAACGCGTTTAATTGCAAGAGGGCCGGCGGTGATTAATTTGTGGTCTCCTTGAAATAATCAACTGGATTCATGAATGGCACAAGTCGGCTGCTCTTGACGGATATATGGATTTAAATTGTTGTGACGGATTTGTCGCGCTCAATGTACCTAAAGTGTAAATTGATGTGAGAATTTATTCTATACGATTAATAATACCCCCAATCGAGTAGTCCTAAATTCAGCTGTATGGTAGGTAATATTAAAAATATATAAGTATAATTTCCTATTATCGAGTCTTATCGGAAGGACAAGTCAAGAGTCTCCGTAACCGGCGAGCATGTATGAGACGAACTATGAGAGTGGTGGAAGCCAAAAAAGTATGTAAGGAAAAAACCTGTTGGAACTTTGTACTCAGAGAGTACAGAGTTCCTTCCCCGCAAGGGATCTGGCGTCATGATATAGATAGATAGATAGATACTTCCCTACCACTGGACAAAGGCGTTCTCTCACGAGCTGAGAGCGAATAGGCCATACGAGTACTGCACCACGCTAACCCAATGCGGATAGTAAGGAGCAGGTTTTGTGGCCATCTACTGTTGCGCGTTAGCACGGCGCCGATTTCACGACTACGGATACAAATTCGACCTATTTTGTATATAAAATCCATACAAAATTGTTGTAAGCGCGGGATGACACCCTTTATTGTATTGTTAGAATTGGTTTTTGAATATCCTTGATCTTCTCCCAAATTGAAACTTCTAAATTTCAGATGAAAAAATTTTCTAAACTTAAAACCGAAATTACACGCATAGTTTTAAAACTAAATGCTCGGCAATTTTCCAAAACACTTCCAAACTTGAATTCCTAAGTTATTACAACAAAGAACTTGAACGTCTAAGTCACATTATACTAAGTCTAAACATAATTATGTAGTTTTAACTAAATGATTAAAATTGAGCGGAGCAAATGTCGGCAATAAATCTAATTGCATCCGATATTGTTCTTTTTTTCAATGTTCTCGAGTCTTTAGCATATGAAAAAGTCTAATTAATTAAAAAATAAATAACAGTTTCGTTTTGTTACTGATCACCGTATGAATGGATAAGAATACCATCGATAGATGTCTGTGAAAATTAAATTAGCTACGCCAGTTCATCTACTTAGGCGTCAGCAATACGTTTATCGTACAAACCAGGAAAAGATGAGCAAATAGACACAATGATTTTATTTATAAACACTTGACAGAACCGGAAGACATGCTTGAATAGAGAGTACTTTTATGACCATATTTCGGAAGGTCTCGACCGCCTCGTTAGTTGGTGATCATTTATAGAAAAATGTTTTGTAGCAGTTGGGAAACTGGAAGTATAATGTTTATAGGCTTACCCAATTTTTTTTTTAAACGTAAGCCTCATACTAGGATTTATTCCTGTGTCGTGGGTGCATTTACAAACATGAAAATTCACATACACAAATACCCAGACCGGAACAAATAATTGTGGATCACACAAAGATTTGTCCCGTGCGGGAATTGAACCCACGACACAGTGGGCGGAGCGGCTTAAGCTCTTAACCACTGCGCTAAATCGTCCGTCAATTGGGACTTGTCTACTTAGTACTTACATTACCAGCGGATTATCGTATAAATAATAGGTATATTTTTGCCACCTTCACGTGGGGAATGTAGGACAAAGACAGGATTGTTGGGAAATATTTGAAGGTCTTAAACGTATTCACTGAGTGTAGTCGGGAAATATTGTATAGTCTTAATTGTGTGTGTGCGTGTGAATGATCTACGCTGTTGGCCGCAAGGCCTTTACAGCTTCACCGGACAAGAGGGCGAGCGTGCAACCACTACGCTCGAGGCAGAAAAGCAAGGGGGCAACTAGCTCAAGATCGCCTCAAAAAGGAACGGCTTCGGCTTGGGCAGTCGCTATGAAGGAGGGCGTATACTAGGTGTCTCGCCGTCGTGCTCTGCACCGGCCGGCGGGCAAGGGATTCTTCGACCTCGCCGGCGAGGTCGGTGTCTGATCCTGTGTGCGGTATCTGTATCCGAAAGAAGGGATGTAAGGGCATCGGGATGGTCGGTGAGAACATGCCGCGGACGGCGGTAGCGGCTGATAGGAGGGGAGTTAGGTTATTCGGCATTGGTGTCGAGGTGATCGTGGCGTAGTGCTGTGAGACCGCGGTGTTTTTATCGTTTGCATCCATTTAGAATAATTGAGTACACTGAACATACAACTGAACAAACCAATAAAAAAAATGTAATTATATTCTTCGCCTCTGGCCCTCATGCGGGTTCACGCGTAGCTATAGCGATAGATACTGTACCACTTTAGATCTAGATTTGTATATCTAACAATTTGATAACTTGGGGTATATTTTCATAACTAATTATGCAATAACACTATTTTCCGTACAGTGGAACACGTTTGTAAAACAACCGTCAAGTGGGTTTTGCCGACTCGTCCTTTCAATATCACCTACTTTAGATAAGAGATTGTTTCAGGGAAACTAGCGAGTTAGATGAGTAATAATTAAGACTTTAAATTAAACACTGCTGACTTTGATGACCCAAAGTTAGTTGGAAAAAAGGTTTGTTTGTTAACTTAGTCATTTTAACGCCTCCGATGGCTAATATGTTTCAGATTATGTAAATAGGGGTTAACCCCTCTTGAATCGAGTAATAATATAATGAAAACTGAAATATACTTTGTTGAGTATGTGATAGGTACTTGGCAATTTTTAAGAAATTACGAGTATATAATTCCTCGGTAAGTTTTACCATTATGTAATTATATAAGCTATATATCAGCACCTACTTCAGATTTTTACTTAAATTAATTTTACAAGTGATCCTAATGCGGCGTGTCTAAAAGAAGTACGAGCGATTTAATCCTTTATAATCTGTCCATATCATCACGCCAGCACCCTCGCGGGGTAGGCAGAGAGTACAGAGTTCCAACAGGTTCTTTCCTTACAGACCTCTCGGGCTTCCTCTACTCTCATAGTTCCTCTCGTACTCGCTCGCCGGTTACGGAGACTCTTGACTTGCCCTTCAGATAAGACACGGTCTATTTGGTAATGGTAAGTAGTCTAGGTCTTCCCACTTTCGCATTGTATATCTGTTGCATCTTATATAAGCGATGTAATTACGTAATCACTAAGTTATGAATGTAAAGCAAATTGATTTTTAATTTTCAGAAAACTATTCATTTTATTATTTTTATTAAGGTACTATAAAATATTATCAACTAAATTGGCTGATAAAGTTATGAGGTAAAATAACGTCCGCACTTGCATGTAAGGAACACTTTTGTAAAATAATGTCAAAAATGAACAACTATTATTTATTGTTTTATACTATGAGTGACAACCGTGTGGCACAAGATTTCCGAACTGAGATGATTCTTGGACATCGTCATAATACCTATTGTGTGAGTGCAAATCCCGGCACAATGCACGTCCAAGTGCGATGTTGAGGTGATGATGACCACTAGTGTGTGACAAGTTCAGTCTTTTCATACGAATATGAAACATGTCCCTCGTGTAGACATGCTTTCATTTATTTAAAACATAAATATGTTCGATTTTTGTTGTCTATTTTTGAATTATGCATGTTCGTTGGTTTTGAATTTATTTTAGTCGTTTTTAAGTTACTAAAGTAGTTTTATATAAGTTAGTTTATAAATGATAAACTACTATTTCAAGTAATTATAAAAGTAATGTTTAATTAAATTAAACACATTAAATTTTATTGCTTCTATGGTCTAGTAGAGCATGGTGTGGCTGTCTATTGCGAAGGCTTAGGGGCTTTTCTATAAAAAAATTCTAAGTAGCAGAACGAAATCTGGAATTGCGCCCGGTATAAGGCCAATAGAGACCTTTCATCATTAGTGAAAGTACACCTCTCCCATATCCGCTTGGTTAATATCCCGATGGAGTTTATTATGTTTTACAATAATATAATTAAAAAATAATAATTAAAAGAAAATACTCACCCATTTTTATTGCACTTTCAACACTTTTATATTAATGTCCGATATGAGATCACGTTTCGAGATATATCCGCAATCACCTATCACCGGCGTATCATCGTCACCCGTGGAACACTGGAGGGCTGCGCGTGGGCAAGCTGAGCGGCGCGCTGCTTCCCGCGTTGACTTCGCCTCAAGGATCGCGTGCTGCCTGCTACGGCTTCTGTGCGAATGTCGGCTCGCTACCGGCTCCCGCCGAAGATTCCTTCCACTCGAGATAACGATAAGGTCGACGCGCGATCGCTCATCTTGCGTTATCTAGACGGCCGATGACGGTGACCACGATCGATCTGTCCGTAACGTCGTGCTGTTGTCAAGTACGGAACGGTTTGGTGTCTTATGTAAGATGAGTAAGTGCTTTGTCTTTACAATTGTGAAGGCTTGCCTTTATGCTAGGCCTTTATTCTTTATTAATCGTAGAAAACTTGAAAGAATACAACTGACTGAATGTTTTCTCTCTATTTGATAGCGTGACGAAGTATTGCGTGAATTTTACATTTTTTGGAAACTTATGTCTAATAAATGTGGATCTAAATCGTGTAAGTATTAAACTTAAACTGATTGAACTCATTTCATGCAAAAACTTACTTTGACCTGTAAGTATTTAACTTAAACTGATGTCACGCTAACACTTACTAACTTTGTTATAAGCATTAAAGTTTCTTCATAAAACATTCTTGAATCACATAAAGTACCATAAATATTATTGAGCTATTCTCAAACAAAATAATACAAACGATAACATGACGGGTTTGCTTCATAAGTTTTTCCAAACAATATTTAATCCGATTAGAACCCAAGTGATGCAGTTAAGATAAACAAAGAAGATATTATAATCTGGAAAAACCCGCGTAGATACAATAAATAGGCTTTTATTAACTTGGGACGATGTATTAAGGTTTTTCTTACATTTAAAGAACGACTGACTGCAATACAATTAAGTAAACAACATTTTTTAGGTATATTTATTGAATTTGCGTACCCCGCAAGGGATCTGGCGAGATGATTTAGATAGATAGATTTATTGAAATTGAATAATTAAGTAAATAATTATCTATGCAGGGATAGAAAGAAGAAAGAAAGAAAGAAAATACATTTATTCAAGCACACCCACACATAGACTTCGAGATACTTAAAATAACAAAAAATAAAACATTTACAAACACCAGAGGTTGTGTGGGGTTGAATAGGATAGTGTCTCAGCATATTGCCGCACCATAACGTTGGATCATAGTGCAGCGCTGGTATTCTGGCAGCACCTATAAAAATAGCTTATGTTTTCAATTATGAGGCGATATATTTTAAGATTTCCACTAATCTACACTGCTGAATCAACTTGGTGGAGTGCGCCCTATTCCCTCCCACCTCCGTTAATTAGAGGCCTTTCGCAATACTGGGATGGAATTCGCTGATTTATTCAGATTTTTATTTATAGAAAAATATTTAGATCCTAATCAAACCAGAGCTTTTGTAGATATTTCTTACCACCCCTAAAAATGTGAGTATACCCCTACTTATTATTATACACTAGTTTCTGCCTGTGAATTCGTCCGCGTTGAAATTAGACTGGTACCTAAAATTTTTGGGGATAAAAAATCGAAGTGTGCCAAATTTCATCCTAATTCGTTCAGCTGTGTTTGCGTAATTGAGTAATTAACATCCAAACATTTAAACAGACATACCTTAATATTTATAATATTAGTAGGATTACGGATATGTTACATTTCTTACGGACTTTTTCAGCACCCTCGATAAAAGTCTGAAGTAGACTGACTAATGGACATTTAAGATTGCACGTATTTGTACGAATTTTACCATCTCGGAGTCGCCCAATCTGATGATTAAACTAATCAGTTTTAATTGCCGAGTAACGCAACAACAAGTAACTAACCACCATTTTGTCGAGGGTTTTTTTACAAGCTATTATTTATCTTGCAATGGTCGTATGTCGGTCTGTCTGTCTTTCCAGTTCAAATCTTGTAATCCATTTTTCAAGCACTGGCGGCTATTCGATTGAACAGAAATTTGGCATACGTATGTAAGTCCGGTAACAATGTAATAATGCCATGGGGTTGGTCTGGTGATGGACCCGAAAGGAAGCCATAGGAACTCCTCAAGTACGCAAAATATCGTCATTACGTTTTGCTATAAGAGCTTGTTTTTAAAAAGGTCTGTTTATATTGAAATTATTACCATCATTATTAAAATCGTCGTCAGTCGAAACCGTTCATCGTGGTGATCTTTAGGGGAGGGAGGCCTTCGTCTATAATATATATAAATAGAATCAAATCTGAGGTGTAGTTTGTAACGTGACTACACCATGTCAGGGTTCTGTCAGTTTTCGCTTTTATATAAATGATTTAAAAAACATTTATAAAGGTGTAATTTTTCACCGTACGAGGATCAAAATGCGCGGATTAATGAACTCAAGCACTGTACATTCAAATCACAGAACTAAGCCATCGTCAAAATATATGTGTAAGGTTATTTCAATTCACAATTCGTGGTATAATATATCTTTATTTAATAAAACCACTAAGTTTAATAATAAAAAAATATAAATCAAGTAAATCGCCTTATCGAGCAGCTCATTATGCGAAGTCCTGACAGCTGGTATCCCTGGGGAAGCCGACCCACGCTTGTCTTTTAAAATAACAATCAGCTTGAGTGACTACAAGTTGATAGGAACAAGTAGGTGTGACCATAAATAATATTACAGCTATAGAACACGACATCTGGCCATTTATACACATTTTAAGAATTATTACTTTGCTGCGTTTCGAATCTCAGTCGAGCGCGATATAAATTCACCATCACCTACGTAAACTTTAAAAAAATAATATTTGATTTTTCTCATGTCAAAATAATTTTGTTTAAAATAAGTATCAATGACTAAATGAAGGGATATATCAAGAACACATAATATGTTTTATCATTGCCAACAATCAATGACTGTTTGTAAAAAATATATCAATGCCAAGTAGTTCCTTTCATTATTTTATTCATAAAATTTAATATCGGTCAGTTGCAATAATTACTTTACCACGTGTTTCTCAAACGTTGGAATCATTATATTAATACGTGAAGCAAAAAATTGCGCGGACGGAGGAGTATGAAATTTCCCACACTTATAGTTTATATCGAGAAGGAGTGCAGAATTCTAATTTTTTTTTTTATTATGCATAAAAAAATACATAAAATCAATAAAAATACATTACACACACTACCATATATTTGACACAACACACTTCAAATTGAGAATAGATTAATATTGTTTGTTTTTGTAATATTATTTGTATATAGTCTTACTGAATCTCAAACATAACCAGCAAACGATGAAAGAGTTTTTACAAAAAACATCGTTTACAGAGAAGTTTTGTATCATTAATTAAATTATCGAAATATATGTGAAGATCAATGGACAGCATTTTCTTTTTGGTTTTTTGTTTCAATAAAAAAAAATTAAAAATGCGGTATTCTTTATTTTAAACATTTTTTTTTTTAACATTCATATAGTTTGTTTGAAAAAATAGGCAAATTAATAGTGCAGCCTTGGCGAAATCTGTGATTATATAAGTATAGTCTTTGACAATAGAACCTTAATAATGTTCAAGCATATAATTTAAATGATTTATGGTCGAAATTCGACCAATGGGCGACCGGGGCTAGTATCAATAATTTGTTATAGTAAACGACGCATTTGCATATAATTCAGAATAGTGATTTTTATTAGAGCTTCGAGTGGGAATTGAACCAACGCATCTTGCTACACCGGGGCGATCGCTTTTGTCACTGAGCCGCAGAAGTCGCTAGTTGAGGCAGAATTTTTTTTTGTATTCATATGGTTGTATCGTTAGAAATGGTAGTTCAGTGGTTAGAGTGGTCGCCAATGCAAAGTAGGATACTTGTGTTTGATAGCGACCCGAAATATTTTTTTCATTTTGTGGTCATTTAGAAATTACGGCTTAAATGACTTGAAATAATATTTTATATATTTATTATGGCTGCTTGAATTTTTGTAAATAAGTATTTTTATTTTTATGTTTATATAAAGATGTAGATGGGTTTGTCATTGGGGTTATTCAGTAGCTCGTCCCATGACGAGTTCCTTTAGACATGTTTTAATAATTTGATTTAATTTCTTTTTTAAAAAATCTCTAATTTTAATATTTCCGCACCTATATTTCCCAAACTAGAGTCAGTCCGAATATTACACTACAGTTTTCCAGAATAGCCAAGACTTTACTGAGACAAAAAGCATGGAGGACATCCAGGGATTATGGAATTTGCAACAGTGAAAGTTTTATGACAATAAAATCGACATTACGTAGTGTATAAATGTTTTACGTTCAAGAGTACTAATACATTATTGTTATAAAGTGTGAGTGGAGATGATTGCTTTTTAATTTATTTTCATTTGATTAATTACTAATTTTATTTCACCGTCAATGATTTTTAATCGCTTAGTGCTAGTTTTATATAGAGACACAATAGCTACTAAGGTGACAAATTAGTTATGATCGATTTTCTAAACGATTACATATAAACAATATGCGAATTTATATGAAATGTGACTTTAGTAGTGATTGTAAAAGGGTATGCTCTTATGATTCGGACATTTAGAAACAATGTCGCAAGATAAAATGAGCAAAATGATATAAAATGCGAAAGTGGAAAGATGGAGCTACCGGGGAAGACCAGTCTATTTGGTCATAGTAAGACGGTATACTTTAACCAAATATACCTGTGAAATAGATCGTATTTTATCTGTAGGTCGAAGCAAGAGTATCAGTAACCGGCGAGCGTATAAAAGACGATTTATGATAATGGAGGGAGTGAAAGAGGTTTGTAAGGAGAGAACCTGTTGGAATTCTGTACTCTCTGCCTGCTCCATAAGCAATCTGATGTGTTGATTTAACGTACAAGGAATATAATTTTTCACGATACCTGTGAAAAAATGTAATGTGAAATATAACATGCCTTTAATATAGGTACTCATCGTTTCGAAGTGTCTACGACACGCGACAGGGTCGCGCAAGGCTCCTCCGCCGCTCGGTCAAGTGCGACCGCGTACCGTGTATGGGCGTACGCATTAGGGTTGTACGTGCGCCGATCAATTAAATGTATCTTTTTTATTTTTGGATGATAATAAAGCCTTGACGGAGAGCGTAACTCTTATCAGATCTAGTGCATCGCAATTGGCTACATAGTCTTAATTTTTAAATATTAATGACGTGTCAAGGGAGAGACCTTTGCCTAGCAGTGGGACGAAATAGGTTTAAATGACGTGTCACCACCTTTATAAATAATTTGCCTCTTAATAGCCTCAAACGAAAGGAGTTTTGATGGGAAATCGAAAAGTGATGTAGTCAATTTGTATTATTTTCCAAAACTTGTGTTATTTCGAATAATAATAATATGTAATGTTGGTGGAATATTAACAATTATGTATATGATAAAACGTGCCTTTTTAATTTCCCTCAAAACTGGGGCACTTCATCAATTTCATATTCATCGTTGTCATCAAGTTCATCGGGGAGTTGAAATAATTTGGAAATGAATAGTTATATTCGTAATACTTGACATTGGCAAAATACGCGTCGTCGTGATGCCATAAACAAAAAAATTGCCTCAATAGAATGGAAACAATGGACAGACGGCTTGGTCAATTGGTTAGGAGCTAAAGCCGCTCCACCCAATAAATCAAGTAGTAGTTGGTTAGATCCCCGCACGAGACAAATCTTTAGACGACCCACAAATATTTGTTTCGGTCTGGGTGTTTGTGCATGTGAATTTAAATGTCTGTTTGTTCGTTCTGGGAATTTGTGCATGTGAATGTTTGTAAACGCACCCACGGAATAAGAAATACAGGAATAATTGTGAGGTGTGTGGGGCTAAAAAAGGTTAAAAAAATATGGCGGGAGGATTTCCTAGCAGTAGAACACCAACGGACAGATAATTGATGAATTCTTAACATAATCGAAGGCTTGCAGATTTACGTTTGAATTTAATACGTTGTTAAATTTAATAATTTTAATAATTTATTTTTAAAGCTTACTTTTCGAAGGGTTTTTAATTTATTCCTTGTTCAAAGTCTATACTTAATTATGTTATTGTGGATTCTACTTATGCCTAGGACACAGATAATTTAGATAGTTCGTAGACGCACCAATTCTACTAATATTATAAATGTGAAAGTGATAAAGTAACAAACATCCAACCATGCAATGGTTGGATGTTTGTTACTTTATCACGCAAAACTAGCTCAACGGATTTGGATGACATTTGGCACACCAATAGTTAATTACCTGGATTGATTATAGCATTTTGAACCGAAACAATTTAAGGTTCCTGTATAAGTCAATGCGGATGTAGTCGCGGGGAGAAACTAGTTTAATATATAATATCAGCCTATACTGCCCACTGATGGACAAAGGCCTTCTCCCACAAATCGAGGTGAGAGAGATAAGGTCATACTCCACCACGCGGAACCAGTGCGGATTGATGGAGGCAGGTTTGTGGCCACCTGCTGTTGGAACTTATCAAGCCGCCTTTAGGCTTCCAACTCGGCTTAACGACTACCACATTATGTGGTAGCCGAGACCAACGGCTTAGCGTGCCTTCCGAAGCACGTAGACGCTCGAATATGAAAATGCAACTAACGGTCACCCATCTCGGGCTGACCGAGTCGAACGCTGCGTAACCTTGGTAATCGGTAAGAACACCGCGGTGGCACAGCGCTACGAGCGCCTCGAGTTTAATATAACATTAACTATTTTTATGTCAGGACTTTGTACTGAGTAAATATGAATTTGTTACGTAACAATTCAGTTGGAACCCTATAATAAAATTTGAGTAGTTGCTTGTGTGAGCTAATAATACAAATCGACACGTTTTTTTTCCTGGTGCCACAATGTTAACTTCCTAACGTGGAACCAGTCAACAAATTTTGGTAGTCACAACGCATGCTTTCGCGCACGCCCGCGACCTTAGAGGTCGCACTCGACATTAGGTGAATTTCCCGATCGGTGTCCGTCAACACCAAAGATAAATCTTTTTTTTGTGATTTAAAAGGTTATTATGCAAAACATACACGTGAGAGGAAAAAGACAGATATATCTTCCGAAAAGAATTTGGCATTCTGCTATTGCTATAAAAACCGTAATGTTAAAAAAAGAGATAAGTAATAACCGTATGTTACACCTCTAGAAGGAAGCAAGGATTTAAAGATTTTTTTTTTATGCTAAGGCTTTGTTTAAAAATAGTATAATGTTTTAAGTAGTAACAGTAATTTGTGTGGTGTGATGTGGCCCCTTAAATTAGCCCTACATAAAGGTGTGAATACATCTATTAGGTAATAAGCAGAACACGTAATACACCGCGTAGGGTCGGCCGCAGTCGCGACTCGAATAATAAATTCGATTTGAGGAAACAAATAATACTTATGCACGGACCTCGACCTCCTTGCGCGTTACGAAACATATATTTTTTTCACCTACATTTTATGTCGGTTGATAAGCTATGTGTGGAGTTTTGGCGGGAAATCGAAGACTGATGTTGTCAATTTATTTTAATTTCCAAAACTTGTGTTATTTCGAATTATAATGTGTAATGTTGGTGGTATATCAACCATTATGTATTCCTATATGTGCATGAGTGAAGGTAATTGTAACAAAGTGATAAAACGTGCCTTTTCGATTTCCCTCAAAACGACCGTCGCAATTGGTATGTAAAGTATCCTTCGCTTTACTATCCAGGGTTCTTGTCATCAAGTTCATCGGGGAAATGAATTAATTTAAACAAACACGATTATGCTACTCACTGGACACTGGCAAAATACACTTAAAATAGTGTGAAGCTATAGCTTAAAGAAGAAGAAGAAGCTATGTGTGTTCCAGTGATTTATTTTGTGTCAATTTCGCATACAGTCTTACAAAGAATTTTTGGCTCGCGGTCATAAACGCAACTATCGCTATCATCAAGTAAAATGTCACTTAATGACAGTCGCAGAGTTGCCGTTCGTTATAAAGTTTACACAAGTTCCTTTTTTAATTAGTAGCCGTGCGGGGTCCGCACCTGTTGAAATTTCTTCTAGGAAGTAGGAAAATTGCATTAAATGGTAACCCTCATTTCAAAGCAACGGCCCCTGTAAATGATATCCTCGGCCCAAAAGATCCTTTTTGCAGTGTATCCTCCGTAACTAGTGATAATATGCTCTTTGCTCTGTGACACAACTCCTTGGCATAACCAGTCATGCTATAGGAAACTTTCCTTTAACATGATACTACCGGTAGTGAAATGGTAAAACAGCTTCTCCCATAGGATTACTGTGAGGATAGTAGTTGGCAGAAAATTGTATCTCCCTTGGCACTCCTGGATATTTAATATAAACCGCTTCGATAAAAAGGGTGTATTAGAAGTTTGAAGCTATCGTCTATTTGTGGCGGCGTATCTACGGAATGGATTATCCAATGTAAATGCATTTTTTGTTGTATATAACTTGGCATCGGCAAGGCGGTTCTAAGTTCATTTCATAAAATGAGTTCAAGAATAACACCTCGGACACTCAAAAAGAGGAAAAATTCATTATGATATGCTCTAATGTTTTAACAAATATAACATACCTATAAAAATCGGGTTATCGATTCATATTTTATTATAGAGCAAGATGACGATAAAAATTATATCACATCAGTTTTATCTTAACACGGGACGAAGGAACTAAATTTGGATATAGCCGATTAGATACTATGACAATCTGTCATCTTGGCTGACAGTTTTAAACATAGATTTTATGAAAGTACCTATAGACCAATTAAATAATATGTCCATACTACTCGTATATACTACGATGAGATTCTTAGGTTTTCGCCGGGCTTATGAAAGGCTTGCATGGGGACATGGGTGTAGAGGCCCTTTGCGAAAAGTCAATGTTATGTATGACACCTGCTGAGATCAATTGCTGAAAATTATGAAACATAAACAGCTAGCTGACCCCAACAGGTGCAATGACTATGTGAATGAAATTTGATAGGCAATAACTGGTCTATTTCAAATGGGACGAACACTGGCAATAATTAGTGATACCTAATTACCCATGGTCAGCGGTAATTCGCCACTCGCTAGATGGACTCTCAAACGGTCATCATAAGACAACTGAGGGCGACATCAGATGGGCCCTCGAACGGATGTCATTATTATTAAGGAGCTATTGCGAAAAAAACGTGTTTTTGTACTCCATGCTCTTCAAGAAGTATATGGATTAGAGACTTTTGACACTATACATTAGAATCTAGAGGAAGGAATACACGATTAAAAAAACCTCTTAATAGAAAAAAAGTCTAAGAGACATCTCTATTGCTGTACATTTTCGGATCGGAACAAGAAACGTTTAAGTACTAGTCAATAGAATTTACTTAAAAACATAGCAAATAGTTGTAGCAAAGTTCTTGTAAAGCAGTTTTATATTTCACAGTGTAGTTTTTTTAGAAAATGATATATCTTGTTTTTGTAGATACGTCGTTTATTTCCGAGCGTGCGCTCTATAATATATCCGTCCTTTTTATTCATTTATAAAGTGATTGCGTCACTTTCACTCACTCTCTCGGTCGATAAATGGCCGATCACGGTAGTCTCTTAAGGAAAGAGACATGTGAAAGATCATTTTCTAGTTTAAGAAGACTAATAACAACCTCTCGCTGAAATAAAATTCCGTAGTTCTGTAAAGGGCCTGCATCCATAAGTACTAAGTTTGAGTATGTTTAGAATATGTTAAGGCGTAGGTATATTTTAAATTAGTGAAAAAAATAAAAGAAATAACAAACATAAAGGTGATGTTATGAAAAATAATGTTCTAGACGGAATAAAGTACCTACTGATTTTCTCTATTCTGTGATGTTATAGTTAAAAAATAACATTACAAACACAATTTATTTTTTCTTATTTTCATTTGTAATATAATCGATCAACTAAGAACTAATCTATCTCTCTATATCATCCCGCCAGATCCATTGCGGGGTAGGCAGAGAGTAGGCAAATCCAACAGGTTCTTTTTTTACATACCTCTCTGGCTTCCTCCACTCTTATAGTTTGTCTCATACACGCTCCCTGGTTACGGAGACCTTGCTTTACTTGTTCTTTAGATAAGACACGGTATATTTGGTCATGGTAAGATAGTCTAGGTCTTCCCCGGTACCTAAGAAATAATCTTTTAAATACTATTTGCTTGATTGCTCTTTATAGTTTAGACTTCCATAAGATAAAGAAATAAGTGAGAAAGAATCCGAAGAAATGTATTAGATGTCATCGTTCTGATTTTATTCACTCCTCCTTCGTCGTCCAATCTATCCTTCGCTGGAATGTACTGCCTCGGGAACTCAGGATGGTAAAAAACCGTCCCTCTTTTAAAAAAGGACTATACTATACAATTACCTACTCGAAATGTTGGCAGAATCCTCTCAGTGATAGTTTCACGTCATTATGTATTTATATTTATTTTTATACATATATTATTATTAGTTTTATATATATTATTATGTATATATTTTATTATTAGTGTTATATATAGTATTATTATTATTTGATTTTATATTTATTTTCTTACAATTTATAGTCTTGTACTTTCGCACCTACCACACCACCCTAAGGTAGACTGGGAGAAAATACCTCAGGAATTAAGTCCGCCTATGTACATACATATGTGCATGAAAAATAAAATAAATAAAAATAAATAAATGTTTGTATGTAGATAAGCATTTGTCGAGCTGAAGTGGATTGCTATAGCCTGATAATGATAATGAGCTGTAGACTCTGCCTACTTTCGTGGGATATAGGCGTAAGTAGATGTGGAAATTGTTAAATTGCTAAAAACTTAATCAGAAGCGTAAAAGTAGGGAAGTAAGTGTTATGTTGTTACAGGTAATAATAATAATTTGGGTGACCGATCTGACTGCAACTCCTACCGCGGTATTTCGCTCCTTTCAGCCCCCGGAAAGGTCTTTGCTAGAGTTCTCTTAAACCGCCTAAAGAACTTGTCTGAAAAGATTCTGCCTGAAACCCAGTTTGGCTTCCGACCGGACCGAGGCACATGCGAAGCTATATTCTCTGTGCGTCAACTGCAAGAAAAGAGCAGGGAACAGGGCTGTCAGCTGTACCTTTGCTTTGTTGACCTGGAGAAGGCTTTCGATAGCGTGCCTCGGGAAGCTCTATGGTTGGTGCTAGGTAAGCTCGGGTGCACGGAAAAGTTTGTGAGACTTCTTAGACTCCTGCATGACGACATGCAATGCTGCGTTGCCGTAGACGGTGAACAGACAGACTTCTTCCCCGTTACCTGTGGGGTGAAGCAAGGATGTGTCTTAGCGCCTACTCTGTTCGCCTTATACTTTGCGGTGGTAGTTAGAGAGGTCTTACACACTGTTTCTCAGGGAGTCCGCATCCGTTTCCGCACAGACGGCAGCCTTTTCAACTTGGCTAGACTTAAGGCTCGCACTAAAGTCTCTTACGCACTGATCACTGAGATCATGTATGCTGATGACTTGTGCTTCCTATCAGAATCCCTAGACGGCCTGCAACAGCTGATGTCCGCATTCCACCAAGCCTGCCGTAAGTTTGGCTTAAAGATCAGTGTCAATAAGACGGAGGTGATGTCCCTGGACATGCACGGTCACGAGACACTGACCATAAAACTTGGTGAGGATGTGCTAAAGCAGGTGGATAGATTTCGCTATCTGGGGAACACTGTAACATCCAAGTGTGACCTTGATGCTGAGATCAATAGCAGGGTGGGTACCGCAGCTGCGGCATTCGGCAAGCTATGTACCAAGGTCTTCTGCTCGCATAACCTTAAGTTGCCCACTAAGATATCGGTGTATATGGCAATCGTGCTGCCAAACCTCCTATACTCCTCTGAGACGTGGTGTGTATACCGCCGCCACATTCGCACTCTGGATCGCTTCCACCTTAAATGCCTCCGTACCATCATGAGGATCAGATGGTCCGATAGAGTGCGAAATACCGAAGTTCTGCGACGAGCCAATGTTGGTGGCATTGAGGCCTATTTAATGCGTCGACAGCTTCGGTGGTGCGGTCACGTATCTCGTATGGCGGAGGAAAGAGTGGCGAAGCGCATCTTCTACTCTGAACTGGAGAAGGGCAAGCGGAATCATGGCGGTCCCCTCCTCCGGTACAAGGATGTCCAAAAGCGACATATGAAGAGATGCAACATAGAGCCCTCTCGTTGGGAACGTTTGGCAGCACAGCGGCCAGAATGGCGCAGGATGGTGAACAGCCAAGTACACGAGTTCGAGGCTCAGCGTAAAGCTGACCTTGACGCCAAACGCAATCAGTTAAAGGCCCGCCCACCTGCTGCCATATCATACAACTATGAGAACGGCGTACTTACGTGCCCTCAATGTGCACGGAGTTTCGCCGCGAAGATAGGCTACATAAGCCATCTTCGAGCGCATCAGCGGCATTACTCTGACTAGGGGTCTTTAAAGTGGTCGCCATGGCCGAAATCGGTCGGATCAATCAATCATCATCATCATCATCAATAATAATTTATGTATTTTCTCTTAACAAAGGTTTATCTCTTTACAAAGGTTCATATCAGATTAAAATTAGATATACTACTTTAGTGAAAAAGTCTCTTTGTGAGAGACACAAGTGCAAGTCACGGTGTTATTAAAATAGAACACTAAATATTAGACAAACAATTGTTGTGTGTATGTATATGTGTCCTCAATGAGTAAGTGTTGGGTTTATTGATGTCGAAGTCGAGGCTTGGACGTGCGCCCTTCGTATCAGGCGCTTTTAACTATTCTAGATTAGTATTAACATATTCAAGGTAACCGCAGTTTGTCATAGGATGCGTTATCTAGCTGTACAGACAGCAATCGTTAAAGTACAAATATCTTCAGATGTTTTTAATTAACTTTAATCAGACCCACCAATCGATAATATTCTTGCCAATCAACTAATAAATTTTCTGAAAATAATTTCTCAGAACAGATCAGATCAAAATCGCAAATATCTCAAATAGGAGTTATTATAGCTCAAATGCATGAGTTCAAAAATGAGAACTACAATTAATATCACAATTGACATCTTTATCATCTATTACATATGGTCTGTTTGAGGATAACGTTAACTGTTGCAATTCAGGCATAACCGTTGTCCAGAAAGGCGAATAGATTATTAGGCGCCAATAAATCGTGTGTAATATACTACACGAGATTCTCGACTTGCGTCTCTAGACTCCCCGGTTGCGTCTAGTTTATCTACATCAGGTGAATTTTATAGTAGCTACAAGATGCTAATATCTTCTGTTATACGCTTTTCCTAACTTCAAAGTACATGTATAAGCGCGATTCCGGTCTTAAGCAGTGTTCAGACGGACGAATAAGCGCAGTGGTTAATAGCTTAAACCACTCTGCCCACTGTGTCTAATAGTCACGGGTTCGATTCCCGTACGGTACAAATCTTTGTATGACCCACAATTATTTGTTTCAGTCTGAGTATTTGTGTATGTGAATTTTCATGTTTGTAAACGCACCCACGACATAGTAATCAATCCTAGTGTGGGGCTACTTTTTTAAAGAAGAAAATATTTGAATTCTCAAATACAAAGCAGCCGTAAGTGTTTTTAGTTATTTGACAATATTTGTACACTATATATTATTTTTTCTTGGTTGTCGTGGGTTACAGGAACAAATTTCGTATACGAATACATACAATCGAAACCCGGATTACTCGATGTAGTCAACAAAGTGACCTATACCCAGATATTTAGACCAATTATAATGTTAGCTTATACTGTCCCTCGGCTGGGCAAAGACCTTATCATACAAATCAAGGTGAGAGAGATTAGGTTATACTTTACCACGCGGATTCAGTGCGGATTGGTGGAGGCCAATGCGTCATCAATATGTTAATTGGGCTTTCATTTAGAGTTATTTTGATTGTCCATATTTATTTATTCTATGCTATATTTTCGACGCAAAAACTTAAGAAATAACGGAAGTAAACATCGTCATCCTCATATTCCCTCAGCGAGGGTGACAGCGGTGTGCTGTGTACATTCACATTTGGTCGACGTTGTTACGTCCCATTATAATAAGGCACGAGCTTATTGCTATTTTACTGAGCACAATTCTAGACTGCGGAATGTTACTAAGAATTTTTCAATAGAAAAACCCCATTATTATTCGGACTGCTAATGAAAACATTTTTATAGAAACCCCCACACTTTTTCCGTCCTAGGATTCGCCCCTCCTCATTGCCGGACGAACTGCCTCTAAACACACGTGCCAGGTAGTCTATATTCAAGTGATTTTTGCAAATATCGTTGACTTTACAAACCAATAATAATATACATTTCAAATGGTCTAATAGAATATTTTTTGCCGTCCAGAACAGTACGTAAGTAGTCTGAGAGCGGCGAGCGTTACATTGTCTCGGAACGCCATGAATTTACATACAAATTGAACTAATTTACAAATGTTCAGATGTTCACTACAAATATAGATACTTGAATTTTCCTTATAGATATATTCGATGATTGCTTAAAGATATAAAGGGGTAAGCAGAGGTGTACACGTACATATCGCCAAGAATTAAATTTTACATTACACTTACCTGATTTGGTTTCCTAAATTCGTCACGCCTATATTCACCAAACGGTGATAGCAGACACAAAGTCGAGAATGTTAGGTTCCCAGGTAGTAGGAGGCGAGCCTGTTGCCATTATTCAGGGCAAAACTCCAGACTCCGTACTGAGATTTTTTTACAATAGAGAGAGCACACGTTTTTAACCTGGGATTTGAACCCAGGACTTCGTGGTCACCATCCGCGTTATGCACCACTAGACCGACGAGGCAGTGTGTATACTTTGTTTTCTTATATGAAATGTCCGCTTATTTTACTATCTATACATTTTACATATATATCACACAAGTGGCTACCCGAGTGACGTGCAAAGCCGAGTTTAGCCACGTCTGATGAAGCCCCAACAACGATCAATCCTATTAGCACGCCATTACTTTACTTTTTCAAGACTTCTCCAACGGTGTTCCACTTGAACAAGTAAAATATTAATCTAAGTTTGGCACATATTATTATGATAGTTACTTATATATGATGATGTCTACTCGTTGGCTCAATATGACATGGTCGGTATTACATAATATAATAGTCAGCGAACATAGAATTATATAATAAGCCGTCATAATGGCGTTCCTATATCCCTATATAAATCTATTGATTACTTAAAGTCTATTTCTTTTTTAGAGGATAGCCGCATAAAATATATTAAGATAATCTCCTATACCTAGGATAGGCGTCTTCGCACCCGTACTTTAAATTCCGGTTATAATCTCTTACTTCTAACGGGAAAAAACCAGAACGAATGCAAGGATTGTGGTTGGTAACGATGTGTTGGAGCAAGTGAATGAGTTTGTATGTCTTGAATGCGCCTTCAGTAAGGATGGGAAATACACCGCTTATATAGAGAGAAGAGTGAATGCAGGGAATAGATTGAATGGTGCGATGGGAAGGCTACTTGGGAGCCGGCACTTAAGCCAAAAGGCGCAGCTGGCCATGCATAACGGAGTGCTTGTCCCAACGCTGTTATATGGCAGTGAGAGTTGGGTATGTAAGAAGGAGAACGAAAGCAGGATAAATGCGGTCGAAATGCGATCTCTGCGGAAGATGTGTGGAGTTATGCTGACCGACCGTATTCGCAACAGCGTAGTAAGAAAGCGAGTAGGTATGAAAGATAGTATCGGTGTAAAGATGAGAAAGGGCATGCTCCGTTGGTTCGGACATATAGAAAGAATGTCAGAAGAAAGAATGACAAAACAGATATACAATGCGAAAGTGGAAGGATGTAGGTACCGGGGAAGACCTAGACTATCTTACCATGACCAAATAGACCGTGTCTTATATGAAGGGCAGGTCAAGAGTCTCCGTAACCGGCGAGTGTGTATGAGACGAACAATGAGAGTGGAGGTAGCCAGAGAGGTATGTAAGGAAAGAACCTGTTGGAACTCTGTACTCTCTGCCTACCCCGCGAGGGAGCTGGCGTGATGATATAGATAGATAGATAGAGATCTCTTACTATTATTTCTAACTGGGACTGCACTGGTAGAAGATGGCATACTTTTTCGTTCAGCAGTACCAACAACACTGCTGTAGGTGTCTCGGCTACACTACACCACTAAAGCCAAGGATATTGCGGAGTACGCTCATATGAAGACTTTCTACACTCTGAAGGTCGAGAAGCTGAACTCGCGAAGCAATGTGGAATTCAATTCCTTTGTTCTGCGAGTTAACACTGCCAAGCTGGAGACCTTAATGAGCGAGGAGTACTGACCGAAGGGTTTCGTATTCAGAAGATTTCGGAAGACTGAGAGACGCCCCTGCACAGCGCAACATGTCGCCGTCAACACATGTGTCTTTGTTCATAAGTTTTTATGTATTATATGTATGCTAGTCTGTATTCTATGGGTTTGTAAGTTGCAGAAAATTATTGTTGTGAAATTTCAGTTGCCTAAAATAAATGATTTATTATTATATATGTATCTCGCTGAGATTCATGGGCTTTACCCGGAACTTTGAAAGACTTGCATGGAGACATGGGTCCAACACGTAGAGGCCCTTTGCGAGAAGTTAATGTTATGTAAGCCACCTGCTGAGATCACTTGCTGAAAATGAAGAAACATAACCAGCGAACTGACCCCGGCAGGTGCAAGGACTATTGTAAATTATGGAAAGAAAACAAGGGCTATGTAAATGAGGTTTGATGTACAAAAACTGGACTATTTCAAAGGGGACGGACACCGGCCATTATTAGTGATACCTAATTACTCGTGGCCGGCGGTGACTCGCCGCTTACTAGATGGGCCCTCAAACGGTCGTCCTAGGACAACTGAGGGCAACATCGGTGTGAGTGGCTCAGGGGTGTAGAGAGGTGTGCTGCGCTTTTTTTACGAAGTTACTCGCGGCGTTATGCCCTTTAACACTTCCACCTCTGGAGTACATTGACGTAGGAACGCATTCCTACGTCGATATAGCTCTCACGGCTCCTCTCTGGACGGTCAATTAAGGCTAGCCAGAGCCGAGAGTCCTGCACCCTTCGGTTTCCACTCGACCGACGAAGACACACCGAGTTGGGGGCCCTGACCGACTCTCTGACGCACTCGGGTCCGTGGTAACGTTACTCACCAACAGCTCGCCACAAGCTTCCCTGCGGGCTATTATAATTATTGTTACATTAATGAATAACATCATCAAATTATGATATTTTTCAACAGTGAAGAATCTGAACTTATATTCTCATAGTTACAAGGCAATCACTCGAACTTGACTGTCACTCCTATTTCGATAAGATTGTACAAAATCTGTATATACAAATGTGAATACATTAACATTTATCTATAGAATGATGTTTGTGATTGATTATTATTTGCTCAGAGGAGCGCAGGAAGTGTTATCAAAAGTGGGTAAATGTGAGAGCAAATATTGTTGAGTATTGTTCTAAAAGAACCTTTCGGGCTCATATTTGAATAAGAACGATAAATAATTCGCACTTTATTTATAAATAAAGTGTAAAAATAATGAAAATGTGATATCCATAGCGAAATAAAAGGGTGAAAAAACATTTAGATTTTATCTTTATTGAGATCATAGATCTCAGATCTTTTTATAGATATTTAATTAGCGATCTGGGTCCTTATAGACCGAGACCGCTAATTATGTAATTGTGAAATAAGCACCAATCAACTTCGTGTTGATGTCGTGTAAGACGACTTGAAAAGGAGTTACCAACCAAGTACCTAGCGCTATTGGATTTTCATTAGAGCTTATATTCCGTATCATTTTAACTATTCTCGACGTCATAGTGACGACTGCCTCGTTGGTCTAGTAGCAAAGCGCATCGCTTTGTGATCACGAGATCCTGAGTTCGAATCCAAATGTAGTTTTTCTAACGAAAAATTCCCAATAGGAGTCCGCAGTCTGAAACTGTGCTCGGTATATGACAGTTCTCCCTCTATTAATTGGGACCTAACATCGTCGGCAAAAAGTGGGTGTACTTTATATACCTATGCCACCCCAGCTTGGGGAATATAAGAGTGACGGTGCGTTATGATAGAGACGATGGTGGAGTTAGAATTGAAAAACTAAAAAATTGGAATCTGACATAACATGTGGGCTTCAACAGATATGCCAAATTGTATGGAGAAAATTTCTGTTGCAAAATGGCAACTAGAGATTAAATTTGAATAAAATGCATGATATCCTCGCACATACAGCATATAAATATAATTGCATCTCTTCGTTACAACGCTGGTTATTTATTATTACTATAATAGAATTTTAAATGTTTAAAATCTTCAATCAGCCGATTAGGTAACAAATATCCGTAAACCAAACTTTATCTGACTTTAGTTACGTCATAACTGAATGTTTCAGTTTTATGGTACCCTATGGATCATCTCCTGACAGTTGGATAAATATACTTAAGTGTGCAGATTACCCAATAATAAGAGCCTTTCTTTAATGAGCGTTTGCATCGGCCATTCTTATCAGTCGTTTGTTTAGAGTGTGGATATACGAATATGTGACTTGTCATCTGATGATTGATGAAGAGATTGGTTTGTGGAAACCGCCTCTTAGCGCTGTCAAGGTTGAAATGTGGCCTTGAAGAGTTGAGACATTTGTAAAGATGGCTGTGTCTTTTTAGTGTAGACATTTTTCACGGTCATTTGATATTGACATTAGTCAAACAGCTAAAGAAATCAAGATACAGGTGTAGTTGAGTTATTTACCCACCTGTATCTTGATTTCTTTCGATTTCGATTCTTTCTATCGATGATTCTAATAAAGTTTTGTTTAGACGTGTATCATAAGAAAGTAAACTGGATAAGTTTGAGGAGGTAATATGGGAATTAAGAGTACCACTTTTTGGACGGCACTATTTCACCTATGTGTTTATCTATTTATTTATCTATATTATCTCGCGGGATCCCTGCGGGGTAAGCAGAGAGCGCAGAGCTCCAACAGGTTCATTCTTTACAGATCTCTCTGGCTTCGCTCCTCCCCTTACTCCAGTCTCTCTACTCTTGTGTTTACCTATATTATAAATCCATTTGGGAGCTAATATGACTGTTCTGCATATTCTATCTCTGGCCTAGTATTATACCTGTTAGCTGTTGGGATAATTATAAATATATAGTTTTCGGGTAAAATCTAGCGTCCAAAATATGCGTTAACAACCCGATGGTAAATTGAGACATCGCTCGCTAGTCTTTACAAATCACGACTGTCAATTTTATGCGCTACCATTTATCGTTGTGAACGTCCTTCCTGTCATTTCCTCCTTTGATTTTCAGTTTGTCTCACAATTGTTTATTTAAATGAGCGGCATAAAGATCTTGTTACTCGAGTCACGAGGGATGGGAGGTGTTAGAGCATCGTGAGGGAGCCAGCCTTGCCATTCAAGATATGCCCAACAATACTGTATTTATCTTCTTTCAACATGCACTCTACATATTAATGCCATTATTTATTATATCTTGTAAATCATGGAGAAAGGTAAATGTTGAGAGTTCGTCACCAAAGTAATAATATTTTTTATTATAATTATGACTGCCTCGTTGGTCTGGTGGCAAAGCGCATCGCTTTGTTTTCACGAGGTCCTGGGTTCAAATCCTAGGTCGGACAAATGTAGTTTTACTAACGAAAAATTCCCAGTATGAGTCCGTAGTCTGGAATTGTGCCCGGTATTTGGCAATAGGCTCTCGCCCCCTATTACATGGGACCTAACATCTGCCACCCCCTCTGGGGAATATAGGCGTGACGATGTTTTTTTTTTTTATTATAATTATGATATCGCACTTTTTCCATAATTTGTTTATTGTCCATTTCTTTGTAAGACGTCGTTTTTGTGTCGTCATTTTCTTTTAATGTTACTATGTGTACACTGTTTCAATTATATTCATATATTTTTGATGGACGGCTTGGTCTAGTGGCTAATTAGTTTAAGCTGCTCCTCTCACTGGATCGATTGTGTGTGTGTGTGTGTGTTGTGTGTGTGTGTGTGTGTGTATGCAACCACTACGCTCGAGCGAGGGCAAGGGGGCAACTAGCTTAAGTACGCCTCAAGGAGGAACGGTAAGTCGCTACTGAGGAGGGTGTATACTAGGTGACTCGGCGTGGTGCTCTGCACCGGCCGGCGGGCAAGGGATTCTTCGACCTCGCCGGCGAGGAAGAAGGGAAGTAGCATCGGGAACGTCGGTAAGAATATACCACGGGCGGCGGTAGCGGCTGATGCGAACGAGATTAGAGGTTCGAGACGGAGATCGGAATAGAGATCGTCATTCCGGGGCACCGAGGGCTTTTCGAAGGAATCGGGACTGGACAGCTTGGAGTCTGTCAATGTGAAAGCAGGCGGCGTGCCCGAACACCTCACAAGCGCCCACTGGATCGAGTACGGGACAAATCTTTGTGTGATCCACAAATGTTTGTTTAGATCTGGGTGTTCGTATATATGAATGTTTTTCATTCATGTTTTTCGACGCACTCGCGACTCTGGAATATTTTCTAGTGTGGGGCTAAGTTTACAAAAATATGTCTGCCTGGTATATTTGAGCTAGGCATAATAATCCTGTGTTTTGCTGCGTGTCATGAACGTCTGCTGACATAAACTTTACTCCACTGGCACCTACCACATGCCAGTCATATTTCTCAATTTACGGGCATTGTATGGAAGATAAAGAATGCCCCACATTTTCATTACGCTTCTTATCCCAAAAGCAAGTTGATACAAATTGATGTCATTGCGTTACGAATATACCACGTTCGGGCCAAGCCCTATAATTTCAAGTGCAGGCTATCCATAGATAGGCAAACATAATACGGTATTAAGATTATCATGTTATGGTGTAGTTTTCGGAGTCAGCATTTCAGCTCGACGATATTTTTTACACCTATATCTCGATGTTATCACGACACCTTTAAAGAGATTACTATGTATTAATGACACGTGATGTACGTATCAATTGTGCGTGAACCTGAAATTGTAGATTAAGTCTGTTTTGTCTCCGTAACCGGCGACCGTGTATGAGACGAACTATAAGAGTGGAGGAGTGTGTGTGTGAATGATGTACGCTGTTGGCCGCGAGGCCTTTACAGCTTCACCGGACTTAAAGGCGAGCGTGCAACCACTACGCTCTAGCCAGCCAGAAGGGCAAGAGGCGACATACTCTCGCCTCTTCACGCCTCTTCGAGGCGCCCTCGGTTGGGACAGTCGCTGTAGGGGGACGGGTGCACTACTAAGTGCACCGGTCAACCGCCGGCTATGGGAGGGGATCTACTACTACGTCGTCGTCGTCGCCCGTATTCTGAGCTGAAAGAAGGGATGACAAAGCATCGGGGGGGTCGGTGAGAACATGTCGCGGCCGGCGGTGGCGGCAGGGGTCGGGGGAGTGGAGGAAGCCAGAGAGGTACGTAAGGAAAGTACCTGTTGGAACTCTGTACTCTCTGCCTACCCCGCAAGGGATCTGGCGTGATGATATAGAAGTTTGTTTAAAAAACGTTACACCACCGTAGAAATTATTCCCGTATCATTATCATAAACAGCCAAAACAATGTCTCTTGGGTACACTAAGATTTGTCCTAGGTGGCGATCAAATTAGTAACTTCTTAAGCCGAGTTTATCGAGTGCCACACGCTCAGATCGCTAGACCAAACTATTGTTTGTATGTATAGCACAAGTATAAATTTCTAAATAATTTTGTAAGTCTTACCTATGCCTTTAGATTACATATATGTGATTCAATATGTAAATGTTAAATAAATATTTCCAGATCTAAAAGGGTCTTAACACTTGTCTTTTACGTTGATTAGTTTGCGGGATCTACGAAGTGGCCTCCAAGAAGATATGTTTGGATGTAGGAAAGGTATTAGGTAAAAGGTAAATTATAATTATTACGTGTACTCAAACTGGTATAATATAAATTGTACAAATTTGCCTCGTTGGTCAAATTCCCAGTATGAGTCCGGAGTCTGGAATTGTGCCCGGTGTATGGCAATAGGCTCGTCTCCTATTACATGGTACCTAACATCGTCGGCGAAACGTGGGTGTACTCAGTACACCTCTGCCACCCCCTCTGGGGAATATAGGCGTGACGGTGTGTACCAATTTATCTAATTTTGTACAATTATCACGAATATTCCAAATGTCGCTTGGTTTTGAAACAGCTCGTAAATTTACAGCAATTCATCGATAAACAGATCATACCCTCAGATTTATTCTAAAAAACATTCACAAATTCAAATAAAATCGTTTCGCAAAACGATTCGCATTCAAAACAAAATCAAATTTCAATAAAGATCGCGTTAGCCGTCATTCAGTAAATCCGAAGGGCGTTACTTTCAATTTGTTCGCTATGAACTGGCTACAGATAAAAAGAAATCGCGAAAGTAATAAGACTGGCAGACAATCAGTTTGTTTATATACGGCCGTATTGGAGGATACAATCAGTCGACTCCCCAAGACGCAATAAGCGTAATCCCCGAGGCGGGAGACCGAGAAATATAATGTTAGAAGCGACTTTACAAACAGATTTTCGTAGCTCTTTTTGGAATGATTATGATATATGCCACCATATCCTTGACAAAGAAGGGCAAATAACAAGACGTTTAATTTTTTTTATAAACTAGGATTTATTCCCGTGTCGTAGGTGTGTTTACAAATATGAAAATTCACATACACATACGAGTCTAACCCAGAACGAAACAAATAAATGTGGGTCACAAAAAGATTTGTCCCGTGCGGGAATCGAACCCGCGTCTCCCAGTTAGAGCGGCTTAAGCTCTTAACCACTAAATCGTTCGTTTTAAGTTTAAGATTAATGTAGTTTTATGAATCTTTATAACTCTGTGTTTTGCAAGTTTTCGTGTACTGTCCATTAGTCCACTAATATATTAAAACAGGCAAGCTATAATAAATCGATCAAATCAATTTGGCATAGATAAATATGGATTCTATTTTTAATATAAGCACAGTTTAAATTTATTCTATCAAAATTAAAGTTAACAGCGTATTTATAACTAGCAATTTTACACGGCTTCGCGGCGTATCGATAACAGCGCCACATATCTATGTTACTTCTGGATAATGTAAAATCGGTTCAGTAGTTTCAGGGTTTTTTTTCTTTTAAAAACGTAGCCCCACACTAGGATTTATTCCTATTCCTAAACATTACAATTCACATACCTAAATACCCAGACCAAAACAAATAATTATGGATAAATATGAACTAAACTGTAATCCTAAATATGTTAACACATTAAGTTATATACGAGTAGGTTAATTTTATGTTATCATAAATCATAAGAAATTATTTAACTTAAGAGAGATCCCTTCTAGCAATATTGTATCGGTATCGGTCAGTATCTGTTGGGCGGGCGGCACATCGAGGGCGGCGCGGGCGCCCAGTCCGATTCCGCCATCCGAACTCGCAGTAACTCAGCACTGCCCACGGGCCGGCCAACTTGTTACCCTAAACTGCATCATACTCGCTGTTCGTGTAACTTTATGATACTGTGAGATAAGTGACGACATTATTATTGTGTATAACTTTAATGATAGTTTCATGAGTAGGTAATGTGTTTGGATAGTTGTCGTCAACAGTATTCAAAAAATACAATTAAAGTTTTAAATTTCACGACAGACCCGATTCGATTCATGTTTGTAGCTTGGTAATCTACAATACAAAACATATTATTAAAATTTACTCCGAATAAAATTATAATAAAAGTATGAAATTTAGATTTGTATTAAATTAAAAAAGAAAGCATTTGAATTTGTCACATTTAACGCTTATTATTATTTTTTTTATTGATGTATGTACTTAATTTATGTATGTTATCAGTGCACATTGAATTGTGCTATGAATTTCAGCAAAATTTCCATTTTTACATTACATACTTTAAGCAACGAGAATAAAAGCTAAAATCCAAAGCCAATAATGTGATTATAAAAAAGTTACACATATCTACAATGACGGACAAACTCCACGAGTACCAGGGTGTAACTGGACGTCTTCACAGTGCCAGGGATAAGTACCGAGAGAGATGGTCCAGGTGGCGGGAACAACACCCTCGGGGCATCCGGAACTTGCTCACCGAGTCACTTTTCGGAATTCCTAACTCTGATGAGCCCCCGGAGAGAGTCTGGCAAGACAGCGAATATAGCAATTTGTTTAGGTACCTATGGTTTAGTAGTAGCAAATAATTTAGCTACATGGGATGCGTACAGAGGGCTTAACATGAATATATCGACGTTAACGAAATACTATCGACATGATACGCCATCCTTTTCACACTAAAATTTACTACATAAAAATGAACGTGTCAGCACTCTTTCTCGACAGCGTTAAGATGACCTCAAATGGTTTGTGCTAACGTCCAATGGTTTGTGTTAAGCCCTGTGCCCAAAGCCGGTCGTCGTTGCGACCTTTGTCTAACAGTAATAATTTTTCGGCTAGTAATGATTATTTTAATGTATAGTAATAATTTTTTTAATGTTCTAAACGTTAATATTTCCCAAAATAAACTAAAACAACCTACCTAACAGAGGTTTGCCTTATTGATTCAAGACACGCTGCACAATTGATGTTAATACATTTTACTCCTATTAGCTGCCTACCAATAACCAACCTACACTAGTTGTTGTAGTAAAGTCGCTTACTTATAGTCCAGTTTTGGATTCTACACTCGGCTTATGATTTCAGAAGAAAAAGTCGCATCGAATTGATGCGAATATCGGCGGCTGTGATGGGGATCGAATTCTCGTACGCGGGGGAGACAGCCTTCGTGTCTCCCACACTTCTCCAGATCGGAGTACCCCACCAGCAGATGACACTGGTGTGGGCACTGTCGCCCCTTATCGGGTTTTTCATGACTCCACTGTTGGGTTCATTGAGTGACAGATGCCGCTCTAAGTTCGGTAGACGCAGACCTTTTATTGTGCTGATGTCCGTTGGAGTGTTACTGGGTGAGTATTAGTAGAAGCATTGGATATCAGAGGGCCTAGCTAAGTGAAACAGAATATTTGATGTTTTTTTTTACTCCCTTACCGTTATCGATAGTGCAGTGTTCTGACCAAATTCCGTAAATTTTTTTCGGAGAAAGATCACTTGGCTACAGGCATGTTACATATGTATTTTAACTCCATACGCACGTAAACGGTGATCAGGGTGTGCAAATGTTGTATTAAACATTGATAAAATTAGCGTTCGTATTTTTTAAATGAAGTTATTAGAATAATATCCCTATCAGGACGCTTTCATTTTTTATCAAGATTGCGTTACATTATATTGCACCGTTTGTTAGGTTGTCTATGTACTACAGATGGGCGAGGGTGCAAAGCAAGGAACATGTAAAATTTGCCAATAGAATTGCTTCTCTTTTTTACCAGGACTTGATAAAAATCGAACTATGAAAATGAAGCTATCAGCTTACACACATTGGCACACAGACTTAGGGAAAGACAGCCTTAGCATAATGTAATTTTGGACAGTGCATTAGTAACAAGAGGTGTCTGTTACTATAGTGACCATCTGCTTGATGCTGTATCACGGTAGTCAGGCTCTTTTAATGTTATTTCAGTAGGTACCTTTTCAGTACATTTCTAGCATAACACTGTGGCAACAATCTTTTTGTTCGTAATGTTTAGTCATATTTGTTCCTTTCTATGACGTTTTATGTTTGGCAGTTAAATATTAGCGCTGACCGTGTGACAGATTAACCGATAAAACTGACATATGAAATAAAATACAGCGGACTGATAATAAAATTGTCGCTATTCTTTTGTACTTTGAAATAGGGAAATATTTTATAAGTACTTGTATTAATAAGTACTTGTTATAAGTGTAACACTTGAAATAAAAAAGTTATAAAATGCGACTATAGTTTGCGTAAATCTAGTAAGACAATTAGTACATTATGTATAAGATATTATTAAGAGTAACTGAATAAAATATCCTTTGTCACTTAGAGGGTGATTCATTTGATTATCTGTAGAGTCATTAATCATACTCTCTTCCATATTAAAGCCTGGAATAGGTTTATAAATGTACCTATAAATCTAAAATGATGCAAAAGATAGCACGACATTCGCTTTGGGAATATGTGGGTGTTCCTTCGCTTCTTATACTATTCATACTTATATACAAGTCCTTTTCAGATTTTAGCGTTTTTCAAATACTTATTTACTTCAACTCAAAATACATTTTATTCATGTCGATTGATTACATAATCAATGTTTGTTGTAGGTTTAATTTTAGTGCCCAACGGTGAAGCAATAGGATATGCTCTTGGTGATGAAAGCCCTCTCAACCGAACAGATGTGCCATCGGCACTTGGGCCAAGAAGTTCAGCGCTGGACACTGCCCCAGTGAATTACCACCCTTGGGGCGTCCTCTTCACTATCCTTGGCACCGTATTCTTGGACTTCGACGCCGACGCTTGTCAGAGCCCCGCGCGAGCTTATCTCCTTGACGTGACAGTTCCAGGTCAGATTTGTTTAATAAAACCCATTCCGCATTGTCTCGTCCCATTTATTTTGGCCTGATAACCTCATCAAAGTATTTACAATGGCTTTGTACCTTCAAGAGGTGAACAACACGCAGGACACTCGAATACCCGACGGCTTCGAGTGGGTAAATAGAGTAACTTCGCAATGAAACTGGTAATGTACGCATCTAAACACTCGATTGAGTCGCTAAAAATAGAACACTTCAGACGTAATGATATTGCAGTTGCAGATTGGTGACTAGTTATACGTAATTAGCTTAATTATACATATCCTTATCATTCTAATGTCTGAATCAGGCTGCTTTCCTGAAATCTAAGGCTACATTTCAATGTTTGCGCAACATAGTAAGTTAGGAATCTCATTAACGAATGCAGGTTAAATCCTTAACCCAGTTAAAAGCAAAAATTAATTTAATATTTCAATATTTGCTCGTGCACACGTCACGACATGTGACTGTGTATTTTTCACAGTTTTTCCGGCGGCAGAGACTGATGAACTACAAAACAAGCGGTTTTATCAGCGCTCTGTCTCGTTGTGATTGATTTATTTAAGTAGGTACTAACATTTATTTTTGGGTTTTCACGCAAGTAACTATACGGCTGAAACATTTTGTGTTACACGAAAACTATTTTTTTATTATAATTATGATATATTTTTACTGATACCTTGTACAATGGGCAATAATAAACATATAAAATTTAAACTGATGAACTAGGCTTCAATTATTTGAAAGAGATTATTAGATTACTATGCTAGAAGTAACTTACGTTTGCCTCAAAAATTACTATCAACTTTGCCTGTTCAGTTTATTTTATTTATTATAGAACTTATAGTCTTTAGTGAGTAAACATAAGACATCCATTTCAAAAGAAGTTGTAAATTACGTGATATACTTGAGATGTACGTGTGTCGTGTACATTTTTTACAACCGTACGCAAATATTGTAATACACTTTTTTCTTTATAATTCATAATGCTAAATAAACGTTCTCATAATTACTTTTAAAGTTTATTTGATAGTAAGAGAGGATATTATAGTGTAGGTAGATACTTTCGAGAATCTTGTTTGCGCGTGTAATGTACATTTACGGGTTTCGGTAAATATTTACGTCCTCAAATATTTGTCGACAGTCAGTATTTACTTGGAAATCGTTAACTGTTGCATGATCTTGTTGCAGAGGATCTTTCATTTACTGGCTATATTTGGTGATTTGCAATTAGTGAACATAGCTCGATGCATTTCCTTATTTTATGCGTATGAGTATGTTAAGTGGATGTAATATGGTATTGATTTTTGGTGGATGATTTAGTAGCGCTGTAGCAACACATCAAACAACGTTCGGCTCAACCAGTCTGAGATTGGTGACAGTTTGTGGTGACTATATTGGAGCGTTTTCATCTTCACAAGGCATGTTAGGTTGTTGGTCCCGGGTTCCAACGTATTGTGTTGATAGTCGTCAACCCAAAGTTGAGAACCTTATGGGTGGTTTGATAAGTTCCTTCACCTCCTGAGTGTCTCCCACATCGATATCAATTACCATGGCCGGTCTGGAAATCTTTAAATAGATTTAGGACCCAGGTCGGCCGAAGCAAGGAAAACATGTTCAGGCGGGGATTCACAGACAGTACCAATTTGGGGTGTTTGTGCGGCGTAAACCCAAACGGTGTCCCATCTTATTTCGAGCCCCGCCTTAACACCTGTACGCAGCAAGACTTGATGGCTGCCACAGACAATGCAGTCAACTCCTCCGCATTCTGGGCTGCTTCCATATAACTATAGCACGTTTGCTGTCGAAACGCTAAGAAGTACGGTAGCTAGACATAAATCTGTTTTCAATCTGTATCCGCGTGGTAAAGAAAATATGATCTGTGTATTTCGTGTCACCTCGATTTTTGACAGAAGCGTCTTTCCAGAAGTGGAGCATTCTTTTTTTATGCAGAATTATCATTTGGTTTTATATACAAATGCGACATATATTAAGACAATTCTTAATATATTTAATATGTATTGTTATTGCAGAGGACCACGCTAAGGGCCTGAGCACATTCACGGTGATGGCCGGCCTCGGTGGGTTCATGGGGTACGCGCTGGGCGGGATCAACTGGGATGAGACGAGATTAGGTAAATTGAATTTATCTACCGTGCAATTATTCTACTTCCTAATAATATTATAAATATGTAAGTTTGTATGGTTGAATGTTGGATTTTGTTACTCAATAACACAAAAACGGCTGAACGGATTTGGATGATTTTGGCACCCAAATAGTTTATTACTTGGGTTTTTATCCCGGAAATGTTAGGTTCCTGTATATAGTCAACGCAGACGAAGTCGCGGGCAAAAATTATAGTGGTGTATAATTAATTTGATATTGACCTTTTAAACTTATTATCGCAAATGTAAATGCCTGATATAAAATATTGAATACTGTTCTGTAGCGTAGAAGTTTAAGGACCTATATAGTCAATAACATGGGTTAGGGTATTTACTATATGCAAGCTGTAACATAATAAACGCAAGACCTGAAAGTAATTCGTTCTAAATCGGTAACCGAATTGATTCCAACAATTTTTAATGTAATTTACATTTTTTTTAATTTGCAAAATATGCTGTTACTCTTTCAGTGTACTATAACAATCTAAAGATTCAAAGCTATACGGAGATTTCAAATGCAGTTAAAAAACAAATTTCTCAATACGCACACATACACGTACATGTTTCATTGTTAATTGGGGTATAAAAGTGCTTAAACAAGGGGTAAAAAACTTTAAATTTGGAGGTTTGTATTTCGTATTAAATTTGTGGAGCAATTATCTAATCAGGGTGTCTGAGGTCTTGCGTGATTAACGATACACATTGTATATAGGTGCTTAAACTACTACACTACAGATCAGCCACCTGACGCCGACGAAGATCCCTATTGCCAATATACGGGATACATTTTGGTCCACGGAAGAAGTCATCCAAAAGTCTCCATGGCCCCCAAAACTCAAGACGGCCAAATTCATGGACTGTTTAAAAAATGTAGTCTAGATCTACGAAAATAAAATGTACAGTCAGAAACGTAAGTTGCTTGCATTATTAACAATACATTCAAATATATTATATGAACAAAAATAATGGATTTGATGCGACTTATGTTACTGACCGTACGAGGGACTGTATGAATGTAGATGAAGCGAAAGAGGTATGTTAGAATCATAATAATCAGAGAGCTGTAATCTTTGCCTACTCTTGTGGGATATACGAGTGAGCGTTTGTATGTAGAATATTATCTACCTATAAAGAGAAAGCAAATTATTTGAAGTTAGCCGTCCGCCTGTGGCTGCTTATTTACGACTTTATATAATTCTTTATGAAATCTATTACTGAAATGAAATACAACGTTTGTTACTTCTGGATAATATGCCTTTCTAATGGTGAAATAATGACTAAATTTGGTTCAGTAGCTTCAGAGTTTATCGACTACAAAGAAACAAATCTTATATATCTTATAAACAAACTTATATACAAGGTGTAACATAATAAACGCAAGACCTCAGACACCCCAATTAGAGAAATGCTTTATAAATTCAAAACGAACACCAAATTTCCAAATGTAAAGGATTTTACCCCTTTTTTAAGCACTTTTATACCCCAATTCACAATAAAACTTGTGCATGTATGTGTGCATTTTTAGAAATACGGGTTAGGAATGCATTTGTAATCTTTTTATTGCTATGAATCAAGAAAAAATTTAGTTTTTTTATAGCGCACTGAAGGAGTAAAAGCATTTTTTGCAAATTTAAAAAAATGTAAGGTACATTAAAAATACTTGGAATCAATTCAGTTATCGATTTAGAACAAACTACTTTCAGGTCTTGCGTTTATTATGTTACAGCTTGTATATCTCTTTATAGATGACTAACGGCCCGTCCCGGCTTCGCACCGGTGGATATTTATTTTGCAAACATAGCCTATGTTACTCAGGGATAATGTAGCATACTAATGGTGAAAGAATTTTTTAAATCGGCCCATTAGTTTTTAAGTTTATTCGTTTAATACGAAAAATACAAATCTTTCCTCTTTATAATATTAGTATAGAAAATTATGCTTCTTAGGTACAAAATATGTGTCGTATTTCAGGGGAATTTTTTGGCGGTCACGTGAGGGCAGTGTTTTCCCTGATCACAATAATATTCGTGATATGTGTGTCCGCGACCGTGACCAGCTTTAAAGAGATTCCTTTGGAGGAGTTAAGGGAACAGGAAGAGTTTAGGAAATTGGCGGAGAACGAGCGTGCTCAAGAGAGCTTCGACGAAGATGGCGCGGAGAAGAACTTGAAGAAGGAAAACACTTCCTACGGCGCGTTAAATCAACCTGACGTAAGCAATAATATTATTTCTCCTACCTATCTTCAGCCGAAAAACGTCCATTGCAAGACAGAGGCCGACAGGCCTAAGGTATTAATTTCTCGCATTTTTGTATACATTTTTTACATTTTTGGATAGATTTATAAATCGACCTATTCTGCCTCATTGTAAGGCAAAGTATTTCTCCCGATTTAGACAGAGCAGATGGGGAGCATACGGTTCCATTACGTGTTATTTTTATTATTACAAGCGATTGTTATAATGCTGCTCGGTAAAGGCCACTCTCTACCTTTTCCCTCTCCTCCGTCAGTTGCTAACTCAAAACGCTTTTTAAAAAGGTGCCTAGTTCTTTACGCCATATCCGATTTATTAATGGACTTTCATTTTGCATATAAGTCAAGAGTCTCCGTAACCGGCGAGCGTGTATGAAACGAACTATGAGTGTGGAGGAAGCCAGAGAGGTCTTTAAGGAAAGAACTTGTTGGAACTTTGTACTCTCTGCCTACCCCGCAAGGGAACTGACGTGATGATATAGATAAATAGATAGATAGATTCATTTTGCATTCGTCGGTTTGTTTATATAAGGGTGAATACTAAGGTATTAATTTTATGATAATGTATAATATGCAGAACTGTTTTACGCGCACATGCTTATTTTGTAATTTATCCAAGAATTACCTATAGTATCAAATAAAACTGTCAGTCAGGTCAGTCCCTCCCGAGACCATGGGTGCAATGCACTCGAAACTTTGGCCATTTAGAAATCAAAAATAAACCGCGACTAAATCCGAAAAATAGTTCAATTTCATGTATAATATTCGCGTAAATCTAAGAACTCATTACCTATAGTATTTGTAATAGTAATACTAACCTGGAAACGACGAGTGGGCAGTCCTCCCAAAAGGTGGAGCGATGACCTGGTGAAGGTCGCAGGTAAAACTAGATGTGTACAGGACAAAGCTAGTCGTAGTAGTAATCTTTGGGGTATGCCTTTGCCCAGCTGTGGATGTTTTTCAGCTGATAATAATTAACCTAAAATAATTTCTATTTAAGAGCTAGAGAGGTATGTAAGGAAAGAACCTGTTGGAACTCTGTACTCTCTGCCTACCCCCAAGGGAGCTGGCGTGATGATATAGATAGGTAGAATTTATATTTTCCCTACTTCTGTTTTTCTTTCTAATTAAATTCGTTGCGAGTTCCAAGACAATTAAAGCGCTTCCCGGGACACCCCAAGGGTCAAATCTTGGCGTTACCTAAGGAGACCATTGTGGATCCAGGCTTACAGGGGTTACAATGGTGGGAATGTGTGTCGGACTAACTTAAAATAATAGGTACCTATAGTCTTTTTGCTATTTTTATGTGTAAGCTATATTATCGTAACGTTTCATTAAAATCTTTTGAGTAGTTTTTGTGTGAAAGCAACAAGACACCATACATCCATTCTCACAAACTTTTGCATTTATAATATTAGTATCTCCCTAGATATAACATCATTACCATTACCTTCATCCAATATAAAAAATAATAATATTAGCCCCGTTAAGCAACTGCCCCACCGTTGGGCACGGGCCTCTTCTCAAAGTGAGAGGGTTTATTCCCGATATTTGTGAACGTGCCTAAATATTAATTGTACAAAAAACTAATCAGCCTTGTTAAGTTAAAGGCTGAAGGAACGTGAAGGAACGTTTCACAATTTAAAATAGGTTGTAAGCCCCGTGAGTGCGGCCTCTGACCTACATTTTAATGAAAAGCGGATAATTAGTTTGTAGAAACAGCGACATAAAGTCTAACAAAATCACAACTTTTCATTACTTTCCAATATAACATTTCTAGTTGTGTAGTAATCATTCCTGTTCCATAAGGACCTAAGATCGTCGGCGAAATGTCGGTGTACAAAGTATACCTTTGTCAACCCTAGCTTGGAGAATATAGCTTGATGATTTTTTCCAGGGTAGGATTAAAACATGAAATGCCTGCAATAGCGGCCAGCCATAATACCTACGTCACTACCTGAACTTCATAATAGTGATGACAAATAAGAAATGCTTAACACATTTTTATTCAGGCTTTTTATTTATTAAAGTAAAGGAAACAAACAGTACAAAAATGCAGAAATTAATTAAGTACACACATATTATAACACATTCACCAATAAAGTTTCCAATAATGAAAATAAACAACTATGTACGGCCGGTAGAATTAAAAATTGGAAATAAAACGTAAGAAAATGTCGTTTAACAAATTTGTTGCCTTATTCTAATTTCTTTCTAAAACCTAGAAAGTGACAAATAAAAGACATCGATGTCATTGAATTTGTTGTTGTAGCAGCTGGCACTGCGTATTATAAATTTATTCTTTGTATGGACGGTCCAGGCAAATGGAACATGTAAAACCTCTTTACAACGGGAAGTCGGCTTTCGACAACGCAGACCTATTTTGCTAAGCAAATAAGGAGAATCGGTTAAATTATGCAATAGGCTGGGATTAGGACCTAAGATTGTTGGTGAAATGTGTGTGAACGTCCCACATGGATCTTTTGGCTGACGACCAAAATCAAAACTAACGCTGTCATTAAGTAAAATGTCACTACATGACAGGCGCAGAGTTGCCGTTAGCTATGAAATTTACCCACGCTTTTTTGTAATTCGTTACGGTGCGGACCCATCTGTTGGAATATCTCCTTGGAAGAAAGAAAATTTTATTAAATTTTAACCCTTATTTTACACCCCCTATCATTCACAGGTCAAAAGATCCTTGTCGCACTGTACACAGTATTCCTCTGCCACCTGTAGCTTGGAGAATTTAGACATGACAGTATTTTTTTCAGGGTGGTATTAATACATCAGGTGGCGGCCATAGCGGTCAGCCACAATCCTTACGTCACTATCTCAAGTCTATAGTGGTGATGCCAAACTCTCTGCGCGTGGTCTGCCTCACCAACCTGTTCTGCTGGATGGCTCATGTCTGCTACTCGTTGTACTTCACCGATTTCGTCGGAGAAGCTGTCTTCGGTGGTGATCCTGCGGTGAGTTGGTGGCTTTTGAAATATAAGGAGAATAGAGGAAACAGATTTGAGTAGTTGATTAAGTGTTACCTGCTACAGTACAACTACAAAGATAATGGTGTGTGTGTGTGTTTGAGTGATATACGCTGTTGGCCGTAAGGCCTTTAAAGCTCCACCGGACTTAAGGGCGAGCGTGCAACCACTACACTCGAGCCAGAAGTGCAAGGGGCGACATACTCGAGGGCGCCTCAAGGAGGAACGGCCTGGGTTTGGACAGTCACTACGGGGGGAGGGGGTGTAATTAGTGCACCGGTCGGAGAGCTAGGGCATCTATGACCTCGTCGTCGTCGTCCGTCCGAGCGGAAAGACGCGATGTCAAAGCATCGGGGGGTCGGTGAGAAAGATAATGGTATGTTAGATATGTCATATGTTGTGCTTTGTATGGTATTTGACTGGGACTATTTCAATATTGTAAAAGAGTGGTTAAACTTACACATAATGCGCATTTAGTACCTACGCGGCCGAAGTGGCGTCATCAAGTAAACGCAAGAGTATAATGATTTACTTAGTGATTTGAATGATAAGCATTTCATTTATTATAATGAATCAAAATTTAAAACACTGTGCAATGAAGCAATGAAGTACATCAATTCGACATATTTTTAAAAATGTCCTATTAGGTAAGTATCTAATGGGACTTTTTTTAAAAAAATATCGGTATACGTGTCGCTTTAAAGTTAAAATGACACATATTCGTGAGTTATTGCTATGGTAATCGTTACAGGCGTTGATAATATAACGTGTACTTCAACATACTACAACAGGTGTTAATATTATGAAAATACAACTGTTATATATACATACATACATACACTCACGCATTTATCCCTCTGGGGTAGGCAGAGGCTACAGTTTGCCACTTACTACGGTTCTGTACCTTTTTCTCTTCATCTATGTTCATACAATTTTCATGCAATTTCGTTGACTAAGAAAGACCTGACCATTTTTAAAGAGACCATTAATTTGATCATGATAGGATCTTATTTGGCGACCTCTTCCGAAACTTGCACTCACATTTGCTCTATATATATAACTCTCGTTAGCCGCCTTTCACACATCCTTTCCACATGCCTATGCCCATACCTCTATCAATCCTAGTCACCACGTCATCCTTCAACTTACATCGATTTCTGATCACCCTATTCTTTATTCGGTCAGCAAGGGTGACTTCATATATACTCTTCATCAACTCTACTAGAATATTTAACAATGACTTACAAAAAGAGTGACTTCTCATAGTAAAGAAATATTGACTATAATGATTTGTATGAAGCCGATTTATGAAGCTGCCGGATGAATGTTTTATCATACTTGCTATAACAAATGTTACAGGCGCCAGTGGGATCGGCGAGTCGCACAGAGTACGAAGCAGGGGTGAGGTTCGGTTGTTGGGGCATGGCCATGTACTCGCTGTCCTGTGCCTGCTACTCCACCATCATAGAGAAACTCATCAAACGGTTAGGGTAAGTGATTATTGTGTTCTCTTTTTATTGCTACGCTATTTACATATGCCACTCCCGCTCTAAACTTCTGCATACGACATAAGCAACCGTATCTTAAATCTAAAATATTAGAAAAAGTTGTTGCTTCAAGGCACCCGTTATTCAATACATTGCAGTTTCAATATTTACGCCCTTATACTGTTTTATTATATTATTTCAGTATATTCAGTTCTTTATTGACTCTATTTCGGTTATCCATAGGGTGCTTCCCATCCATGCTTTTCGGGAAGAAAATAAATGTAACGTTTTTTACGTTGGATCTTTGCAAAATGGGTTATAAAAGAACCTTATCTGTTATTTGTATTATACTGCCCAAAATACATAATAAAATAAAATATGGACTTTTGATCTTTAAGATAGGTATCATCTAGATCCACTCTACTACGTTAAATAAGGTAGCTGTACAGTTACTCCATCAAATTCTATACTTTTAAAACTAAAAATAATGCAACCTATATAATTTAGTAGAAGAAAACATAAATTTCATTCATCATATCCTGGCTCCTTTTTAATTCATGCTGCAAAACTAAATAAACGTGTTGCCAACCTTTTTATAACCAGAAATTGCATCACGAACCGCTTTCTTTTACGGCACATGTTTCTTCTTATCTAAGGCATGTTTACCCTTCAACTTGACAGCGCGAACGTAAACAGTTGTCCCGGGTAATGGGATCAACGGATCCTTGACTTTGTCTCGCTTCCCGGCTGCGACTTAGGTGGCTTCGCGGTGATTTAAAAATCAATAAGTTATCGCCTCGGTTACGAGCTCACCTCGTCTGGTATACGTAGGCGCGCCATCAGTTTCATTTTTCCTCGACTCTGTTAATTTTAAAGCGGGAGAGACAGAAAGGGTACCTACTCTGGCTAACCTTTAATAATAGTTTTGATAATATGTACATATGTCGGAACTACTGGCATACTTAGACTGTAGAAGAATTGCATTCAAAAGTTCATACAACTGCAAACTCTTTTACAATGCTGAACCCGATCCAGTGGAAGCGTTTTCAAATCCCTTTTCCCTACTCTTATCTTCGTCATCCTGATATCATTGCGATTGCTTCCAGTCTATTTATTTTGTAGTATTATACGTATAGACGTACGTATGATGAAACAGATACACAATGCGAAAGTGGAAGGATGTAGGTACCGGGGAAGATCTAGACTATCTTACCATGACCAAATAGACCGAGTCTTATCTGCAGGACAAGTCAAGAGTCTCCGTAACCGGCGGGTGTGTATGAGACGAACTATGAAAGTATAGGAAGTCAGAGAGGTATGTAAGAAAGGAAGCTGTTGGAACTCTGTACTCTCTGCCTATCCCGCAAGGCATCTGGCGTGATAATATAGATATAGATAGAAATAACGTTTACATAGATTGGGGTTATACTGGTGTGTTTCTATTCGGACTTCTATCTTCTGAACATTTATTTATGGTCACCCTATCAGTATTGGATAAAATCGGGCTTACCATCGATTACGGCGCTGAAATTTTGGATTTACCAGCTCCGCTCTTGTAGATGCCAACGGATATTCAAATTGGCTTTTCGCAATTTTGTAGGTATAGTAACACATTACGGTTAAAAATAGTCTTTTGGGGATAGATTATTATAATAGATTAAAGCTTATTATCACCATAATA
The DNA here is from genome assembly GCA_905147815.2 of Phalera bucephala. NCBI lineage: Eukaryota > Metazoa > Arthropoda > Insecta > Lepidoptera > Notodontidae > Phalera > Phalera bucephala. The sequence goes on along the minus strand of LR990612.1, from coordinate 11,659,116 downwards.
TTATTAGTTATTAGGTTTACTTTTTGAGATCGAAGATCTGTCGGTTGACTGGTTACATCATAAGGCTTAATAAATCAGTCTAGGTTATCTCACTGTTGAGCAAAGGTCTCCTCCTACTCATCACGTGAGTACACTTTGGAGTAAAGGCTATCACATGAAGTGGAAACCGGGGCCATGATAATTTACAAGTAAAGAGCGCAATCAACTGGACCTTCGGATTTAATTCTATCCCAATTGTTTGTTTTTTACCCAATTGTTCTTATAGTCTTCTATTCAAGTCAAGACGCTCCGTTACCGGCGAGCGTGTATGAGACGAACTATGAAATTCGAGGACGCCAGAGAGGTATGTTAGGAAAGCACCTAATGGGACTCTGTACTACCTCGCAAGGGATCTGGCGTGATGGTATAGATAAATATGGCGTGATGATATAGATGATTTGACGGACGATTTAGTGCAGTGGTTAAGAGCTTAAGCCGCTCTGCTCACTGTGTCTAATTTTCGGGTTCGATTTCCGCACGGGACAAATCTTTGTGTGTGTGTTGTGATCTTGTTCCGGTCTGGGTATTTGTGTGTGTGAATTTTCATGTTTGTAAACGCACCTACTACACAGGAATAAATCCTAGTGTGGGGCTACGTTTTTAAAGAATAGAATAGAAAAAAAAATAGATAGATATTTTTGTTCTTATACTGCCAATTCCAGGACTGGTCCTTAAAACTGCAATACTGTTTTGACGACTGCTTGATCTAGTGTTTTGAGCGTACCCATGTCACTTCATCAAGCCACAAATGTTTGGTCTGGGTGTTTCATGTTTGTAAACGCACCCACGAGAAATGAATATTTTTAATTGTGACGCTACATTTTTATAAAAGAAAATACCGCCACACCTGTGTTCCTTTAGCGGAGGTGGGAAAGGTTTCAGATTTCAGATCACAATATAATAAGAAGCGAGTCTATCGTCATTATACCGGGCACAATTCAAACTCCGGACTAAAAATTACACTTTCTCCGGTCTGACCTAGAATTCGAACTCGGGACTTTCTGATCGCCACGCGCATCATGGGCCACTAGACCAACGAGGTAGCCGAGGAAGTCAGTTTGTAAAAAAATGTCTAAAAATTCTCTATTTGATTGAATTTTTTCTCATCGATAGAAAGTTTTCAAATACACATTTCTCTATTCCAGTGCTAAGCGAGTGTACGTAGGTGGTCTATGCACGTACAGCTGTGGTATGCTTGCGCTGTGTCTGATTCGCGCCCCAGCTGCCGTGCTGCTGTGCAGTTGGACGGCCGGCGTCATGTACTCCACGCTCTTCACCATGCCGTACCTGCTTGTGGCGCATTACCACGCTACTGGCATGGTGAGATACATTTCTTTTCCTGATTTTATCGCCCCAGCTGCTGTGCTATGCAGCTGTACTGCTGGCGTCATGTACTCTACGCTCTTGATACTCTTGGTACATGGTAAAACGTAAACTCAAACTCAAATAATTTATTTTGTATAAGCCCTGCGGGGGCGCTTACAAATAGTCAATTTTCATTTTTTTTTAAATCTAATTTAACTACTAATCTACCACCGGACCGGAACGCGGCCTCCACTGACAAGATCCGGCGAAGAAACACAGCGGGCTTGTCTTTTTTATTTACTTCTTTTTTCTTTCCTTTTTTTTAATCATATTGTGTGAATGTTTAGGTTACAATTAAATAGTTTATGACCTAGCTCCAGTGTGATGCCTTACGATCGAGATATGAATCTAATGATGTTATCCGTAAAGAGCGTCTAAAGGACCACAAGGTGAACTTGCCTTCCGACATACGAAAATGCTCGAATATCTAAATCCCGCAAAGTTCACCTGTTCACCCAAGATGGTGCACCATGGTTTCGAGCCGTTACGAATGCCTCAAACTATAACCGGGACTTTAGAGTAGAGAATAATTAGGAAAATTCTAGATTACTTCTAGAAAGTCCTTTATATTATATCCATATGGAATGGATACTATATACTTTTAGCTATGTCGACGGCCATAAGGTGGCTTGGATAAGCAGAGTGTACGTATTAAAATTAAACTGGAAACTTACACATTAAAATTTAAATTGTATCTAAAAGTTTTAAAGCAGTCACATTTAATTTGTACATTTAATTTACAACGAAATATTAAAATACAATTTGTCGACTTGCCTTTAATGTGCGGTGTAGAGCATGAACCACATCAAACGACTTGTGTTCCCTGTAATTGATCAAACGATTGTTAATTACAAGCATGTGTGATCAAAAATGCATCGTAAACGATTAAGTAACAGTGTCCATTTTCCTTTAAAGAAAGACGGCACGCTCTCAGTAAACTTAAAGATTACGATCAAGTAAATAATAATTTCTAAGAAAATAATCTCGCAATGCGGTTCCTTTACCCAGAAGTTAATTATTCGTCGGTTCAGTGAACGATTTTGGCACCAAAGAAGCGCGGCATTTAGAATTCCTTAGAATTCACATTATAACTGTTTTTCAACAACGAATGGTAAAAGAAGTTCGGTACTATAGGCACTGGATAAATAAAAAATAAAACAAGAATTGATGAAGTGAATTTATGACCAGAAAAGCAGTGCCTAAAAATATCGGAAACATACAAAAGATTTTCGGGTTGTACTAAAGTTCTCACGCAACTAAATATCAGAGCATATTATTAAATGCGAAATTATTTGAAATAGTCCACATTCTACAATGTGGACTATTTCAAATAATTTGACCGAAGAGGTGAGGTCACCTATTTGTTGTCGTGTGATAGTTTTCCCGATCAATATGAAATGATTCTATTCCTGACAGCTGTGATATCATAAACGTTATATGTTTGATCAACATCGGAATGTTTTTCATTTATATCAACTGCTAGTAGCTTCCAGCGACTTCGTAACTGGTCGACAATAGCGCCACCAACCGGGTCTATGTTGTATAGCCTATGTTACTTCTGGATAAGGTAGCTTTCTAATGGTGAAAGAGTTTTTGAAATCGGCCCTGTCGTTTTTGAGTTTATTCGTTACAAACATAGAAAAATACAAATCTTTCCTCTTTATAATATTAATATAGATAACTGGCATCTATGAATATGTAAAAGCTACAAAAGCGTTGCAGTACGACTTACCAATATTTAACTGCAGGAAGTAGAGTAGTCCTATTTTGCCACTTGAAACCCAAGCGTCTGTTCCGGACTTCGATTACAGATACAATGTCTTCTTATTTATAATATATCAAAGATTCTTCCTTATTATTTTCCAGTGGGACAGCACAGGCGGCAGCGTGGAACAACGTGGCATCGGCACCGATGTAGCAGTCGTTAGCAGTTGTGTGTTCGTCGCCCAACTGCTCGTCTCCTTTATCATGGGGTTTGCGGTGAAGGCCGTCGGCTCCACCGCTGCGGTAGTAGCAGTCGCTGCCACGTTAGCAGGATTTGCTGCTATAACTGCTACCAAGATTACTTATTTGGATCTGTAGATTAATCATTTCTCTCTTGATTTGTAATGAAAATTTTGTTCGAAGGTTAAGATGATACACTAAAATCTTTACCTACGGTACAATATTCGTTTCTGTTAATCTTAACGCTTTTAATTTTATTCAAACACCGTAATTAATACTTAAATGTTCTTTGCTCAAATGCACTTTAACGACGCCCTATTTAAAAAAATAATTGCCTCTTGCCTTGCTTATCCCTGAATTATGAATATTAGGTAAAGTTTTGTTAAAGAATTATAGTGAGGTCTCCACATAATTTATTTCTACATAGTTCATTGCCATTAGAGCCGTAATATAGAAGATAAGTTAGGTAACTATATAATAATCTCTGCATAATCTTTTTCTATATTACCATGAAAAGAACCCGGTATTGAATTTGGTGGATTGGACAAATTTCAAGCCATATTTTCCAAGACGGTTGAACAACAGCCAGGGAGACCACATCTATTCAATAAGGCAATATTTTCATATTTTTAACCGACTTCAAAAACGAGGAGGTTTTGTTCGTCTGTATGTTTTTTTTGTATGTTTGTTCACCGATATTTACGTCAATTATGGACCGATTTTTATGATTCTTTTTGCGTTGGGTTCAGCATAGCTCCGATACACCAGGGAACTAACTCCCTAATGATAAACAATACGAATGTGTAGATTGAGTTATTATGTTACTCCTATAGGTACCATACTATAGAACTAAAGAGAATTTTAACCGACTTCAAAAAAGTTTTTTTTAACTTCGTTGGTTATGATCCGATTTTGATGATTCTTTTAACGTTGGTTTAAGCGTAGCTTTGAGGTGATCCCATTTTAATTTCGAATTTAGAGTTTGATGATACGTCAGGGGAATCCTTAACGACAGAGAGCACGAATGTGTAGTTTGAGTTATTATGGGCATTATGTCAATCTGGTAGGTACTATACTGTAAAACTAAGGAGAATATTATAATATAGGTATATATCTATTAATAATTAATTTTGGCATCACTGAAAATTGTAAAATAAAAAACATTTTTTTGAAGAAGAAGCCGGTTTTCATGCCGGCTACAAAAAGCAAAAAAAAATATATGAAGTCAGTGCCAAGAAACCGACTGCACCGACTGCAAATATATTTTTTTTGCTTTGTGAAGTCGGTTTCTTCTTTTTTTAAATTTTTTTTCGTCTATTTACATGAGAATCGAAGGATCAATGCCACTAGCGTGACCAGCAAATTTTAGCAAGGATTTTTTTGGTTTGTAATCCCTGTAAATATCTTTTCTTGTTAATGAAAGATATTTCTTCTTCGAAGCGAAAGACCTTATTTATTATTTACGAAACCATCACGTACTCATTTCGGCAGGCGTCTAACCGATCACTTTTAGTTTATAACGTAAATTATTTTTTAATGTGATTAAAATAATAATAATATTAGCCCTGTTACGAAACTGTCCCACCGTCGGGCACGGACCTCCTCTCAAACTAAGAGGGTTTAGGCCGTAGTTCACCACGCTGGCCCAGTGCGGGTTGGCGAACTTTACACACCTTCGACAAACTCTTGGGCATGCAGGTTTCCTTACGATGTTTTCCTTCATCGTTAAAGCAAGTAATAACAAATTTTTAATAAGTACATGCTTTCGAAAAGACAAGACCTCTGACTTTGCATTCCAACGGTGCTGTCAATTGCTGTCATAGGAATTCGATATGTAATAAAATATAAGACAAACAGTAAGACAGAAAGAAAGATAAAAATTTAGAAAAATGTTTTTGTTTTACATGTAGCGTATATATTTTTATATGTATTAAGTAAAAGGCTGTTATTTTGACATTACAAACAGACGTTTCAATTTTATTAATGGTATAGATGTATACATATAGATAAGACCGCATGGTATGAAAGCTGAAACGGTAATGTTATGGTTTCTTAAAATAAGAGAGCTTGCACTTAATGTTACGTTGTAGAATCACAGGTAGGATGATGCATAGCCATGGTAGATACTTATTGAAGTGAAATGTGGTATTACGAAGCGGAAGAAATGGGCATGCACATGCGTTTTAACCTACCTCCTTCTCCTTGCGTCGATACCCAATGGTGAGACCTCCAGAAACAACAACGATATCGCGGATTACGTTCCGCCAACCAGCTCGGTTCTCAGCTGTGTGTATGGCATCAGAAATTGTGGTGGCCAGGGCTGATCGGACCAGCGCATAGGACTACGATCTCTTGGTCTCTTTCCTACTACTTTGCCAGTGACCAGTAGCTCTTCGAGGTTGCCGCCCTTTTTCCTTTTTTTACCTTAAGTCATGGTCAAATTATCAAACAATGGTCCTTAACTAGAGTGGTGATAATCGATTGTCAAAATAATCTATAGTGAAACAAGGGTCTTTTGGCCAATAGATGATGGTGTGAAGTGGTGTGAAATTAGGGTTATCATTCAGTCACATTTTTGTACTTCCAGGGAAATATTTGAACAGGCAATATGTCACCCAAAAAGAGATTCCTTAAATTTTTTTTATCGTAATTTTAAACCTTCAAAAATGGAACAGTGTGTGTGTGTTTGAGTGATATACGCTGTTGGCCGTGAGGCCTTTACACCTTCACCGGACTTCAGGGCGAGCGTGCAACCACTACGCTCGAGCCAGAAGGGCAAAGGGCGACATACTCGAGGGCGCCTCAAGGAGGAACAGCCTCGGTTTGGACAGTCGCCACGGAGGGGGTGTAATTAGTGCACCGGTCGGCAGGCTAGGGGATTTATGACTTCGTCGTCGTCGTCCGTATCCGGAGTGGAAAGAAGCGATGTCAAAGCATCGGGGGGATCGGTGAGAACATGTCGCGGCCGGCGGTAGCGGCAGGGGGCGGGTTCGTAGTCGGCGGCGGCTACGATTAGCGGATTCGCATGGGCACAACTCGACATTTCGCGAACGCATCTTGCGTTCGCGAAATGTCGAGTTGTCGCCTTTTTAATATAGGCGCGAATAGATTCGAGTCCGAGATCGGAGTGGATAGAAAAATGGAACTATAGTATGACCATGTAAGGTGGGTACTGTGACAGTTGTAAGTGTCGAAGATAATTATTAAGATAATTATACTTTATTCAATGGCAATAAGAGGCATGACCGGTTTCTATACTTATGTTTTTATGCCCATTGAATTAAATATTAATTTCGTTTGACACTTAGAACTGTCACTGCCCATCCTATGTGAAAAATATTATAGTAGATCAACGTCGGTCAACTATTTTGTGGTCTGGCTGTGTACTCTGAAATGTAGGTTAGTACCCCTATAGTGACAGTTTACATCTTTTGAGAAACCTAATTTTACACAGTGCTTAGCTTGATATCGTGCTCATGGCGGATACCCTGGAAGACCTCAGTGCCATGCTCGACGACCTCAGTAGAGTCTCTCAACAAGTAGGTCTTAAAATGAAAATGGACAAGACGATGATCTTGTCAAACGTCCATGTAGTACCAACTTCTATAAAGGTTGGAGACTCTACGCTCGAAGTTGTTGACGATTATATATACCTGGGACAAAGAATCCAATTAGGTAGGTCCAACTTCGAGAAAGAGGTCAATCGTCGAATCCAGCTCGGTTGGGCGGCGTTCGGGAAGCTACGTAACATCTTCTCGTCCAAAATTCCGCAGTGTCTCAAGACAAAAGTCTTTGACCAGTGTGTGTTGCCAGTGATGACTTACGGCACTGAGACATGGTCGCTTACGATGGGCCTCATAAGAAGGCTCAAGGTCACCCAAAGGGCGATGGAGAGAGCTATGCTCGGAGTTACCCTGCGAGATCGAATCAGAAACGAGGAGATCCGCAGGAGGACGAAAGTCACTGACATAGCACTCAGAATTGCTAAACTTAAGTGGCAGTGGGCGGGGCACATCGCTCGTAGAACTGACGGCCGTTGGGGCAGAAAGGTTCTCGAATGGCGACCACGTACCGGAAGACGTAGAGTGGGTAGGCCCCCTACAAGATGGACCGATGACCTGGTGAATGTCGCGGGTAGAAGTTGGATGCGTACAGCACAAAGCCGGTCGTTGTGGCGGTCTTTAGAGGAGGCCTTTGTCCTGCAGTGGACGTCTTTCGGCTGAAGGATAGCTTTACAATTAGCAACAGCCAGTATAGACAAAAAAAATAATTACCTTAAAAATGTAAGTAAGTATAATCTATTAATGATTAAGGGGCGTATTACAGAACATAAATCACTCGTGAATTTAGTTTTAAAAACAGATTTATGTACTAAAACGTTCGTTTTAAAACTAGATTCACGATTGATTTTCATTCTGTAATACTGGCCTAGGACTGTAACCACCGATCTCGATGTTTGTGATATTAATCAGTGTAATAATCAAAAATATTTTACTGTTATCTATCAAGTAAATAAAACCATATTTATCGAGTGATTGATCGTTGTTATTGCGTCCAACAAACGCCCTTAATGGTTTTAAAATGGAAGATATAATGTAAGTTTAATTAATGGACGAGCTTTTCGACCGTCAGAATTGTCCATTGGATTTTAATAATGAATCGTTTTTGTTTTCAATGCTGATACGTTAAATAAAAAATTTTAATTTCGTGCAAATACAGAACTGGCGAAAAGTTCAGATGATGATTAAATAATTATAATATTAGCCCTCTTAAGAAACTCTTCCGTTGGGCACGGGTTCCTCACAAACTGAGACGATTTCGTCCATAGTCCACCACACTGGCCCAGTGCGGGTTGGCGAACTTTACACACCTTCGAGCAACTCTTAAGCAAGTAGGTTTCCTTACGATGTTTTCCTTCACCGTTAAAGCATGTGATAATTAATTTTTAATACGCACATGCTTTCGAAAAGACAGAGGTGCGTGCTTCGGTTTGAAGAGACTTCTGACTTTGATGTTGATTAATTAAGTGTTGTTTTGGAATTTACTAAACATAAATATATCTATAGTAGACCCATGCATAAACGCATAGGTAGGCTAGAAAGCTAAAAGATGAACGTTTATATCTCAACCTTTCATGCGGACCATTTTAATACTTTAATAAACAAAACACAACTCTGCTGTCTAACCGATGAAAGGCAAATATAAACAGATAACTCTCTCTTAATAAATAAAGTCAAGAGTCTCCGTAACAGGCGAGCGTGTAGGAGACGAACTATGAGAGTCGAGGAAGCCAGAGAGGTATGTAAGGAAAGAACCTGTTGGAACTCTGAACTCTCTGCCTACCCCGCAAGGGATCTGGCGTGATGTTATAGATAGATAGATAGACTCTCTTTTTATACTTGTTATCGACTAGGTATAGACTGCAAACGTTTAACAAAACCAACTTTCAGACGATTGAATTACGAAGAACCCATTCCTGGTAACCAAAATAATTTCAATAGGTACTTACGTAACAAAATCGTATTTGAATATATTGTGTGGGTAAGTGCCTATTAAAATGAAATTCTATAATTATGCACTTGTCGATATAATGTCTGCTTGTATGTGAACCGCAGGTGCTGGCTTTCAACATCTAGGATGAGGGGTGGTTCACATACCTGTACATAGATAATAAGAATACTAACATAGTTTATAAGTGAAATATTACTAACAAATATGATTATTATATTATTATTATTATAAACTTTTATATGTATTCCCTATAATTACTCACACAAAAGATTCTTGTTACAACCAACTCGTCGATTTAATTAACGAACACATTTCAACTAGTGATGTGAACCGGTTCTAGAAAAACCGGAGATTCACCGGTTAACACATGAACCGGTTTTTCATCGCTAATTACTAAAAATACCGGGGCTTTTTTTGAATGCATCCGTAATCCATAATTTTGTCCATAAAGGAGGAACTCCCGACAAACCCAGATATCTGTTATTAGGTACCAATTTATTACGTATCGTTTTATTTGTCCACCAGTTTTTTATCTATCTACCTTGCGAGGTAGGCAGAGAGTACAGAGTTTCAACAGGTTATTTCCTTACATACCTCTCTGTTGACATACCTCTACCAGTTTTGATAATATAAAACTACGTACTACGTAAGTCGTAACATGTCGTTTAATACGTATTGTTCAATTCATAGTTGTATAAATGAAAACTCAATCCACTCAGAACTGTTACTTAAGTCGTGAAGATAGGTAATCAGGTAGGTATACGTACGAACTGCTATTTATCTATGAACTATTTGGTATATGTTAATTATTTTCATTACGTCATTATTAACCGGTTTTTCTCCGGAGATTCTCCGGTTATTGTTGTAAATTCTCCGAAAATCTCCGGAGATTGATTTTGCCCTCGGTACACATCACTAATTTCAACGTGATACCTATATTGCTAATTGTATCGAAGCCTGCTGTTCTGGAAGATATGAGGGAACACCATTTTTCCTGACACGTATAGGTACCAGTTGCGTGCATTGCATGTAGGCAGTGCCTACCTCACAAGATTGCAATCACACTACTTTCAATGATTACTACATAAATTAAATAATATTAATCATTATATCATAACATGAACCTACATTCAGTATACTATAATGAGTTAGGAACTTTGTAATTGCTTATATGTAATGCACGCCATTGATAGGTATAGTTATTATTATTATTATTACGAGCCATTTGTGTGTCAGGCCAGTCCCTCGAAAAGTGGTCCAGCTCGTCCCGCCATCTCCGCCTGGGTCTACCGCGTTGCCTTTTTGTATATAGTTATATTGCGGTGAAATGTCGTATTAATTAAAACAGAACCCCAGTCCTTGGAAATTAAAGAAACATTTTTTTTTTATTTTTTTTTTTTTAAAACGAAGCCCCGCACTAGGATTTATTCCTGTGTCGTGGGTGCGTTTACAAACATGAAAATTCACACACAAATACCCAGACCGGAACAAATAATTGTGGATCACACAAAGATTTGTCCCGTGTGGGAATTGAACCCGCGACTATTAAACACAGTGGGCGGACCGGCTTAAGCTCTTAACCACTGCGCTAAATCGTCCGTCATAATTACTTCATCCTGTGGCGACTTAATGGCGCCAGAACTCAAACGGGACTAAAAGGGTAAAAACCGATTAAGCTTCATTGGTCGTTCTGCTGATAGGCGTATTACGGGATTCCTTTGAGGTTTTGGTTAAATGTGGACGTTTGTAATGTGATTGTATGCCGATGACTACCTCTTCTGGGATGACGAGCCGTGAAGTTCTGAACTAAAACGAAACGAACGCTTCTGGCACACATGTTATACACATACACGGTGTAATTTTAGTCGTCCTCCAGTACCTAGTGTGGTCATAAAAAAATAATAAAAAGACTCTTCAATAAGTAACAGACACCAACGGACCAACTTTGAGAGAGAGGTCAATCGACGAATCCAACTCGGCTGGGCAGCGTTCGGGAAACTGCGCAACATCTTCTCATCCAAAAACCCCTCAGTGCCTAAAGACTAAAGTTTTTAGTCAATGTGTGTTACCAGTGATGATATATGGATCAGAGACGTCGTCTCTTACTATAGATCTCATAAAACAGTTAAGAGTTGCTCAGCGAGCTATGGAGAGAGCTATGCTCGGCGTTTCTCTACGTGATCGAATCAGGAATGAGGAGATTCGTAGAAGAAACAAGGTCACCGAAATAGCCCTTAAGATTAGCAAGCTGAAGTGGCAATGGGCGGGCCACATAGCGCGAAGATCGGACGGGCGTTTGGGCAGAAAGCTTCTAGAGTGAAGACCACGTATTGGCAAGCGCAGCGTGGGACGACCACCTGCTAGATAGACCGACGATCTTGTGAAAATCGCAGGAAGTCATTGGATGCAGGTGGCATCGGACCGGTTACGCTGGAAAGCGATTGGGGAGGCCTATGTTCAGCAGTGGACAAGTATATGCTGAGATGATGATGATGATGACCAACGGACCTATCTAAATATTATAGTAAAAATGAAAGAGCCGCGCCGCTCTTCAATGTCATTTTGCGCTTGGTCTATACCAAGCAGTGGTCTATACCACTAATTCAGTGCATTAAAAAAACAACTTTTAACCTATGTTAAAAGTTGTTTTTATGTATGTATGTTAGTCTGTAAGGTATATATTCTATGGGCCCGTAAGTGTAACAAACTATTTTTGTTAAATTTCAGTTGCCTGGATTAAATGATTTATTATAATATTAAAACTTCATACAGCTTGGTGTCCAAAAAGGTCATTAAAAATCCTCCTCCTAAATACAAATTATACAAAAAACTCGTTTTATTAATAGGTATCGTTCGCGTTATAATGGAAACGCGACAGTCAATTAATTTAATATTCAATTACTAGCGGGCATTTATCACAGATTATTAATATTTATATTGACACAGATTGTATCTGTTTTCCATTTATTGAACTTCATTTGGTGGGCACGCACAATGGGTCTCGTTACAAATCTCTGGAGGAAATTGACTCATACAAAAGCACTGGAGCAGTCCAGCGGGAGATTGGAGACGCTTTTCTTTGAGTCCGTATATAGGGTTACTTATATCACAGGTAAATTGTTTTACTGGTCTGAACATTTTAATTCTAAGTATTTTTTGGTGTCGAAATGAAGGCTAATGAAGTGTTTCGGCCATCCACAATTCACAGTAGTAATAAACCCACTACTGAGAATTGATGACAATTTACTTAATGATGAGAACTTTTAATTCTTTCAGTCGTCTTTTAAAGCAAAGAATAAAGAAGTAGTCTTTGTTCTGTATTTCGAATTACATTATCGTACTTTTTGTTATTCACTTGGATTTCCTTTGAGATCTTTTTGTTTAAGATTTCTTTTGTAAGTAACTACATACATTCACATGAACACGATATATCCAGCAGCAGTGGATAAGTAGATAAAACCCGTCAATATATCTATATCATCACGCCAGACTCTTTGTGGGGGAGACAGGAAGTATAAAGTCCTGTCTAATTTTACGTATATCGTTATTCCGCTCAATAATTCACATCTTATATTATTATAAATAAAAAAAAACACTCACGCTTAAATTACGTAAGTGGGGGTGGCAGAGGTGTAATAAGTACATACACTTTTCGCCGACAATGTTAGGTCCCATGTAATTGGGGGCGAACCTATTGCCATATACCGGACACAATTCCAGACTCTGGACTCACACTGGGAATTTTTAGTGCATCGCTTTTACGCGATTTATCACGAGGTCCTTGGTTCAAATCCTAGGCCATTTGTCCGACCTCGGATTTTAACCCAGGATCTCGTGATAAATCGCGTAAAACCGATGCACTTTGCAACTAGACCAACGAGGCAGTCCAATTTATTTTCTCACCTAATTCCGTAAACCTACTTCAAGAGAAAGTTGCATCAAATTGTAAAGTTCCTACGGAGTCGCAACTCACCGAGCTATTTCCTTGAGCGAATTGAGTTCTAAACTTGTCCTCAGGGTTGTCGTCTTCGGACCGCAATATACCCTACTTGTTATACAGTAATGCGGTAAAACTGATGATATTTATGTTGGTATGCGGCGAAATGTGGTACTGTTTCACCGTGGCCGCCAGTTTGGACGTGATCGCAGCTTGCATAAATGTCACAGTAATCCAGTTCATCACCATTTACAGATACAAGAATATGGTAAGTAGACACTATTTTATCTCAGAGCTGATCCTTATCCTGTGCCATACCATATGGTTGATTATAGAGAGATCTACTTTAAGATTTATATTTGATATATATGACAGTACCTTGCTTGAATGAGCGAATTAAAACAGCTTATTATACATCTGAAAATATTGCTTACAAAGCAGCAATTTTTAAAAATACTTCACAGGCGTTATCCATTAATGATAAGGCGGCCTTCATTTAAATTACAATAGGTAGTTTAAGTTAATTTAGGCATATTATACACATGTAATACCGCGAATAGCTATTACAACCTCACCGGATGAGCTCATTACTATTGTTGTATATATAGCATGTATTTTTGCCTTAGCAATTCCAAAGCCAGTACAACCCATTATAACATTTCTTTGGATGATTTTAGACTTCTTTGTGCAGCTATTCATTATTGGTTACTTTTTTCCTAATATTGTGCAATGGTTATACATTATTAAAATTTCAGATGGACCACCGAGATCTCTTTAAAAAACTAGCTACTTCTATGAAATCACCCTACTTTGATATTTCTACTGAGAAAAGATTGAAACTCGTAGAGTTTTGGGCACAAAAGAACGAGAGATATTTGAAGCTAGTGCTTGCATTGGGGAATTGTACACTTGCTGCCTGGTATGACAATCATTACCCGAAATGAAAATCTTTTTGATCTGGAACTATGGTCCAGCATGTATCATGGATGCTGTAAAGCACTCAAAACGCCGGGAACCTAAAATTCAAAGTAAACCGCGATAAAATCCGTAAAGTTTTATTTCATCTGTTAGGTACCTAAAAATCCCGTTTGACAGGATAAATAGATGAAGTCGACATTAAGACATAGATAGCATAGCACGACGGTAGATTATCTAGCAGGCAAGTCAAAGCCGAATCAAAATTATGGAAACACATTTGGCAAGCTACCAGCATTCAATCGCGCCCATTAAATATGAAAAGCTGATTTGAAAGAATGATTCTTGAGTATTCAATTCATTTGAAATAAAACTATGTTTCGGATTTTATCGCAGTGTATTTTAACTATTTAAATTCCTTACGTTTCGAGTGCATTACAGAATCCATGATCACGGACTAAGTCCCTTCCGTGATCATCAATGCTGTAAAACACTCGAAACGGCAGGAATTTAATACATAAAATAAACCGTGATAAAATCTGAAAATATATATTTTATACATCTGATTCAAATCCAAATAAAATCCCGTACACTTGACATGAAATTTTGCAACAATTTGCTACAAAACACTTGAGACGTCAGCAAATAAGAAAAACAGTGATTCATTCCCATAACACTTATTTTATAAAAATAATTATTTTATAATAATGGGTTTCCAGGTACGTCTATCCTTTAGTAGACGAGTTGGACTACAATTTAATAGTAGGTGTTCGTCTGCCGTTCAACTACAAGACTCCAGGGATGTACCCCGTCGCTTATATGATGGTGGTGGTGGCCTTCACCTATATCTCGCATTTCGTCATGGTGACCGATCTGATCATGCAGGCCCATCTGATGCACTTGCTGTGCCAGTTCACAGTTCTGTCTGATTGTTTTGAGAATTTGCTGACGGATTGTAATGCTGAATATGAAGGCAAGTTGTACATTAGAGAACCGTGTATGTTGAATAGCACCGCAGCCTTACTGTGATTGTTGTATTAGTTAATAGAGTAATAAAAGCTAATAGCTTAACAAATATACATTTTGTACTTATATATAATTTGTATCGTAAATAACGCAAGACTTTAGACACCCCAATTAGATTATTGCTTCACGAATTCAATATGAAATTCAAATTTCCAATTTTAAGGAGTTTTTTGCCATTATTTTAAGCTCTTTGTGTACTCAAATTAAACATGAAATTCAATAATTAATTAACTTTTGTGTGCATATTGAGGTGTGTGTAATAGAAATGATTAATGATAGAAATGCATTTAAAATAGCTATACGGCTTTGAATAATGATTAAATTTTGTTGAATACAGCAAACTAAAGGAGTGGCGGCATTTATTGATATTTAAAAAAAAACGGGGAGAAAACAGAACGAATGCAAGGATTGTAGTGGGTAACGATATGCTGGGGCAAGTGAATGAGTTTGTATATCTTGGATGTGCCTTCAGTAAGGATGGGAAAGACACCGCTGACATAGAGAGAAGAGTGAGTGCAGGGAACAGAGTAAATGGTGCGATGGGAAAGCTACTTGGGAGCCGGCACTTAAGCCAAAAGGCACAGCTGGCCATATATAACGGAGTTCTTGTCCCAACGCTGTTATATGGTAGCAAGAGCAGGGTATGTAAGAAGGCGAATGAAAGTAGGATAAATGCGGTAGAAATGCGAGGTCTGCGGAAGATGTGCGGAGTGAAGCTGACCGACCGTATTCGCAACAGCGTAGTAAGAAAGCGAGTAGGTATGAAATATTGTATCGGTGTAAAAAAGAGAAAGTGTATGCTCCGTTGGTTCTTGCATATAGAAAGAATGTCAGAAGAAAGAATGACAAAACAGATACACAATGCGAAAGTGGAAGGATATAGGCACCGGGGACGACCTAGACTATCTTACCACGACCAAATAGACCGAGTCTTATCAGAAGTACCAGTGAAGAGTATTCGTAACCGGCGAGCGTGTATGAGACGAACTATGAGAGTGGAGGAAGCCAGAGAGGTATGTAAGGAAATAACCTGTTTGAACTGTGTACTCTCTGCCTACCCCGCAAGGGATCTGGCGTGATGATACAGATAGAAACTATTACTAACACGAAATTTACTTACTTTTCCATTTTCTTCTCAAAACGCGCGGTAGTCTGCTATCAACGGCTATGACGCAGCTTGTTCAAATTTTGACAGGAGTCAACTGACAGTCGCCTGTTAACAGGAGCAGTGTTGCGATTTCAATTTAGAGGCGGGATATTTAAAAAGTCACGGACTTATTGACCCGCCCTCCTCCTTAGAGCACCTGTTCTTTTTCTGCCCTCGACTTAGAACCCATTTATATGATCTGTTACCAGCCAATATACTTCGTCCGGTAAACATCCCATATATGCTGTCTTTGGCGCATTCACCGTTAATTAATACTTTGTACAAGTTTATCAGTGTAAATCATATTAGGTTATAGCTTATATTTGTTTTCATATTATGCTTCATAAGCGTTTCTTTCATCCTCTTTTTTTACTTTTACTTATTTTGACTTTGCCGCAATTCATTTAAAAAAAAACAGTTTTCGTACCTACTTTACCAAGTTTTCTTTATTGCCCAAGTTAATTTGATGTTCTGGTGTTTTATCGTTAAGTTTACCGCTCATACATACTTAAACCGATTGTTCGTCACTTTTTTTTTCTTTTTAAACTTGGCAAACTTGACATTGGCAGAATCATCGGTTAACGATGGAGCCATAGATTATAAATTGGATTGGATTGGACCCGCCCTCGTAGATAGATAAAAAAAGTAACATACTTTTAAAATAGTTGGAATCGATTAGTTGCCGATTTTAAACAAACTATTTTCAGGTCATATGTTAATTATGTTACACATTGTATATGTATGTATATATTGAGGAGTGACTTCCTGAACCGGGCTTATTTCTTTTTATGTGGTCTGATCCATCGGACTAAGCAAGTTCAGTCGGACCACGCGGTCGCGGGTAGTTTTTGCCCAAAACAGGAAATATTTTAGGTCTTTTATAAAGTCCTTCCTCATGTACGATTTTCATACCAAAAGTTACGCAAATGTAAAAATATGGAGTTCAGTATTTGTATTGTTTCGTAGGATTTTCACATAAGAAATTAATAATAAGCAAAAGCTTCGCAGACAGATATACAAAGAGATTGGGAAATTTGGTCGAGCAGCATAAGCTTATTTTGAGGTAAGTTTCATTTATTAATACTTCGAACGTATATTTATTCTGTATTTGTAATAGAATATCTATCTATCTATCTATAACCTCACGCCAAATCCCTTGCGGGGTAGGCAGAGAGTACAGAGTTCCAACAGGTTCTTTCCTTACATACCTCTCTGGCTTCCTCGACTCTCATAGTTCGTCTCATACACGCTCGCCGGTTACGGAGACTCTTGACTTTTCCATCAGATAAGACTCGGTTTATTTGGTCGTGGTAAGATAGTCTAGGTCTTCCCCGGTACCTGCATCCTTCCACTTTCACATTGTATATCTGTTTTGTCATTCTTTCCTCTGGCATTCTTGTAATAGAATACCTGCTCTAATATCGATATATCCGTAATACTATTAGCACGTATTTTCTCACTATCGATAAATATAAATTGTGTGTGGACACGAGAAATTCTAAAGCGATAGGTACGCTATGAACCGAAATATTACATCAGAAATACAAAAATATTTTTGGAATAGATGTATTTTTTAAACGCAGCCCCACACTAGGATTTATTCCTGTATCGTGGGTGCGTTTACAAACATGAAAATTCACAAACAAATACCCAGACCGGAACAAATAATCGTGGATCACACAAGTCCCGTGCGGGTATCGAACCCGCGACTATTAGACACAGTGGGCGGAGCGGCTTAAGCTCTTAACCACTGCGCTAAATCGTCCGTCACATTATTGCCTATTACAAGCTACCAAAAGTGTCATTGTATGGCGCCGTTGATCCATAAATCCACACAGCCCACATTATTATACGCCACCAACTGCTCTCTATTTTTATCCGTTGCTTGTTCCAACGTACTGGTTGTCTGAAAGAGATTGCTATTAGCAATAAGAACACCAATTGTACCTTCACCTTTGAATAATACATTGTATTTCCTGCTGTATTTTTGCTGGTGTACAATAAAGAGTAATCTATCTATCTATCTATCATCATAATCGAAGTTGTCTCTTTATTAGATTCGTTATTTAAATCTAGGTTAAAGTAAAGAGACCTTTGGTGTCAAAAAACCTGTGTTCTAGGTACTCTGATTAAAGACTTTGATGAACCTAAATCGTTTCATCTTTTGATTGCCCAATATTGACGTGACGCTTTTACGAATTGTCCAATGTCTTAGATCAAATGCCTTGAAAGTAATTGGATTTTATAGAATGAACTATCAGTCTGCTTATAGTTTGCTAGAGAAGATGAATATAATATCATTCGTATGTTAGTTAAGGGCGAAATTAATAATCCTTTTCGTTAATTTTCTTTTTAATTCCATTTTCGCTAAGACAAACATCAATTTCGACTCTGGTCACTGTAACTAAGTATTTTATAGAGAAAAATACTGATAGATCTAACGTGATCAGCCCCATTCATTCCCTTAAGCATGTCACGTATCATACACATTTAGTATGTCACCCCTAGCACGTGACCACAGTCTTATCTCAAGGAGTAGCCCATAGTATTTCAAGACTATGGTTTCTATGTAACCCACTTTTTCAAATAACTTGATATTAAGTTTTGTGGTCTAATGAAGTCTTTAGATGAGATTTATTTGGAAAGGAAAGTATTTTACTTTCCATTTACATTAATTCCGACTTCATGTTCTAATAGTTTGTATTAATATTTTAATTATTATTAAGTTAAATAGTTCAGTACGGAATTCTTAGGGATTGAATTGAAGTGAGTGAAAAAATAATGAATTCGAGGGGAGTACAAACTAATCAGAGTTTAAGGATAAAGGACATTGTCGAAAATTGCCCCAGAACCAACAAACATTTGACCCATGCCATCAAAATTTATCTATTTTATTAAAATAATGACAAATATCCGTATCTAACGGACAATTTGCAATCTAAAATGAATATTTCAAAGTATTGTTAATACTTATATCGAA
Source organism: Phalera bucephala (assembly GCA_905147815.2). Taxonomy (NCBI): domain Eukaryota; kingdom Metazoa; phylum Arthropoda; class Insecta; order Lepidoptera; family Notodontidae; genus Phalera; species Phalera bucephala. Next base: position 11,640,252 of record LR990612.1, on the reverse strand, counting down.
GTCGCCGACATCTTTACTAAATATCAACACACACAATATAACCTCTTATGTTTTAATGGCTTCTAAATTATAACCTCAAAATCTAATATTTTTTGTGCAATATTGCGATTCGCCCGCTTGTCCGTTTAATAATAAATGCCTTTAAAGAATTTATGGGTGATTTGAAATCATACAAGTAGTTTTTCATTGCTGTTGGTTCTGGGGCAAACCATGTATGGGCGCAGAACAATGTCCTTTGCTCGGTAGAGGAAATGTGGCGGTAATCAGTAATACGGACATAGTAATATTAATTGAACAAAAAACTGAACTGCTTTGCTTTGAAGGATTTTATCAGTGTACGTTTCTTGGTCCTGGGTTTGAATCGAATAGGTCAGACAAAGTGTAATTATTCTGTAGAAACAGTCTACACATTTCTATACATACGAGTATGTAGACATTACAGTCTAGTTGGCGTTCTACTAATAGTATTACCCAATTTCTCGACAGCCATACAATCAACATAAGGGACACACTCAGCAGGCCGATGTTGGGACAGCTGGCGGCGAGCAGCATACTTATATGCTGTGTCGGTTACCAGGCTACTACCGTAAGCTAAACAAACACACATATTACAGTACTGTAACAATAATGTAATATCTATAGACATGTTGAAATATTTCTAGAATATCGATAGATTATGAGTATTTTTTTCGAGAAGATTCTTGTTGTAGCCTACGTTCGAGTCAAGAAAAAATAAGTTAGTGATTACTTAAAACTAGCCGCTGGGAATGTCATTTCTATTCCTATAGTACACGTTGGCTTAGCCAATAATATATAATAATAATAATAATAAAATTAGCCCTGTTAAGAAACACTCCCAATGTTGGGCACGGGCCTCCTCTCAAACTGAGAAGGTTGCCGCCAGTGCGGGTTGGCGAACTTCACACACCTTCGAAAAACTTTAGGCATGCAGGTTTCCTTACGATGTTTTCCTTCACCGTTAAAGCAAGTGATAGTTAATTATAAATACACATTTTTTTTGTGCCTGGGTTGGAACCCGAGACCTCTGACTTTACAGTCTAACGGTCTAACCACTAGGCTATCACTGCTCTTCAAGCCAATAATAACACCCTAAAAAGAACTTCACATTTACTTTATCGAGTGGTCATAATTAAATCAGTTATTATCTCGTCTCGTTGGTCTAGTGGCAAAGCGCGTCGCTTTGTGATCACGAGGTCCTGGGTTCAAATCCTAGGTCGGACAAGTGTAGTTTTTCCAAGGAAAACTTCCCAGTACGAGTCCGGAGTCTGGAATTGTGCCCGGTATATGGCAATAGGCTCGCCCCCTATTACATGGGACCTAACATCGTCGGCGAAACGTGGGTATACTCAGTACACCTCTGCCACCCCCGCTTGGGGAATATAGGCGTGACAGTGTGTTATTATTATTATAATCTAACTTACAACTCATTTTGCACATTTTTAACGAATTTTGCATATTGATAATACAAATTAGTGCTTCACTTTTCTATTTTCAGACAATCGCAGAGAGTTTAGCTAAATTCTTGATGAGTTTCCTATTTCTGGGCTATAATGTTTTCGAGTTGTACATCATTTGTCGATGGTGTGAGGAGATCACGATCCAGGTATATCAATTTTGCCTAGGAACCGACAAGATACTAACGTCTGCTATCTATCTTCTGCACTTCTAATAAACAATTGTAAACAGAATGCATCTGCATTAACTCAGGATTTTTGTATACTTTTTTAAAACGTGTTACAATTTTAAACCGGTTAAGCGGCTGCACAATTTCAATTACTAAGAATATGTTCCATATGGTAAAGCATTCTATTGGACTTTTACCTATTTTTTCTTATAGTTGATAGACTAGGAGAAGACTGTATGAAAATACCTATAACGTTTTTCGCCGATGGTTTAGGTCAGTGGTTCCCAAAGTTGATTAGGCCGCGACCCATCTAACAAAAAATTCCAAATTCGGGACTCACTTCTTGGTTGTCATGAAGAAAAAAGTCTGTAAAACAAAAAAAAACATTCAGTTCCAATTTAAAAAATTTTATACAATGAGTGCTATTTTTTAATGTGAAGGATGCATTTGTTTCCTATTTTTGTCATCATAGTTGGATACGCCCAATTTATTTCGGTATTTAGTTTTAATATTAACCGTAGTCGAAAATCCCGCCTCACATAGGTATGAGTTACTGCCGGGAAGGAGGGCTTCCATAGCTTCTTCAAACCGAGAAGGATTGTTATGAGCAACTTAGAGCCAACATTACGTTAACTGCTTGCGATTGAAACTCATTTTCCGTATCGCCCGTCCGTTACCCGAGACGTTCGTATCGTCTTATTTTTTTAGGGTCCACCCAATATTCGCTCACGACCCACCAGTGGGTCGCGACCCATACTTTGGGAAATGCTAATTTGGGTAATAGTAAACGTACATTCAGCTGTCCTCTTTTAAGTTTTTTTTCAAAACCTATGTACTTACCTACTTACGGTTATCAATTGATAATGGTCCAGGCAAACATCATGGGAAATAGATAGATGTCAGAAAGAATCTAAAAATATCGTGAGATATGTATGACTGAGAATTATTTATTTATTAAACATCAGTAATAATTCATGTATGAAGTCGGTAAAATATGAAATGGCGTGCTCCAAGAATGGCTGCAGGTTTTTCCTTCTCAATGAATGATCCTAATGAATGGGATAAGATTTTTGCGATTTCTGACCTTCTAGTACTCCAATCTCAGTCGGTCCAATGGAAGTTTTCGATCCTTATAAGAAACAGGATCGATTGGCATAAAAAAAATGTTTAGATGAATTAACCTTTTCTCAAATCAAAATGTCCCAAAACGTTTTAAAATGCTTGTTTTCAGGGCCAAAAAATCGGGGAGGCAATATACTGTTCGGGGTGGGAATGTGGAGTGTCAACATTACCTGGGGTCCGCTCCACCATCATGTTCGTCATCGCGAGAGCCAACAAACCGTTGGTTCTTACAGCAGGTGGCATGTATAATCTGTCACTCACCTCATATACCACTGTAAGTATGATTCTCATCGTTAATGCTACAGTAACGTACTTTCTTATACAACAACGCACGTTAGGTTACAACTTCTGTGTGCTCGCGCGTGGGTCATCATCATTATTATTATCTGCCTTACCACGAAAAGATTGATGTTAGCGTGACGCTAGCAAGTAAGCGTGCTGTCACGGTCATGTTCATTTAATAGATTGTAGTATGATAAGGATGGCATATTAACTCGCGCTAACGTCAACATTTTCGTGTTGAGCCTTCTGTCCCCATAATCTGGTATCGGCGTTACATGTCTTTTCCTTCTGTTTAGTTTTGCTCTCAGTTGTAGAGGTAATTTTGTAGAGGTAAGTCCGGGGGAGATGACCGTAACGGAGAGATGGCCAATAACAAAAAATCGTAGTGGCACTTTTAGGAGAAGGTTACTTTATTGTTAGTTTGCTTGTTTAGTGCGTGGGAAAGACATTTTGTTAAAACTCCGACAATAAAAACTAAGTAAAATGTACTTAGATTGAGTTGTATAAAACTTAAAGTGTTCAAAAGGTTTCCGAAACATAGTAAGGCGGTACACAGTTTATGAACAAACCTTAAAAATAGCGCGTAGTTTGTTTGTTTTGTGGAGGGATGTACGTAACGGGGAAGACCTAGACTATCTTACCATGATCAAATAGACCGTGTCTTATTTGAAGGGAAAGTCAAGTGTCTCCGTAACCGGCTAGCGTGTATGAGATGAACTATGAGAGAGGATGAAGCCAGAGAGATATGTAAGGCAAGAACCTGTTGAAACTCTGTGCTCTCTGCCTACCCCAAGGATTCTAGCGTGATGATATAGATAGATAGTTTGTTTATATTTTTTTTTAAATAATGCCTGGCTATCTACCTCGATTAAAGTAGATATTTGCTAAATAAACATCTTTTTCCATAATTTACGAAGTACTCTAAATAACCTAGATAAAATAACATGAAGCTAAACCCTTCGTATAAGGTTTAATTTCTATAAGTTTACCAAATTTTAGTAACACTAAAGGAGATTTTGACATGATTTTATTTTGTATTTAGGTAATATTTCACAAGTTATTTTTATTTTTTGGAATGGCAAATATACGTAAGAGACTTATAACTATATTATAACTATAATATAAAAAAATAATCACTGCCTTAGATTATACAGTTTTGTAAATATTTAACTGTGCATGCGATTTGCACGAAACCAGACAAATGCCCATCAAATGACAGAAATTAGTGGCGCCATTTTAGCACACGTCTTTTAGTAAACTCAAAGATTCAAAGAGTTTATTATGTGGAACATAGGTAGATGTTAAGATGATACCATTTTATAGGTCCTCTACATCGTGCCTTACATAAGGCGTACATATGTCATTCTTAAATTAGAATTTTATATAAAACTATGAAATAACCTCTATATAATAAGCACAGTAACAATAATATAATAAGGCAGGTCATTCAGTACAGAAATAATGTAATATATACTTATAATCGCATTGGATAGATTTGCTTATTGCCAGTACAAATTTGACAGATTTTCTATACAAAATATGTCAAAATTCTATCCGTAAGAAGACAAATCTATCCTTCAGTTAAATATTGAAACCGACCGTTAGTCGATTTAATATCGAATCATTATTTGTATCTGATATTTGATAATTAACAGATGCTAACATTTGTAACTCAAGCTATTGTTAGGCCGCCGTACCGGCCGAGGCGCGGCTGTTTCCAAATCTCCAACTTAATTAATTTATGTTGGGTAAACAACTGGCCACATCCGAATTGCTTTTATACATTTTGCCCTTACTTTCGTTAAGTCATTTATTATTAATGTTGGCGTTAATCGTAAAATTCGCATTTAATTAAAAAACTTCAACTAATTCGTTGGTGGGTAAAATTTGAAAGTAACTTTATCTGTTTGCCTGTTACTGTGTGTACTTTTTACGCTTAATACGCCTAATAGATTTATATAAAATCTGTCAAGAAGATAGATTGCATCCTGGGAAAGACATAGGGTACCTTTTGCCACAAACAAATAACGTGGATCAAGTCACAGATAATAATAATAATTGTGGACTCTGAAGTACCGTACTACCAGTACCAGCCTCTTCCAGTTCTCGAAAGTGGTCATATCACGCTCTACTGGGATCGATCTATTATCACGGACAGGACTATTGTAGCCAATAAGCCTGATATCGTGATAATAGATCGATCGATGCGTCGTCTAATGCTAGTTGGTGTCACCATTCCGCATGATGAGAACCTTGTGAAGGCCGAAAAAAAAATCTAATTATTTGGACCTGGCTCATGAGGTTACCGCCATGTGGAATGTTGATTCAACTATCATTATTCCGATGGTCGTATCAGTCAACGGCCTAATAGCGAAGAGCTTCGATAAACACCTCGAGAAGCTCTCGCTTGGCAGTTGGGTGAAGGGCCTGATACAGAAGGCGGTAGTATTGGACACGGCGCGCATCGTGAGGAGATTTCTCTCTTTGGAGCCCTGACCACCGGTAGCTTGGGTCGTAGACCCCGTTGTCAGTGGAGCACATATTTTATATAATATATGTAAGAATATTTGTTTTTTGTATTTTTTATATATATTTTATAAGAAATTGTATTTAAATAAATAATAAAAACGTTTATTTTGCAACGTACAATACAGAGATAAGATTAAATGTTACACGGTGCAAGTACACGATGGCATAAGTAAATATGGTAAGTACCTATTAAAAGAGGCGGAACAACTTTAAAGTGCATTACGAAATAGGTCCTAACTCAGCAGGTTTGCTGGCTGTGGACAGCCAGCGCTGATCTTCCGTAAGTACCTTTTTGCAGGACCGTTGACGTCACGGCATCACATTTTATTATTTACGAATTAACAAAAGACAAATAATAGAGAAAAAAAGAATGATAGCAGCTAGTCCTACTTTTTGCTAATATTATAAACGTGAGCTTGTATGTTTAGATGTTCAATCACGCAAAAACGGATGAACGGATGTGTTATGTTATACCTGGATAGCACATAAGGTACTTTTTATCCCGGAAAAATGTAAGATTTCTACGGACAAAGTCGGGGGCAGAAACTAGTCCTACTAATATTATAAATGTGAAAGTTTGTATGTTTAGATATTTAGATGTTTGGTTGTTTGTTCCTCAATTATGCAAATACGGCTTAACGGATTTGAGTGAAATATGGCATACTAATAATTTATTACATGGATTAGCGCCTAGAATACTCGGAAACTGGTCTATACTAATATGATAAGGAGGAAAGATTTGTATTTTTGTATGTTTGTAACGAATAAATTTAAAAAACTACTGGACCGGTTTTAAAAATTTTTCACAATTAAGCTACCTTATCCAGAAGTAACATATGCTATATATAACATAGACCCGGTAGGTGGCGCAGTTGTCGACCGGGTACTAAGTCGCGGGAAACGGCTAGTTTTATATAAATTGGAACCTTATGTATTTAGGTATTTTTTTTCGTAGTCATGCACCAGTATTTTTTCTTTTTCAGTTGGTGAAAACATCATACTCCGCTTTAACAGTGCTGCTGCGATTTCGTCATGATTAGATTAAAAAATCACAATGTATAGCGAAAAAAACACATTAAAGAGAACAATATCACAATTTTAAACTGTCACTTGTGATTTGCTAGATATATCGCACTTAGAAAATCCAAATTTTTTAGATTTCATTTTGAAAATGACACATTCTTATCACGTCACAGTAAAACATGTGACATTCTGAAATGATCTTTCTGATAATCGTTCGTGAAATACGTTCTTATAATTTTATTCTGTGACCTATCAAGCTCGGAATTGAAATCCGATTTATTATTGTTTAAAGATAAAATTTAGGAAATAAATATAGTATGCACATTACACACGAATATTATTTAAATAATTCTGATCTTTCGATTTGTGTATTAGTTTTGAATTTGGTAAAATTTTCATGTTTGTAAACGCACTCGCGATACAGGAGTAAATCCTAGAGTTAGGGCTACGTTTTATTAAAAAAAAGAACCGGTTCAAAGATTAGGATCATAAGAATAAACATTGCGGTGCAGTTCAAACGTAAACTAACGAGCTCAAAACACATCTTTAATTGTCTCCACTCCGATCTAGGTCTCGAACCTATTCGCACCTTTATTAAAAAGGCGACAACACGTCACTTCGGGAACGCATCTACCCATGCGAATCCGTTAATCCTAGCCGCCGCCGACTACGATCTCCCCCCCCGACCCCTGCCGCCACCGCCGGCCGCGACATGTTCTCACCGACCGCCCCGATGCTTTGTCATCAATTCTTTCCGCTCAGAATACGGGCGACGACGACGACGTAGTAGTAGATCCCCTCCCATAGCCGGCGGTTGACCGGTGCACTTAGTAGTGCACCCGTCCCCCTACAGCTAACCGAGGGCGCCTCTTCAAGGCGCCCTCGAGTATGTCGCCCCTTGCCCTTCTAGCTCGAGCGTAGTGGTTGCACGCTCGCCCTTAAGTCCGGTGAAGCTGTAAAGGCCTCGCGGCCAACAGCGTACATCACTCACACACACACACACACACACACACACACACACACACACACACACGCACACACACACACACACACACACACACACACGCACACACACACACACATCTTTAATCGTACATTTTTTTATAAAAAAACGTGACCCCACACTAGATTTATTCCTGTGTAGTGGGTGCGTTTACAAACATGAAAATTCACATACAATTACCCAGACCGGAACAAATAATTGTGAATCACACAAAGATTTGTCCCGTGTGGGAATCGAACCCGCGACCATTAAATACAGTGGGCGGAGCGGCTTAAGCCCTTAAGGTTTCGTCACACAGCCGACGCAGCGCGATGGGAGCGCGACGGTGGTGCGGCTTGAGGAGTTGTAATGTACTGTAATGTACGGGATACGCCACACGGCGCAGCCCCGCTCAGCGCGACGGCAAACGTCACGACCGAACGTAGCCGAGCGTTTGCGTTGCGCTCCCGTCGCGCTCCGTCGCCTGTTTGGCCAAAGCTTTAGCGCAGGGGTTAGTTTATAACCTGCGAGACAATTCTCGCAGGTTATAAACTGATCGGAGAATACAATTATGGAAGAAAGAGTCGAAGATTCATAAATCGGTGGATATTATATGTTGAGTCTATAGAACGTACATTCAGCTGGAGGTATTTATTTGTAGCAATCCAAATAATTAAGTAACGTGAACCGTTAAATTTCAAGTAAAACACACCTGATTTGAGTTAAATGTTAATAAAAAGATTCAAATTTAGTTATAAAAATAATTTACTTCACTATGCCAGCCACTGCTTCAGTTATAAATCTATCTATCTATATTGTCATGCCAGATCCCTTGCGGGGTAGGCAGAGAGTCCACAGTTCCAACAGGTTCTTTCCTTACATACTTCTCTGGCTTCTTCCACTCTCATAGTTATAAATAACTTTTATAAAAAAGGGAAACCGATTTCAAAATGCAAAAACTAAATATGGGATGTCGGTACCGGTTGGTGCAATCGGTTAGTTACTTGACACCGATTGCAAATATTTATTTTTTTATGATGTCGGTTTCCCTTTTTTGGATGAGTGAATTAATTATGAATAATTTTATACCTATATTATATTATTCTACTTAGTTCTACAGTGAGGTACATACAGGCATGATATAAAAACAACAACTCATCATCACGCCAGATCTCTTGCAGGGTAGGCAGAAAGTACAGAGTTCTAACACGTTCTCTCCTTACATACCTTTCTGGCTTCCTCAACTCTTATAGTTCGTCACAATAACTGAATTTACTCATTCGTGCTGTTTGCCTTCAAGGAGTCCCCTGGTGAATCTTCAAAGTCCGAGGGCCAATACCGATAAAATTAAAATGAGCCCATCTGGGAGCTATAATGAAGCCAATGCAAAAAGAGTCATAAAAATCAGTTCATAAAGAAGTTTTAAAAGAATACAGACGAATTAGGAACCTCCTCTTTTTTAAAGTCGGTTAATATTCCGCTTAGTTCTATAGGATATATTTCTATAGCGTACCTATAGGATTGACGAAATACCCATAATATGTCAATCTACACATTCATTTTGTTTGTTGTTACGGAGTTCCCTGGTGTATCTTCAAAGTCCAAGGTCCAATACCAATGGAATTAAAATGAGACCACCTTAAAGCTGCCCATACTGAACCCAATGCAAAAAGAATCATCCAAATCATTCCACAGTTGGCCGAAATATCGGTGAACATACAGAAAGCATACAGACATACGAACATAGAATCTACTCCTTTTTGAAGTCGGCATTAAATAAAATGTATCGGTAAAAATTTTCTTTGAATAAACCGCAAGCGTCACGTAGACAGAGATGAGGCTGGCTAAACAGCAAAATATTCACCCTAACTACCTATGTATGGGCGCAACACATAGAACAGAGTGTGGCTTAACTGCCTAGTTGGTCTATTGGCAAAGCGCATCGTTTTGTGATCACGAGGTCCTGGGTTCAAATCCTAGGTCGGACAAATGTAGTTTTTCTAACGAAAAATTCCCAGTATGAGTCCGGAGTCTGGAATTGTGTCCGGTATATGGCAACAGGCTCGCCCCCAATTATATGGGACCTAAAATCATCGGCGAAACGTGGGTGTACTCAGTACACCCCTGCCACCTCCGCTTAGGGAATATGGGCGTGACGGTGTATCTGAGTACGATGAATGTGGTATGTGGGCATTCCTTGTATCCATAACTTAGTAATACTATACCCCTTACAGACCTGGCCAACACAATTGTGATGCTAATTTCAAATGAAAAAGCAATATTATTTAAGTAGATAAAACGACGAGCTAAGGCTCGTACGATTGCGCTTTCAATGCATTTTTATTTGGTGGAAAGAAATAGCAATAGCTAAATTTGTGACGTTCATTACAAATTTGCTGTTGTAATAACTACTAGGTAAGGTCCAATCTAATATAAATGTGATTATTATAATTGTAACACTAAAAGGGTAAGGCCCAAATTAAAACAAATTGTAACAGTCACAATTGTGACTCTTGTTAAGTTAGGCCGAAATAGACACAATTGTACGCCTCCTGAAAAACTAATACGGCGTCATGAAATCCTGAAAAAAATTGTGACTTGTACACTTGCAAGCAGTGATAGCCTAGTGGTTAGACCGTTGGACTGCAAAGTCCGAGGTCTCGGGTTCAAACCCAGGCACGCACCTCTGTCTTTTCGAAAGCATGTGCGTATTTAAAATTAATTATCACTTGCTTTAACGATGAAGGAAAACATCGTGAGGAAACCTGCATGCCTAAGAGTTTATCGAAGGTGTGTGAAGTTCGCCAACCCGCACTGGGCCAGCGTGGTGGACTATGGCCTAAACCCTCTCAGTTTGAGAGGAGGGCCGTGCCCAGCAGTGGGACAGTTTCTTAACAGGGTTAATATTATTATACACTTCCTTATCGATACAGAGGCTGAAACAATTTTTTTTGCAATCATTGTCTGTCTGTCTTTCTGTCTGTATGTCTTTCAATAACGCATAAAACTACTGACCAGATTTCATTAAATTTGGTATAATAATAACTTACTAGTGGTCGCCCATAGGTCGATATTCGACCTACTCTTTCATCGTTTGCTGGTTATGTTTGACATTCAGTAAGACTATACCCAAATAATATTAAAGACAAACATCAATTTGACGTCTATTGTTTCAAATACATGGTAGTGTCACGTAGTGATTATATTCTCTTTGGTAGTGTGTGTAATGTTTTTTTCATTGATTTAATGTATGTTGTAAGCATAATTTTTAAAAAATATTAGCATTCTGCACTCCTTCTCCATATAAACTAAGTGTGGTAAATTTCATACTACTCCGTCTGCGCAATTTTCGTAAAAATGTGTACAAAGTTTTTGCTTCACGTATTAATATATAGATATAAATTTGACAGACGCTTTAGCGCAGTGGTTAAGAGCTCCGCCCATTGTGTCTAATAGTCGCGGGTTCGATTCCCGCGATGGACAAATCTTTGTTTGATCCACAATTATTTGTTGCGGTCTGGGTATTTGTGTCTGTGAATTTTCATGTTTATAAACGCACCCACGACACAGGAATAAATCTTAGTGTGGGGCTACGTTTTTTTTAAAAAAGATTAAGTATTAATAAGTAATCTTAATTACAGTTGACCAATAATTTTCAAGATAATTTGTTTCCTAAAAAATGTTTGAGACAAATTAAATATGTCAGTTTCCGTGAAATATTCATTGTGTGCATTCATAATGCGGCGCAAAGGTGCCCGCTCACCTGCAGTAGTACGGCATAGTTTAGGAGAAAAAATACGCTTAGTGTGCGTTTCTCATATGCGCTGTGAACGGCTTGGAGTGCACAAGTATATTTGGCTTGTAAGTTGGTTACAATCAAAGTTATCGTGACAGATTTTGTATAAAAGTAATTGGTCCAAGAACAATCGCCTTGCACTAAGAGTAAGAACTATATCTGCTTGTAAAAACTGGATATGAAGACCTTGAGCGATAGCATTTAAAGCTAAAGGATCGAAGGAATATACGCTGTACCATTTCTATTGAATCTTTGTACTTAGTAAAGAAGGGGTTCCATAGAGAGAAGCATATTCCAATTGACATCGAAGAAGTGATTGGTAGAGTAATAGGTAGGACAATGGACGTTTAAAGGAAGAACAAATACGCATAATGAAACCGAATAATTGATATGATTGATGATTGAATTTACTTACGACGTTATTGACATGAGAATCAAAATTTTTAGTTGCAATTTTGAGTCAATAAGAGCTCCTAAGTCTTTTATCACAGTTAATTTATCAAAAGGGGCATTGGAGAGAGAGTAGTTAAAATTAATGGCGTTTACCTTTTTGGTAATGGTGATACATTTGCATGTATCACCCAGATACATGCAAATGTATCACGGCTACGTTTAAAAAAGAAAAAAATATCCTAACTCAATATAATAAATACTTTTTATCCGGGAAACAAGAACTAATCCGGGATAGTCGCAGGATAAACCATAAAACTTTATTATTATTATAATTGTTAGTCTCGAGCTGCAATATTACGTTAAAATGTGGTATTTTGACTACACATGAATTCCTCCATATACTGATATTGGATTCAGGTTCGTCTCCCTACGAGAAACTCTTCGGTGGTTAAAAGCACTCACCTGAAATTGTGCATACACGTTTGATTTAAACACTTAAACATGATTTGGTGCATGAACCGATGATGAATTTAGGATTTTCTCTTCCAGAGACAAAGAACTATTGAACGATGAATGGTCTGGACAAGAAACTTTGTATATTCATTTATTTAAGATATCTAAACATGATTTTGATCAGGAATATGAACTGTATATTCTTGCGAGAAGACTGGCACGAATTGTCTATCTATCTATCTATATCATCACGCTAGATCCCTTGCAGGGTAGGCACGAATTGTACGGACAAAAATTTGTTACATACTTAGCTCGCAATGTACCTTTTTTAAATATTACTACGCCAGATTAGGATCTTTAGTAGGATAGGTAGACAAGGTTTAAATTAACCATTTTACCAAAAAATATGATAAATATATAAACAGTTAATTCTTTTCAAAAGGAAAGTTCCCAGGTCAATACCTAAGTTATATAATAAGTTTTTTTATGAGACGGCGTAAGCGCTGAATAAGATCACACTATAGATTTAGAGAATTGAATAAGAATGCGCTTTACGGCCGGTTTCAATATTTAACTCACGAATAGATTTGCCTACTACGGATACAGTTTTGACATATTTTGTATGGAAATCTGTCAAAATTCTACTGACAGTAAGCGAATGTATCCTTGATTGGAATATTGAAACGGGCCATTAGAGACTTACCTATGTCAAATTACAAAATAAACGCGTGTGTAGCTGCGAGTAACAGTTAGTTTGGAAATAAATCCTTATATAAGTCCGTAGTTGGAACGATGAAAATTTGTTTACACTAGAGAAACTCCGCGGAAACTCCAAGTCAATTTAAGTTTCCTTCACTCCAAGCTTACATGTATAACTTTCTAACGGTTATAAGCATTAATTGATCTGTGGCATTACTACCTTATTTGAATTGTATCTAAATATTTAAAGAAGTTGATTGAGTTTCCTAAAATGTGGAATGCTAGATTATTTAATAAAACAAAACCAAATAAATACCCCAAGCAGGGGTGCCAGAGGTTTACGCACACTGGGACATAAATAGTGTGATTTTGGTTTGTTGGTACGTTTAATTTTATTACCCCGATTTTATCAACTTGCTTTGGTGTCTGTTTGTTCGGTACAAATATTGCAAACGATTTTAAACTGACTTTCCGATAAGCTAGAGACTTTAACAATAACTTTAAACGTAGATCAAAATTGAATGACAATTCAATAATATAGTATCATAGAGCTAGTCTGCTGATGGAACCGGAAGATAAGAACTCCTCGATAATATAACTCAACCCCAGTGTGTTTGGGCTCATTGAATTTAAGTATTATATCCCTAGGTGGTGACTAGAGACTGATCATGAAGCCGGAAGGTGGCCATAGGAAAGCCAAAACTAAACAGCAGAGCCACGTCGTTTTCAGCTCGTTGGATTTACCTAGAGAAGAACTATATCTCTAGGTGGTGTACAGGGTCTGACGATAAAGCCAGAAAGGCCATACAAAATTCTAAAATAAACAACATACTTCTGACGTGTTTGAACTTGTCAAATTTGTCTCGTTATAACCTATAGATCAAGGTGGTGTTTAGAGTCTGCTGATGGGGTGGGTATGTGGCCTTAGGAATTCCTCACCTAAAGAAAATAGCCTCGTAATTTGTTAATTTTATGATTTTTATCATACAGGCGCCTAAAAAGAAGAAAATAACGAAAAACGTGGAGCGCTTGTAATACTATCCGTCACCTGCAACTGATAAAAACAGCTACTTACACGCCATACTACTATTTATCACTGCATTCGCCCCACGTTTTCGTTTTAAATTATTTGACATATTTTTATTCTGCAGGAGATCTGGCGTGATGATATTCAAAATTCTTTTTATTCAAAAATTATTTTGAAAATTATTTGGATTTGTGAAAAGATAATTAGGTATTGAAATTAACAATATTACGACAATTATTATTACGACTACTCCGGCGTCGCTATAGTGTGACAGGGATCTTTTTGGCCACATGAATGATATTGAGAGGCGTTGGTGTAAAATTAGGGTTATCATTTAGTAACATTTTCACTGGGTAATTAAATAAAGAACTTGCCTGAATGAAATAGAAAAGGGCATGAAGTGACATTTCACATGATGACAGCGTTAGTTTTGATTTTGGCCGCGGGCCAATAGATCCATGTAGACTACCACATGGATCTTTTGGCCCGCGGCTAAAATCAGGCAGGCCTTAGTAGTTTCTAGAGTAATTAAAGTTCGAACTACGTATTATTTCAAAATTTCCACGTTCCACACAATATATTTAGATTATCATATTCTGTAATCTAGGACGGTACAATTAATATATTACAGTGGCATTGAAATAGAAATAGACATTTTATTGATTCGAAGGTATCATTATTTTTTAGTGAAAAGTTAAAACCCCATTAATATTAATAATAGTAGCTCTTTATTTCTTTCACAATGGTAAACTTAAGTGGTTAGTACGGTTACACAAACTAGAACTCCTTTGTGAGAGACTGGTAAGTCCCCCGCCCCTTAGACAAGTAGGTACTAAGTTTGTATATAAGTAGGTCAAAGCTAAGGTAAGCGTTTGTAATGAAAATATTTGAAATAAAAATAATGAATTGCTAATAAAAAAGGTAAAATGATCTAGCAAACAGAAATGAGATGGATTAGTTTGCAACACTGTTGGCTGCCATTCAAGCAATCCAAGAAGCCAGCCGCCACGACCAAGAGGCCAGCCGCCTCGAGCTTCAGAAAGTAATCCAGGCCAACCAAGAGGCCAGCCGCCGCGAGCTACAAGATAAAAACCAAGCCAACCAGGACGCTATGTTCGGTAAAATAGATACAGGCATCTCAGTGCTTGGGGAAAAAGTGAAGAATCTCGAAGAAGGGGTAAAGGAATTACGCTGACTACAGAAACCCTGAAAGCAGAGGTTAGAGACGTCTCGTCTAAGGTAGAATAACATGACGAACGGTAACAAGTGTTGAATAAAGAGGTTATAAAGCTCAAATCACGGGAAACCATTGCAGTGGGCTCCTCGTCAACAGCAAAATTCGACCTTCCTCGCTTTGACGGGATGGTCGGCTTTCAGGTACCAGCTTGAAACACTTGCCAGCGGAAATTCTTGGAGCAACGAGCAAACTTGCATAACGCTGACACAACTTTGCTTAACGTTTGCTGGAAATTTGCTTTATGAAGTCGGTTGACCTTTTTAAAAAGATTTTATTAAAAATATATTTTTGAATTAAAATGATTATATAGTGAATGTCAAGATTCTTTAGATCGTCAATAAGTTAGCCATTTATAATAGGCACTATGAGATACAGCGATATTTTGTATTGTAAACAATATTTGATTTTCGGATTATATACAAAATTATTTTATCGTTAAAGCTTTCGCAGTTACATGGGAATGTACTAATACTACATCTATGGAAAAACATAATTAAGGTCTATGGTCTGTCATTAATGTCAAAAAATGTACAAGGGTGTAATTTGTAACGATGGATTTGCCCTCTTTCTTATCACTGACATGACATAAGTGTAAGTAGTGCAAATATATAATCTTGTAAATGCTCCCTCTATGCTTCTAGTACCTCTATGATTTCAATCATAGAGGTAGGATTAAAAACAGAGGGATTATAAATGCATTTCAGCTGTACACTTTTTCTGGACACTTGGTACCATTTAGGTAACCAATTTAAGAATCTTTGTTTCTACATAGTTTGAACTTCTTTTTTATTCAAAATTTATGACTTGTCATTTTGACGTGGGCTTCACGCAAATATTTCGGTTAATATTTATTTGTCTAGTAACTGTGTTCTCGCAGACTTTTAATTTGTTTTTAATTAATAAAAAGATATATAATTAATTTTTTTGTGAAAACATGGTGCCATACAACTAAAATAGCGTGCTTTATATTGGAATACAAATCTTATTGGTCTAGAAAAGCAGACGAAGGTAAGCTTCGGCCGATGACTTGGTTTTGCTGTATAATGGTGAAGATAAAATGTATTTTCTAAAAAAATATGTAACTAGTTTGAAGATGCATTATGCATCTTCAAACTAATTACACCAGATTGATTGTTTTCCTTGAGCATTAATGATTAGAGATCTTAATAATCGTGTTCTCAACGAGATTAGTCATAATGATGGAAAAATTTACATCGATATCGATAGCATTTTCGAAAATTGGTAATTATATGATTGTTAACGCATGTTTTTTTTGTTTTAGTATGCCTACAGATATTGCAGTCTAAATGCATAGTGTTTTTACGAATAGCACATTAAAACTCAGTATAGTTACATCTTTACAAAACATTTTACAAAAGAATGCTTCGATGTTGGACTCAAACAGCGAAGATTACAACCAGTAGCAGTTTCAATGTAAAATTATCTTCAAATTGTTCTCTTTTAAATGAATGATATTTATTGCAATAGGTTTTTTCTTAAATATTTTATTCGCGCTTATATTGAAATAAATAAAAACATTATGAAAGGTTCAATTTTATTTTTACAAGCTTTTATTTAATTTGCAATGTTCGTATGTCTATCTGTCAGTCTTTCTGGGTCAAATCTTGTGATCCATTTTTCAAGCACATGCGCGTATTCGATTGAGTTAAAATTTGGCATACGCATGACATTGCAATAATATGGTACTATGAAGCTGGTCTGATGATAAGAGTCGGAAGGTGGGTATAGGAACATGTGAACTATACAACGTAACCCCCTCATGTTTAGGGTGTGATGATGAAGCCGAAAGGTGGCCAATGGAAGCACACAAGTACTCCATATAACCCTGCCGTGTTTGGGTTAGTTGGATTAGCCTTGACGAGTACTTTACACCCGGATGGTATCCAGGGTCTGACGATGGAGCCGGAGGGTGGCCAATGAAACTACGTAACTTCTTAACATAACACCGCTACGTTTGGGCTCATTGGATTTGTCTTAATGAGTTCTGTAGACCCGGATGGCGTCTAGGGTCTTATGTTGGACCCGACGGATGACCAATAGAACTACCCAACTACTCAGCATAACCCTGACGTGTTGACGTTCGTTGCATTTATCTTGACAAGTACGATAGTACTCGTCTGTCCCCGTTGGGTTTTTGCTATAAAAGGTTTTTAAAAAGATTTTTTTAAATGAAAATTATTATATAGTGAATGTCAAGATTCTTTCGACCTTCATTAGCTAGATAAAATTATTATTATTACTGCAAAACTAAGTTACGCATCTATAATAAGCACTATGAGCGATATTTTGTATTGTGAAAAATATTTAATTTTCGACTTATACTATACAAAATGATTTTATCGATAAAGCTTTCACAGTTATACGGGATTGTACTAATACTACATCTATGGGAAAAAATAAGTAAGGTCTATGGTCTTGATATGGGTTCTTATCACTGATATGACATAAGTGTAAGTAGTGCAAATATGTAACCGTGTTAATGCTCCCTCTATGCTTCTAATACCTCTATGATATTTAACTCAAGCATAAATTTGCCCGCTACGGATAGAAATTTGACATATTTTGTACGGAAAATCTGTCAAAATTTAGCTACCAGTAAGCAAATCTATCCTTGAGTTAAATATTAAACCGGCCATTAGTAAAAAAAAATTGTGCGCCTCGGGACGCCCGACAGAAGTGATAACTTCTTCTTCAAGTTATGACTTCACACTAATTATAAGTGTATTTTGCCAGTGTCCAGTGAGATATATAATCGTGTTTGTTTAAATTAATTCGACTCCCCGATGAATTTGATGACAACGATGATAATGAAATTAATGAAATACCCCACCCTGGATAGTAAAGCGGTGGATACTTTACATACCAATTGCAACGGCCGTTTTGAAGAAAGTCGAAAAGGCACGTTTTATCATTTTGTTACAATTACCTTCACTCATGCACATATAAGAACACATAATGGTTAATATTCCACCAACATTACACATTATTAGTCGAAATAACACAAGTTTTGGAAATTAAAACAAATTGACAACATCCCTCTTCGACTTCCCGCCAAACAAACAAGTGATAACTTAAACTAGCGCTGTGGGTTAGAGTGAGAGCGGAAGAGCCTTCCTACCGCTGACGTATGCGTGAGAGAAAGGAAAGAGCACTGTGGGTTAGAGTGAAAGAGGAAGAACATGCCTACCGCTGCCGGATGCGTGAGAGAAAGGGAAGCCAAACAGACTGGCGCCGTTACGCGTTACGTTACAAAGCGATTTACCCTCCCATAAGAAGTTTTCACTTCAAATACACATCAAAACAGACCAAAACTACTTCACTATATGCGCGGCAATGTCTAGCGCTAAAGAGGCAAAGCAATGAAGTTAAGCAGCCTGAGTCTAGTCATTTAAGGCTCGGAGTTTGGTGTAAGATATTTCACAAAAAATTAGTGATGCCTCAGCGACGAATGGGTTGTAAGCCTTTTTTGACAACCGAAGAATTGGTTTTATCATTCAAAGAGTAAATAAATGTTGAGCATATACAAGATGTAACATAATAAACGCAAGACCTCAGACACCCCAATTAGAGAATTGCTTCATAAATTCAAAACAAAAACCAATTTTCCAAATTTAAAGGTTTGTACCCCTTTTTTAAACACTTTTATACCCCCAATTAACGATGAAACTTGTACGTGTATGTGTGCATTTTGAGAAATACGGTGAGGAATGCATTTGTAATCTCCTTATTGCTATGAATCAAGAATAAATTTAGTTTTTTATAGGGCACTGAAGGAGTAAAAGCATTTTTTGCAAATTTAAAAAAAAAATTAAGGTCCATTAAAAATACTTGGAATCAATTCTGTTATCGATTTAGAACAAACTTTTTTCCAGGATGGAATTGTTAGTGGCGATCTTTCCATGTGTGATAGATAGTTGCAATATTAATTTATCTGCATTTTTTTCGAGTAAACACTGGTCTAACTCTAACACAATAGTGATAGGTGCAGATTTTGAGGGGTCGTCAATCGTTGCCTTTACGTTATTATACGTTTTTCTTTGACACTTTGATTTAACTGTCAAAGTGTCTACCCGGTTCACACATCACATTATCACAGTTATCAGTTTGCTTCTGTGATGTGATCAGTCTAACTTGTGAGGACCGTCACGTAAATCCAGACATACGTATTGCGTATCTTATAGCACATTTTACGATATCCACACGAAGAATTATAAGAAGTGTTGTTTTAGTATACTGCTCAGGTCCACACATCACTCTGAAATAAAGTCATAGATAAAATACTTACAAAAGTAACTGTTCAAGTTTATAAACGATAATATTAATGTACACCAGAGAACCCCCGCGGAAACTCGAAGTCAATTTAAGTTTCCTTCAGTCCGAGCTTACACCTTTAACTTTCTACCGCTATCAAGCATTAATAGCCTGTGGCATTACTAAATGGTATTTAAATATTTGACGAAGTTGATTGAGTTTCCTAAAATGTGGCATGCTAGATTAAATAATAAAACTAAAACAAATTAATAACCCAAGCAGGGTTCCAGAGATTTACTGTATACATTTTATTGAAAATGTTAGATCGCATTATTCCAGACATCAGAGAGTACTCAATTTTTTTCATAAAAATCCTCATGTGTACATTAGTGGGAAGTCCTGGCAACCGAGCTGGTGTGCTGATGATATGTATAATAAATTCAAGTTTTAACTTGAAGATATTTTATCTAAAAAACCCCACATTCTACACAGTACTATAGTTAGATTGGGATATACTGTAATCTGGGACGGTACAATTAATATATTACAGTGACATTGTAATGTAAATAGACATTTTATTGATTCGAGCGTCTGACATTATTTTTTAGTGGAGTGTTGTTCTTCAATTCTCGTAGTAGTGTATTCGGTGTTCAAATTTAAATGAATCATCTATCTTGAAATGGAGATTGATGTTATTTCCTGTGAAAGGAGTGTTTGCAATGTCAAACCCATTTTATACCTACGCACTCTATTTGGGTTCTACCATAGCATCAATGCTCCGGCAAAAATACGATTCCTACTGAAATCGTATTGTATTATTCTTGTTATAGTTTTATTGTATTATTATTGCATACAAAATCAACAAGCAGTGATGTACTTTCTTGTTATTGCCCGTGCTTCGGAACTGTTGGTGTACAATGTAGTCTCACTTTATTATGAGGATAAATACATTTTACGGTTTTACCAATACATTCCAATCATAGATAGCTTGCCGTGCGCGAAGAAATTGTATAAAACGTTGGAGAAAATGCTGATGATTCTATTTTTAGCAAAAATCGCATGGAAATCAGTAATAGTCTTCGGTTGTTGTTACCTTGGCTATGAATGCTTTCCCCAAGGTTATATTTACTCAACGTTACACTATGTAACGACACTGGTAGTGGATTTCGGACGTTTTTCAATGATTATGATTTTTGCTCTGTTTTATTATCGAGTGAAGATAATACGAAACACACTGTGTACGAGTGGATTTGTTAATTCACCACAAGCCAGATTCTCGCCAAGAAAATATATAATGATGTATGATTCGTTGGTACACGCTGTTGATGATACCGATACTCCGTTAAAGTACTTGGTAAATAGCTATTTTATAATTAAACTAATACCTTTCACGGTCCTTATCACTGAAGACGTGAGCAGATGTATTCATATATAGTACTTTTTTATCTATTCGGAGTTATTTCCATTTTTACAAGCTTTTATTTAACTTAATGTTCATAATATGTTGGTCTGCCTTTCCGGTTCAAATCTTGTGATCCATTTTTCAAGCACTTGCGGGTATCCGATTGAGCTGAAATATGGCATACATATGTAAAATCGGTGATATGAATATGGTACCATGGACCTTGTCTGATTATGGAGTTGGAAGGTGGCCATAGGAACATATGAACTATACAATGTAATTCCCTCGTGTTTAGGCTTGTTAGATTGACAAGTACTATATAACCAGATAGTGTTCAGGGTCTGATGATGAAGCCGAAAGGTGGCTAATGGAACCACTCAATATAACCCCACCGTTTTTATTTATTTTAGGCTCGTCTGATTTGTCTTGCCGAGCACTGGATGGTGTCCGAGGTGTGATGATGGAGCCGGATGAAATCCATAGGAACTCATCAACTAAGCAAGATATCTACGTTGTGTTTATAATGTAAAGGCTTGTTTTTAAAAAGGTCTTTTTATTTTAAATTATTTTTAAAAGAGAAAGCGTCATTTTCTGTCTCTCCACAGAAACTGCATTCCGAACGGGTAGTAAAGTCAAAAGTAATTACTATTTCTTTCTTTCTTGACTATTCTCTATCTATATCATCACGCCTGATCCCTTGCGGGGTGGGCAGAGAGAGTTCCAATACAGAGTTCCAACAGGTTCTTTCCTTACATAACTCTCTGGCTTCTTCCACTCACATAGTTTTCTAGTTCCACCCTCTTCTTGACTATTCATATGTAAATGTAGTAAACCTAGACCTAGGCGAATCAAATACCTTTGATTTTGATATTTTATTCGGTTTTCAGATAATTACTTCTCTCTGCGCCTTTATGCCTCGGGGGTTAAGTGATACATATATGATAATCAAGCAAATTTTGGATGATGTAAGTTATTAATTTTTATTTGAATAATATGGGAATGGTTATCGTCTACTATCACACATCCCCAGTGGCTTTCTAGCGTAACCCGTCCGATGCCACCTGCATCCAACTACTTTCTGCCATTTTCACAAGATCGTCAGTCCATTTGAAAGGCGTTCGTCCTACGTTGCGCTTGTCAATACGTGGTCTCCACTCTAGAATCTTTTTGCCCCAACGCCCTATGTGGCCCGCCTTTTGCTACTTCAGCTTACTAATCCTATGGGCTATGTCGGTGACCTTGGTTCTTCTACAAACCTCCTCATTCCTGATTCGATCACGTAGAGAAACGTCGAGCATAGCTCTTTCCATAGCTCGCTGAGCAACTCTGAGCTTTTTTATGAGACCTATTGTAAGAGATCACGTCTCTGATCCGTATGTCATCACTGGCAACACACATTGACTAAAAACTTTAGTCGTGAGGCACTGAGGTAAGTTGGATTCGTCGATTGACCTCTCTCTTAAAGTTGGACCTACCTAACCGGACTGCCTGTCCCAGGTAAATGTATTCGAAGACAACTTTAAGCATACAGCTACCAATGGTGAGTGCGGTGGGTACGACATAGACAATAAACATTATTTTCGTTTTGTCCATGTTCATTTTTAGACCCACTTGTTTAGATACTCTGTTGAGGTCACCGAGCATTCGCCATGATCACAATGTCGTTGGCAAATCGAAGGTGAGTGACGTATTCGCCATTGATGTTAATGCCAAGTCCTCGCCATTTCCAGAGCTTGAAGTCGTCCTCTAATGTGGCCGTAAACAGTTTCGGAGAAATGACGTCTCCCTGTCTTACTCCTCTTTTTATGGGGATCGCCTTCGTGCACTGCCCCGTTCTCGGACTGACATGGTGGCGTTATTATACAAGCACTTCAACACTTCGATGTACCTGTCAATGCAGCCTCCTACTAATACTTCTCAGTCTTTTGTATAATATGCCCTAGCGTATGTATTTGGTCTATGGCACTAAAGCCTTTTCGGAAACCGGCTTGTTCGGGAGGCTGGAAGTCATCAAGCCTGCGTTCGAGACGATTTGTGATGACTCTTGAAAACAACGTATAAACATGGCTCAGCAGTGTAAAGCACCTATAGTTCTTTAATAAGGTGTTATCACCTTTCTTGAAAAACAGCACCACTACACCCCTGTTCCATGCTTCCGGCGTTTTCGCTTCGAGTATGACGGCATTAAACACCCTCTGAAGGACTCTCGCTTTCAGAAGCTCTGCGGTAATTCCGTCTTCGCCTGGTGCTGTTTTGTTTTTGTGTCTGTGTGACTCGCGCGTGGACCACAAGCATTTGTTTCGGTGTTGTGTATGCGAAATATATTTTTGTAAATGCATCGTCGACATAGGCCTTATATCTAATGGATTACTCCACTAACATTTAAAAAATGCAGTAGGTATATGTAATGTTTGTCTAAATTTACAGCAAATCGATTTCAACGACGTTTTATTGGCACTGAAAATACTTCAGCCGTTCATTTTTATGATCATCGCGACAATGTTCCTTGATTTAACAAATGAACAATTAGAAGACATACAGTGTATTGCCATAGATAAATGCAGGAGTTGCGACAGTGAGTTACTGTTTACTTTTTTACTCCACCTACTTCCAACGTTAGTAGTTTTAAGTTCTTGTTGTTTTATATATTATAATAGAACAGATCTGCTTCTGCCTTCAAAGAATTAAAATATTCTGCTAGAGTCATTCGAGGTAACAGCACGCGTCAAGCAAGAACACGCAGTACCTATATCTCGGAGGGGGGCGAGGGCTGAGGCGTTTTTGTGATTAATTCAGCATTAAGTGGCTGTGTCAGAGCCAAATTATGTTGAGCTGTACGATTTGTACTTGGTGAAAATAGACAAATAAATAATGAAATTGTCAATTTATTTCGGACATTTACGTGTTGTAGAGTTTGTAATGGGTTGGGGTAAGAACATGGGGTCAAAAGTGAGCGTGCACCTCTACTTTTACTTGAAAAAAAGTTCTATTTTTTTTAAACCGACACATACCGCATAAGTACAGTACTATTTTTGCCTAAGAGAGAACGTGGATCACCTTGAGCAAATAGCTAGAACGAAAATCGATCATGAATCGATCACTTCCTAGGAATCTAAGATATCGTAAAATACTATGTACCTAATAATAAGTACTAAATAAATACAATAAATATTTCATTGTAGCTTTTAGACTTTAAAGCCAGTGCCTGAATGTCTAAAATTCTAAAATATTTTAGTTTCTATTTTGCAAATTTTTCTCGTGAGAGTTTATGCGGATTTCATTTATTAATTAATTTATAAAAAAATATTTATTTCTACTGTTTTCTTATACATGTCTGCGTTATTTCATCCTCATAAATATGCACTCCAAAAGAACCACTTTTAATAGCTTTTTAAAAAATCTGCAATGTATTAAGGAAATTGGCATTAAATAATGAAAATAGATAAAATCTCGTATTAATAATGCTTATGTCGTTTTAGGAATGCCGAAAAAGTGCGTGCTCTTGACCCGAATGACTCCACTTGAAACCTTAAGCTGCCCTTAAATATATACTTCGACCTCAATACTTTCAAAATGGTCTTTTGCTAATGAAATCAATCTTTATGTTATATATGTACAGAGATAACAGATTTCTAGATAACCTTGTATTTGCGTACCTACTTATGTTATCATCTAAGATTTTTTTAATTAATAGAATCCGTGCTTTTTAAAACTCTTATTTGCTCTTTTAAACGAAATACGTACATTAAATCTTCAGAGTTAGCACTAAGCATGGAAAAATGGAAGGTACCGTAACGTTGTCGAGAAAGCGTGCTGTCACGTTCATTTATAATTAGTAAATTTGGAGTATAAAGAAGATGGCATATCAACTCGATAACATTACGCTGACGTCAATTTGTTCGTGCTAAGTCGCCTGTGCTTTATGTATATTGAATTTTCAGATGAACGTGAGCGTTCGGAGATACAGGTGTTTATCACAATGCTGCAAGACCGGCCTCTGAAATACAACATATTTGGCGAAATACCGCTAACCACAAAGTCCTTGCTGAAATTATTTTCCTTCTGCCTAACGTCTATCATAGCTATTTTACAAATTAAGGAGTAATACCACTTTATCATTTTAAAACCATCAAACTTGTTTGTATTAGTTATAGAATCGCGATGCCTTCACGTTTTTGTAAAAAAAATCTCACGTACCCCACTAATTGTAGATAAGCCAACTTTTATGGAGAATTACGTCAAGTTTTTAATGTATAATAGGTACTACTCGCAGGGTATCGAGTGAAGAACCATAACGAGAGGCCTGTTTCATAAAAGTGACAATAACAGGCGACAATATGACAAATTGTCAATAATTAGCTATACAAAACCGCTTTATTAAACACCTGTTGTGACAAAGCGATAATTTTGTGTTTTTTTTTTGACAATTGTGTCGCGTTGTCAGTTTTATTAAAAAGGGGGCCCATAGGGCTTAGCATAACACTGACGTTAGCCTAGCGCTAGCGAATGATCACGCTGACACGTTCATGTTTACTTAGCAAACTTTTTGTGTGACAAAGATGGCATATCAACTCGCTAACGTCAATCTTTTCATGCTAAGCTCTCTGTTGTTGTTGTATTTATACATTTTTTGTACGTTATGTTACTCCTATATTGGCGGGTGCAAAGTACATAATGTTACGTACAAACTAGTAACTTTTAATTAGAGAACAGAAAGAAAAAGAATTACAATTTTATATTATTACCTGATTTCGATGTAGCAGAGTTACTTAATTAAAAAAATTACGTGGTTCCTCTTGAATTGGGAGGGTTTAGGCCATAGTCTACCACGCTGGCCCAGTGCGGGTTGGCGAACTTCACACACCTTTGAGAAACTCTTAGGCATGCATAGGTGACTTTTTGTGCATTGTATCCATCGATATTTGCTAGGGGTGCTGTACAATGTCTTCAGACACAACAAATTATGATAGAACTACAGGTTTTCAAATGAATACGTGTCTCTATATAGGTATTGCATGGTTTTAAGGAAACATTCTTGTAAGTACCTTGTAAAGAATCATCATTCGTACCTACTATAAAATCAACCACTATTTTTAAGCTTTGTATCAACCTACAATTAAGTCTGCATTTAGTAAATTAACTGTTTTTATATGTAGTGTGAAATTTGTTATTTGGTAACAAATCTATAATATCTACTTGTAATGTATAATTCTAAAATGTCTATATTTTTACAAGTCAAACATTAATTTTATTTAATAATTGTATACCTGTGTTGTATATACAACTAGTTCAAAACCGGCAAACATAGTTCTGCATACACAAATAGTAATAATAATTACGAAGATTAAGTTGTATTGGTTTTCGTGGTAAATATACACGGTGTAATTTTAGTCGTTCTGTAGCGAAAGCCTAGGTGATGTATCCAATGCCTACTGTACACTGGTACACAACAAAAGGAATAAAAAATAACACTTCAACGAGTAACATCTCTATAACAATACTAATTAGTGCATTAAAAACACATATACCAAGCGCATTATGACATTGAGGAGCGATGCGGCTCGTCAGCTGGCCGGTAGACACCTTCGGTGTTCCATATTTTAACCCTAGCTGTGCTATTCGGATAGGTCAGTAGGTGGATGTTACTTATTGAAGTGTTCTTTTTATTCATTTTTATTACCAGTGAACAGTAAGCATTGGATGCATCACCCGGGCTCTCGCTCCAGGAAGACTAAAATTACACCTTGTATAACTATTGAATATCTGGTCTTTCTATAAAAGTTTCTTATCACATTATCCGGTATGACCAAACGTGACGTGTTACGATCTTTAACTTCGGACACGACGCTCACTCTCACATCGCTAGACTCCAAACGGTTCAATCCCGTTTTCTCCGCAAAGCCGTCGGAGCCCCGTGGTTCATACGGAATGTCGATCTCCATTCCGATCTCGGTCTCGAACTTAATAAACACCTAATTAAAAAGGCGACACCCCGATATTTCGCGAACGCGACGACTACGAATCAAACTCTCCTTCTATCAGCCGCTACCACCGTCCGCGACATGTTCTTACCGACCCTCCCGATGCCCTTACACTCCTTCTTTCGCATACAGATACCGCATACAGGATCAGACACCGACCTCGCCAGCGAGGTCGAAGAATCCCTTGTCCGCCGGCCGGTGCACCACGGCGAGACACCTAGTATACACGCTTCCCCATAGCGATTGCCCAAGCCGAGGCCGTTCCTCTTTGAGGCACCCTTGAGCTAGGTGCCCCTTTGCCCTTCTGGCTCGAGCGTAGTGATTGCACGCTCGCCCTCTTGTCCGGTGAAGCTGTAAAGGCCCCGCGGCTAACAGCGTAGTTCATTCGCGTACACACACGCACACACACACACACACACCCAAACGTGTTTAACTGGTCATAGCGAATAAGGATCCTGTGAGAGATACTAACCCCGATCTTTGCCAGCTCATAGCTTGGTTCGGAGAACCTTATTTTTGTCAAACTTCAATTATTTCAATTCTTCCTACAAAATTTTCCATTCTTAACGGTTTTCATTCATACAGATTTTTCTGTTTAAATTTATTTACCACAAAAAGAAATAAAAGTATGAAACCAAAGAAATCATGTATGATGGGGACGTGATGAAAACAACGTGATAGAACTTACGGGCTAACAGCTTTTTCTGGCAAGGAATCAGGTTGGCCAATGAAAGGGTAAATGCTGTCGGATATCATACCGTGTGTCGATTGCGGCATCCTTGAGATTTTTTTTATTTATGTAAGTTGTAAGGTTTATAGTGAAAACACTTTTATTTTAGAAAACAATGAAATTCACTGAAACTTTTTATTTTACTAGTTTGTTTAAACGTTTTAATATCAATTAATACTTTTGGAATCGAAAAAAAGCCATTTGTTTTCACCTTTCTACCTGATTCTTTAGTTCTTACTTCCAGAAAGTACCATTATTCAACCGCTTATTTCTATGAATAGTGTGTGCATAACATATGTGACGTTACAGTTGGATCTTTGTAATTAATCGCGAATAGAACAAAAGAATAATTAAATACGTTCTGCAAACTGACACACGTCTGTGTCCATTGTTATAAAGCTTCACGTGTGCAATTTGGTTCTATGGTATTATTAACCTACTAACATATATTATTATGATAAATATTGTCACTCCTATATTCCTCCAGCGAGGGCGGCAGAGGTGTACAGTGTACACTTTGATAGCTAGTTTGGTATTTTAATTAAGTATAAATGGAATAAATATTTATAGAGCAAAGTTCGTAGAAATGATTACGTATACTACTATAATTGTACTATTTAATAAAAATAAAACGCACCTAAGTATATTTTGTAGTTAGACACGCTATAAACATCTCACGAAGTTATAGGCTTTTTAATTTACAAAACTCAATGTTTAGACAGCGTTAAGCAACTTGAACGTTTGACACGTGGAAACAAACATTGCTTCATGCTTACTATTAAATGAAGACAAGGGTGTATATATGAGCTGACACTTTAACATCTCCAACTTCATTTGGCAAGCGAGTTAATAAGACAATGGAACAATTGGCGAGTCTCTGGAAGAGATTAACGTTACCCAAACATGTGGAGCAAGCGGGAACGCATCAAAAAGTATTCTTGGGATCTGTGTACCGGATGTACTACTGCTTAGGTAACTGCTCATAAACTTTTCATGAAATATATAGTTTACTATACGGCCCTTGGAGTTTTTAACTCGGGTTAATTTTCGTGCGTTCAATCGTTCTCTCCATACCTAGTATTGGAATCAAATGTGACGCTCATAAAGGTCCTGTTAAGCCATTTTCGTGTCTGCGGTACTTTGCGACTGGACTGATTCTAGTTGTAGACCTTTGCAAAGGAGGAAAGTGGAATTCAATTTTTCCTACTCCTGTTCTTTTTTCTTGCCAATAAAAAAATGCGTGTTCCAAGACAATTAAAGCACTCCGCGGGACACCCCCAGGGTCAAACCTTAATGTCACCTATGGATACCATTGTGGATCTTGGCTTACAGGAGTTACAGTGGTGGGAATTTGTGGCAGGCTTAGTCTACGCTAATAATTCGATCCCAAGTTACTTTAATTTTCTGACGAATCATAATACTACTACCTGTTTTGAATCAGCTACTAAGAAAAAAATTCAAAGTAAACTTGAAAATTTACTTTCGTTAACAGCACATATTTCCTCCACAGGTTTTTCCACTGATAATAGTGTACCTTATCTATTGTACGCTACTGCGGTAAAGACGCTCATTGCCGCCGTAATTGTGGGCGAAATTTTGTATCTGTTTATGACAAGCATGAGTCTGGATGAGTTAGTATCCAGCTTTAATGCCATCATCATACATTTGATAGCTGTGTGGAAGCTAAAGACAACGGTAAGAAAATGTTTTAGTTTTTTTAGTTAAGAAACATTTTTGTATTTGTTAAAATAAATATTTGTGGGATACACAAAGATTAGTCCGGTGCGGTGATCGAATCTTCATTCTTTATCCAGTGAGCGCGGCGGCCAGTAGACTAAGCCGTCCATCGCCGCCTCGTCAATTCTCTCAATATGGCTACCGGAATTCATATAGTAAATATAATGTTAAAATAGCGTCCATTGATCAGTAGCGGATTTACAAATTTGCCGCCAGTAGGATATTCAATTTTTGGCGCTCCTACTAACCTCTGCAATTCAATACCCTAGTTCTTAATCATAATAATTACATTTTCTTTGTCAATTAAATTGCAATTTTATGATTTCTGAGAGTCAGAGAGATTATTCTTACAACTCACGATTTAGTGAAGTTAACACAAGAAATAGTCTTTGGCTATATTTTTGAGCTAAGAAAAGTTCAATCGTGTATTACTTATAAAAAAAATTTTGAGCCAAATAGGCCGCCCCCCTAAAATTTGCCGCCGTAGGGTCCAGCCTACTCAGCCTGCTGGTAAATGCGCCACTGCAATTGATGATGTTTCCGGGACGATAGATTAATGGCGAAAATTGTGTGAAAATTAACTTTATCAAGATCAGACTTGCAAACTTGGTAATCAGATCATGTTACCTCCTAATCATTTCATTAATGGTGGACTTTCGGGACTACTATAATCTTTTTGTATTCCTTTTGAAAGACACTGTATTGTTTGCGCACTTATGCACAACAACTAAAGGTTTTCAGATAACTATTATCGATAGGATACTTATCCAGTAACGATATCATGATGGGGCTTACAAGTTACATAATATTTTAATCCAGCCAATTTCACGTAGATTCATTCTTACAGATGGATCACAAAGATTTGTTTAAAAAGCTATCAAAATCAATGGAGTCTCCGTACTTTGACATAAACACAGAAAGGAGATCGAAAATTATGGAATACTGGAAAAAAAGGCATGACAAGTTCTTTGGAGTACTCTTAAGGCTATCAACGTGTACTGTCATGGCATGGTAATATTTAAAATGCCCAATAACTAATAAAAATAATATCAGCCAATACTGGTCCACTGCTGGGCAAAACCTCCCCTTCCAAATCGAGGTGTGAAAAATTAGGTCATACTCCACCACGCGGACCCAGTGCGGATGGGTGGAGGCAGGTTTGTGGCCACCTGCTATTGGAACTTATAAAGCCGCCTATAAGGTTTCCAACTTGGCTTAACGACTACCACATTAAGTGCTAACCGGAACCAACGGCTTAACGTGCCTTCCGAAGCACGGAGACCAATACTTTTACCATTGCTATTTTCGTGGTTCTTTACAGCTGGGCTTACCCTAGTTATAATCTCCTCTATGGCTGATCTGCTAATTTAATGGTGAATTTCCCGCTTTGCAAAGGAGTGCTGAAAAACTGCTGAAAGCTAGTGTGAAATAACAGAACTCCTAGATTATTTGCCTAAATTAGATTAGAAAAGAAAAAGGCCGTGAATACCCTAATGATATATATGTCAATAATATTGTAAAAAAGGCTTTATTTTCAAAAGTTTTCTTATGGAGCGTCCTTAGGGAGTTTTTTTCTTTCTTTTACCCATCAAAATCTATAGGAACCAATCAGCCACTTATTGTACAGATAATGAAATTAATTAGGTATTACGAAACCTTTCAAATAATTTCTGATTATAAACAACTCGGTGTTTACAGGTCTATATTCCCTATGGTCGATGATTTGGACTATAATTTGATGATTAATATATATTTTCCGTTTAAATATGACACTACTGCCCGTTACGTTGTCGTTTACTTAATAATGGTAGTTGCATTCGTCTACGTTTCGTGTTTAGTCGTCATAACTGAGAGTCTAATGCAAGCTCATCTACTGCATTTGATTTGTCAGTACGCTGTACTTGCCGATTGCTTTGTAAATATTATTGAAGACTGCGTTGGTGAATTTCGAGGTAAGATGTTACTCATCGGCGAAGAGCTTTGACCTTCAAGATCTTTTGTGCACTGAATATTTACCAACAGAGTGAGCACAGGCGGTTCGACAAGGCACACCTATGTCACTAATTTTATCCACCTAAGCCTGAGATAACTGTTTTGCCTTATGTGCTAGCATGGGGTGCCATAACAATAGTTTGACAAGAAAACTTGTTTCAAGAATTGTATTATATAAACGTATAGACAACACTTTTTTGACTTGCATATAAGACTTGAATCACGGGCAGACAATTTATTTCCCGCGCGAGAAATGTCTTGCCGCCCATGCTAGCCCAGCAGCTTTGTTAGCAATAATGAAATCATTCCAGTCACTAGTTTTGGAAACAAAGTACATTTTCTAAAACGAACTTGTAGGGGTTTATGCAAGGTGTATCGTAAATAACGCAAGACCTCAGATACTCCGATTAGATAATTGCTTTACAAATACAATACGAAATCCAATTTTTCAAATTCAAAGTTTAAGCCTCTTTTGTAAGTACTTTTATACCTCAATTAACTTAATTATTAATGTATGTGTGCGTATTAAGAAATACATTTGAAATCTCCATATTGCTTTGAATCATGAATCAATTTAGTTTATTATAGCGCACTAAAGATTAACTCAAAGAAAATAAAATTTGAATAATCTGGAGGTGGCTAGCAATGGCTTGGGCCTCTGCATTAATAGTTCGAAGACCAAAATCATGGTAGTGGACCGCGCCAATAAACTGAACTTCACTGGTGTAGCTTGGATCAACCATCAGCAACGATGGCACCTGCGAAATCGAAGGGAGGTCAGGACCCTCAGACATGAGGAATACGACTCGAGAAGGAGAACAGAATTTTTGTAATTTTTTACAAAAAACAAAAATATTTAATGTATGTTACATTAAAAATTGTTGGAATTAATTCAGTTATCGATTTATAACAAACTGCTTTTGGGTCTTGCGTTTATTATGTTACACTTTATATTGTCGAAAAGTAATTGATTTGAACTAGTTATGCTTGATTGTTAATTAGATATTGGTTAACTTAAACATTGTAACTTTGATGTCAGATACCTCCAAATCAGCAATCAAAACACTGAGTGCAATATCTCAACCAAATGCTATTAGAAAAGGTGAACATTGTAGAACACTTTTTTAAGTTTATTATATAAAGTAGATAGATAGATAGAATACTCTTTATTGGACACACCAAATGCATTATAACATAACAAAGTAGTTATTGTAAAATAACAAGTACAATTGGCGGTCTTATTGCTTATAGCAATTTCTTTCAGACAACCAAGTCGAAAGAAATACAACAAAAATAAAGGGCAGTTGGTGGCGTACGTTTATTCAGAATAAAGTGACTATACATATACAAAATATGAATTACATATATAGTAAAAAATATATTAAATTTATACATAGTGCAATCGAAATAAACGTAACGTATAATTAAGGATAGGTAAATACAAAAGGTTAGAAGTTATGACAGCGTCTCACTATTGACAACAGAGAGGAAGTGGTTCTTAACCATCATTTTAAAAGTAGCAAATATCTGTGCACGTCTAATTGACTCAGGTAATGCATTCCACAAGCGGACAGCTTGAATGCATCGGCGTTTTTAGTCTGAGATTTTAAAGTACCTTTTTTACAGATATTGATGTCAATATATTAACCAAAGACAATGTATTTGCTGATCAATACTTGAAGAGATTAAAAAACTTGGTTCAACAACATAAATATATTTTACAGTAAGTTACTTAAATTATAATATTTTTTGTTGACGTTTTTCGTTTTAGAAGTCCGGAACTCAGACAGTATAATAAAACCCTTATTGGATCTCTTTGTAGTTCTCGTTTGTCTATCCGTCTGCCGTTAAGACCCTTTTTCTCAGGATTGGCTTGTTGTATAAAATTTAAATTTATAGCAAACTAGTTGTAACACAACTTTGCTCGCGTTATTTTTAGGAGTGTGTTTCACACAACCTTTGGCTCTTTTTTAAGACAAAGTGTAGCTTATGTCCTTCCCCTGGATAGAATCTATATCCTTGCCGAATTTGACCAAAATCTGTTTAGCGGTTTGGGCGTGAAAAGGTAACAGACAGACAACTAATTGGAGGTTATACAGGCCAATATGGCACAGAAGAACATCTGCACAAGATTAACCTGTGCAGCGACATGGTATGCAGGAACTGTGGTACAGAGACCGAAACCATAAAGCCCGTCCTCTGCAACTGCGACGCTCTGGCGGCGCGGCGAATGAAGCTATTGGTTGTGGCCTATTCAACTCCAGAGGAATTTCGGCTCTTCCCCTATACTGGAATCTACAGCCTGGTGCAGGAAGTATTTGGATCTCCAGGTACGTAAGAGCATCAGGGCAAGAACAGCACAAAAGATCCCATCGGGTCGAAGTGCGCTTAAGGTCTTTTCAGTTCGGTAAGCCAACAACAGGATAAGATAAGATACTTTTGAATTTATAATATTAGTAAAGATAGTATGAATAGGTACTTAGTTGACGACCCTTGACGGTGTAGCTTCAATATCAATGTCATCAAAAGATATGTTTAAGTTCACTCATCGTGTTATAAGTGTGACGTGTGTATCTGTGGTCTCTCTGTGGCATCGTAGCTCCTAAGCCGATGAACCGATTTGGAGTTAGATTGTTGGTTTGAAAGGTAAAGGCAGCTTCAGATAGGATGGAAAGGTTGTTTCTTGCCAAGTTTTTAATGCTAGGCCACGGGGAAGTACAGGTTGAATTGCCGTATCTTTTGATCGCATTGACTTAGAAGTAATTTTTTTACACTTTGAAGGTATTGTAGACCTTAGTATTTGACATACCAATTACAATTACCTACAACTTAATGCCTTTACTCATTCCTGAGATAAAGAAGTCTGAATAGACAGACAGACAGACGGAGGACAAAGTGATCCTTATTTCTAAAGGGTTCTCTTTTTTACCGATTGAGGTACGGAACCGTAAAAATTGATACATATGTTGTTTATCTTCAGAAATACAATGGATATGAAGACTATACTGAGCAGTCCAATGCTAGGACAGTTAACTGGCACTGGTATCCTCATATGTTTGGTTGCGTATCAAGCGAATACTGTAAGTGAAAACTGTATTATAATAATTAAATCATCCCTGATATGTTTCTACTGGTTTAACGGATTTAAGCGAATCGTCAAAAATAACAATTTTCCCTTTATGAATATCGTAATTCTTTTAGCTAGCACACCTACCCAAGAAACTGTTACATCCCTAACTCCTATGGCTATATTGCTGAATTGCACTTCCCACATTATTCCAAGTACCAATCAGCAATATATGCCTTTATAAACCCCGAGTTTTTAACAAAAGTTAGTCATTATACATTTGGTAATTAGTCTAATTCCTGCCCAACTACGGACTTGGTTTCTGCCTGCCGATTGGCTCAGCAATGGAAATTCAGCTAACAAAGACGTATGAAATCGGCAAAGACCTTCAGGAGGTCTCGCGTCTGAGCAACAAAAGTGCCGCGTTACCAGTGTAGTTAGTTATAATTATTGTGGACCAAATAATAAATAAGCCTCTAGCAATCCAGTTGTATTTTATGACAACTGAGTGCCCGGAAGCCAGAACGAACATTGAAAAACGATTAAAAAGCACAATAAAAAAGTTATAAACACAAAATCGCTAAACGACTTTCGAACATATAACGTTGATGAATTGTTATTAAAACATCACACACACCGTCACGCCTATATTCCCCAAGCGGGGGTGGCAAAGGTGTACTAAGTACACTCACTTTTTGCCGACGATGTTAGGTCCCATATAATAGGGGGCGAGCCTATCGACACAATTTCAGACTCCGGGCTCATATTGGGAAGTTTTTCATTATATAAACTTCATTCGTCTGACCTAGGATTTGAACCCAGGTCCTCGGGATCACCAAGCGATGCGCTTTGCCACTAGACCAACGAGGCAGTCAAACTGAACTCTATAGTACCTACAAATGGGTAGTGTTTGAAGTTTTCTTTTTTCAGCCTGCAAAAAATGGACCAGCCTTTACATCCTTTGTCGTCCAACTCCGGTCGCAGCGACACTGATATGTTTTATTCTTTTTGCAGACCATGACGGGGGATATTGGAAAATTTCTTACGAGTCTGCTTTATTTGGGATGTGTCATGTTCACTTTTTACGTAACCTGTGCGTCGTGCGAGGAAATTGCAATGCAGGTGGTGTTTTTAGTTGTTGCTATTTTTACACAGTTTTGCTACACAACCGTGTAGCGATTCCGTATACGTTTTAATTTCATTCTCGAACCCAAGTTATGATTTTATATAAACCCTGCGCGGGCATATGTATTGTATACCGCCACCGCCGGCCGCGACATGTTCTCACCGATCCCCCCGATGCTTTGTCATCCATTCTTTCAGCTCAGAATACGGGCGACGACGACGTAGTCGTAGATCCCCTCCCATAGCCGGCGGTTGAGCGGTGCACTTAGTAGTCACCCCGTCCCCCCACAGCGACTGTCCCAACCGAGGGCGCCTCTTCAAGGCACCCTCGAGTATGTCGCTCCTTGCCCTTCTGGCTCGAGCGTAGTGGTTGCACGCTCGCCCTTAAGTCCGGTGAAGCTGTAAAGGCCTCGCGGCCAACAGCGTACATCACTCACACGCACACACACACACACATATGTATTGTTAAGTTTAGATTTTTTTAACTTACTACTCTATCACCAGATTGGAACGAGGCAAAGAAGATCCGATGAGAAACTCGGCGGGCTTGTCTTTTTTGTCAAATTCATCTTCCACTTTTCATTATGTTGTGTACAATGTTATGCTAGAAAATTAAGTTTACAATCAAACTCCAGTGGGATGCTACAACTTCTTCAGATTCGATTCTCCAAATCGACGGGTACAAAGCACAAAAATTTATCTACAAAACAGTTTTACTTTTTTACCCTAACTTTATAATGTGGTGTATTTTTTTTATGAAATCTCTTTGTTCCCTTGAATTCAGTCAATAATAAAAAAATGGTTACACTTATTTCGCGCCACCGTCGCGCTCCCATCGCGCTGCGTCGGCTATGTGGCGAAACCTTAAATATTACTTGTTTGTTTATACCATTATGTACTTCGTCGAATTTATATCTTTAATTATTTTTTAGAGTGAAAGCATTGGTCAAGCAGCTTACTTCTCTGGTTGGGAGTCAGGGTTGTCTGTAGTGCCTGGAGTGAAAGCCACCATTATAATGGTGATTGCGCGCTCTAGCAAACCACTGATATTTCTTGCTGGTGGAATGTATCCCCTATCGCTACGTTCTTATGCTAGTGTAAGTTAAGCATTTTAACAAGCCTATACTATAAAAATCGCATATACGATTTTGTTCGGTGGATCCGTCGAGTAGTCTTAGTTTAAATATATTATAACGAGTATCAATTACAAAAAGCTGTAAGTTTCGTAAGTTTTCTGGTGTCGGCCGTAATTTGTGGTCCTGATATGGAAATTGGCTACTTAAACTAGTGACCATAAGAAAACATTTTGGAAACAAATCTTTTCACATTGTACTCTGGATTCCATATTTAAGCCCGGAAGTGTTCCAAGTTTTAAATGACTTTTGGCTGCTAGTCTTATTTCTAACATAATTATATTAAATCAAATAGAACATATTTTTGACTCTAGATTCTGATTCTTTACTAGATTTATTCTAACTAGATTTTCAAGTACATTATTTTATTTAATTTCAATGTATTTTTTTCAGTTGGTGAAAGCATCATATAGTGCTTTCACAATTCTACTAAGAGCGGACCACTAGCAGTTTATCGTCACTAGCAGCTTATAGATTTGATTGCATTTTAGTAATTTATCGCTACAAAATAAGTCAAGCATTAGAAGATAGCCGCAGAGAGCCTTCGCATACGATTTTTTCTATAGTTGTAGATGAAACACATGTTATTAATAACAAAAAAAAATCATGGTTTATTGATTATTCTTTACTTACACGACGAATTTGTGCGGCGTGATTTCAGCCTGCAGGCAGTTTTATAAAAACCATCACAGACGTAGCTATGATATATACTAATTTATTTTATATTATAGTACGCTACAAGACATGGTAAACATGCTAAAGTATATTACTTTACCTCCTCCTGTACTGTACTGTAATGTATTATGATATGTTGGCAACATAATATACTAATAATAATAATATTAGCCCTGTTAAGAAACTGTCTCACTGTTGGGCACGGGCCTCCTCTCAAACTGAGAAGGTTTAGGCCAAAGTCCACCACGCTGGCCCAGTGCGGGTTGGCGAACTTCGGACACCTTCGAGAAACTCTTAGGCATGCAGGATTCCTCACTGTTAAAGCAAGTGATAGTTAATTTTTAATACGCATATGCTTTTGAAAAGACAAGAGGTGCGTGCCTGTGTTTGAACCCGAGACCTCTGACTTTGCAGTCCAACGGTCTAACCACTAGGCTATTACTGCTTGTAACATAATATACTATATGGGAAAATATAGGCATAGGGTATGGTATAAATATACTTTGGTATATTTTTCCATGTAATATAGGTTGCCAATGGAGTTCAAGCACTAAAGAATTTGGACTGGTCGCCTCTTCGAGCAGCAAGAAGGGAGGCTCGTTCTTTGTTTTAAAGACTAGTTTGGCCATCCAGCCAAGGAATGCTGCCAGCGTTCGTGCCATTATTACGGACAAGATTTATTTGGCTTTAGGCTTTATAATTTTCATGTTTTTATTTTCTAATATGCTAGTTTGTTTTTGATCTTATTTAAGTATAGTTTTCTTTCTAAGTTTTCTTTCTCGTAATGTAATAATATATTAAAGCAGCGTGTGTTGTTATTTAAAGATTATTATAGGCAATCATAAGCTTTGTTACATTGTGGATTTAATAAAGGATACATTAGAAAAAAATACTTCTTCATTTCTCGGTTGTGGGTCGTAGTTTTCTTTAATAATGTAATCAAATTTTAAAGCAGCGTGTGTTGTTCCTTAAAGAGTATTAGAGAAAGTAATATGATTTGTTTCAATGTGGATTTAATAAAGGATGTATTAGAAAAAAACGTATAAACTACCTTCTTCTTCATTTCTCGGTTTTGAGTCACCCTAGGTCAAAAAATACTTTAATTACGGTAAACCTTTGCCATAACCGCAAACTTCTTGGCGTCTTTAACCTACATTGCCAGAGCGGCAATGTAGATTAAAAACGGCTTATTACGGACGGTTATTTACGAATCCTTATGACATGCACCATACGGTCGGTTACAAAATGGTTTCATTAACTCAAGCATAGAGTTGCCCACTGCGGATAGAAATTTGACATATTTTGTATGGAAAATCTGTCAAAATTCTACTGAGAGTAAGCAAATCTATCCTTGAGTTATATATTGAAACTGGCCATTAGTAATACAAAACAGATATACAATATGAAAGTGGAAGGATGCAGGTACCGGGGAAGACCTAGACTATCTTACCACGACCAAATAAATTTGATGGAATGAATGAATGATGGAGGAAACTTATCTGATGGAAAAGTCAAGAGTCTCTGTAACCGGCGAGCGAGTATGAGCGAAATATGAGAGTGGAGGAAGCCAAAGAGGTATGTAAGGAAAGAACCTGTTGTTACTGTACTCTCTGCCTACCCCGCAAAGGATCTGGCGTGATGATATAGATAGATTAGTAATAACACATCAAAATAGACCAAAACTACTTCGGTATAAAAATTTCTTTACATAACAATGAAGTTCTAAGAAGTTACGTCTTCTAGAAATATGTAGAGACGCGTGTGATCTGTGTGTTTACATTTAATAAACACCGCAATATTAAATAATAAGTAGCAACAGCAATGTTATTTCTGTCGTTTAACGCTTTAGTGTTACCGACTCGACTACCCGCCACCTGCTTGGCATATTAATAAGTTAAGTGCCGTCCCGTAAGGAG
The DNA here is from genome assembly GCA_905147815.2 of Phalera bucephala. Lineage (NCBI taxonomy): Eukaryota > Metazoa > Arthropoda > Insecta > Lepidoptera > Notodontidae > Phalera > Phalera bucephala. The sequence continues at coordinate 11,601,034 of LR990612.1, read as the reverse complement.
CCAACACAATCCGTCGCCGTACTCAATGCCAAAGGCAAATGAAGTTACCAACTTTGAATATAATTATGATGATTAGGTATATCTGTGTTTACTCACATGCTATTCTGTCGAATAAAGTAGGCGGAATCTAAACATTGCTACCGTAGAACTGATGGTAGAATAAATGTGAACGAAGGGACTCTTTCGTGAAACACACTTTGAACAACTAATTTTATCACAACGTTGAAGTAGTCGAGTCCACCACGAGAGTGGAGGAAGCCAGACAGTTCTGTAAGGAAAGAAACTGTTGGATCTCTGTACTCTCTGCCTACCCCGCAAGGGAACTAGCGTGATGATATAGATAGAGTTAAAGTAGTCGTTGACACGGTTTCATTTCTACTTCTTTTCAACGCTGTGTATCGGTAGTGCGTTAACAAACATAAATTTCATATACAGAAACAACACCGAGACAGAAATATATTTTTAGATCACGAATCTGGGCATATTACTCAATCTCTTTAAGAAAGCTATTGCACTCTTACTTTCTTGTAAGAAAGGATATTATGGATATACGCAGTTTAAAGCTCTATCCCTTTTTCACCGCAAAGCAAAACTAAAATAGTTTTTTTTTAAGAGGTTTGGGTAGCTCCCCTGGTGATGTGAGCGACTTACACCCAGAGAGTTTAGCACAAACAGATCGACGTCAACCTGACGCTATCGAGTTGAAACGCCATCTTTTTCACACTACTAATTTATCAAATAAAGATGAAAGTGACAGCACAATGTCTCGATATTTTCTCAATGCCGTCAAATGGTTTGTGGTTAGCCCTCGAACACTATACTAAACCGTAGTCAAAGCCTTGGCATAAGCTTGCATAAGTATAAGAGATCCTGGTAATAATTAGTGATTATATACTTCTGCTTCGTGTAATCAGTTTTGGACGCTAGTCAATGTCAGTATAATACAATGGTCCATGAGATTGTATTTGTAAGTGAGTACCTACTTAGGGACCTTTAAAACACATAACAAGGTTCTAACTATCGACATGTTTTTTGTAGGTTGACCAATACAAGGTGTAACATAATAAACGCAAGACCTAAAGGTAGTCTGTTCGAAATCGATAACTGAATTGATTCCAACAATTTTTAATGAATCTTATTTTTTTTCGACTGCCTCGTTGGTCTGGTGGCAAAGCGCATCGCTTTGTGATCACGAGGTGTGATCCTAGGTCGGACAAATGTAGTTCTTCTAACAAAAAATTCCCAGTATGAGTCCGGAGTCTGGAATTGTGCCCGGTATATGGCAATAGGCTCGCCCCCTATTAAATGGGACCTACAATCGTCGGCGAAACGTGGGTGTACTCAGTACACCTCTGCGGCCCCCTCTGGGGAATATAGGCGTGACGGTGTTTTATCTTATTTTTTCTAATTTGCAATAAATGCTGTTACTCCTTTAGTGCGCTATAATATAATAAATTTATTCTTGAATCAAAGCAATATGGAGATTGAGATATGGAGATTTCAAATGCATTTCTAAAATGTATTTCTCAATGTGCACACATAAACGTACAAGTTTCATTGTTAATTGGGGTATAAAAGTACTTAAAAAAGGGGTAAAAAACCTTGAATTTCGAAATTTCGTTACCGTATTGAATTTGTAAAGCAATTATCTAATCGGGGAATCTGAGGTCTTGCGTTAATTACGATACGGTACGATACACCTTGTATTTGTTCCAACAACATGTGGCCACAAACCTGCCTCCACCAATCCATACTAATGACCTAATCTGTTTCATCTCGATTTGTGAAAGAAGGCCTTTATCTACGAGTAGTACACGCTGATATATCATTTATTACATATTAGTGTCTACCCGCGACTTTGACTGCGTGGACTTTTCTCTTTTACTCTTTTTTTAATAACGTAGCCACACACTTGGATTTAATCCTGAAATTGTGTTTAATCGTTTATAAACATGAAAATTCACATACACAAATACCCAGACCGAAACAAATAGTTGTGGATCACACAAAGATTTGTCCCGTGCGGGAATCGAACCCGCGACTATCAGCCACAGTGGGCGGAGCGGCTTAAGCTCTTAACCACTGCGCTAAATCGTCCTAAAACTTTGGACAGGAATCTAACATTTTTCCGGAATAAAAAGTATCCTATGTGTGCCAAATTTCATCCACATCGGTTTAACCGTTTTTTCATGATTGCCTAACAAACATCCAAACATCTATACATACAAACTTTCACATTTATAATATTTACTAATATTATAAATGTGTGCGGACTAGTTTCTGCCTGCGACTACGTCCGCGTGGACTTTAGATGGGAACCTAACATTGTCCGGGATAAAAAGTATCCTATGTGTTAATCCAGGCAATAAACTATCTGTATTCCAAATTTTATCCAAATCCGTTAAGCTGTTTTTGCGTGATTGAGTGACAAACATCCAAATATCTAAACATACAAACTTTCCCAATTATATTATTAGTAAGATTGCCCAACTACTGAGGAAATATCCCCATAACCTACTCGTATGATCTATGCGTCTCACCAGCATGAATCATCACCAGCCTAAAAACGTCCACTACATGACAAAGGCCTCCCCCAAAGATTTCCACGACAACCCGTGTAGTGTATGCATCAAACTTTTACCTGTGACATTTACTAGGCCATCTACAATAGGTATACCAAAATTATAAAGCAACAACCGTTGCTGTCACAGACTTAAAGTACGGTAGTAAGTAGTGTTTACTCATTTAGACGTCTTTAACGTTCAATTTTCATGTTTCTACATAATTATCTTTTAACACTTACACTTGGACGCCGTTTATAGCTCCCCTAACGACAGTTAACATGTAAATGATCCTAATCACAATGTTTTATAGCTTATGGAGGGGCAAAAGGCCATTCCATTGTTTCTGTTATTTTTTATTGTTCCCAATTTGGGTAACATTAAGTCAAAGTTAATCAACTGATTGTTTTACCGCTCTTAAGCAGCAAAAGATGTTTCCCTTCATGTTTATACAACACTTACGGTTTTTATACGAATCAACAGAAATGGTCTAGTGGAGTGGTTCGTATGTAGACCGCTCGACTCACTAGATTGAAGTGTAATTAACGAATCTTGCCGCGCACAGAAGGTGTCGTATATTGGGTTTCATATTATGTATTGATACAGACGGCGAATTCTCGTAATTAAAAGTTTTCAAAATGCAGTCTCGATCCAATCTCAATTTTATAAATATTACAAATAGTATTCTCGTAAAATATCGAGTTGAACAAAATATAAACGGTATTCTGATAAAATTGTTAACTAATATGAACAACAAATATATAATACATCTTCAAATTGAAGGTTTCAGTTAGATATTTTTTTATTTAGACTGTGGTAGCTGAGATTAACATGTGATCAACAAATGCGAAAAACAAAAGAACTCGACATTATATTAAAATTGGACTGAGATGATATTGAAATCGGATCGATACTTTAGTGGAGCAGAATACCAAATGTAAGTCAATTCATAATTAAATCTCAATTTAGTCAAGATTCAGTCTCAATATCAATTAAATACGAGAATTGGCCTTCACGTAAAAACCTAATAGAGTGAAAAAAATGCTTTTGTCATTATTTGATTGCGACGCATTTGGATTTACTGCCTCGTTGGTCTAGTAGAGAATAATGTGCTTTGCGATCAAGAGGTCCCGAGTTCAAATCCTAGGTCAGACAAATGTAGTTTTTCTATCGAAAAATTCCCAGTGTCAGTCGTGAGTCTGGAATTCTGCAATAGACTCGCCCCCTAGTACATGGGACCTTAAATCGTCAGCAAAAAGTGGTTGCACACAGTACACCTCTGCTACCCCCACTTGAGGAATATAGGCGTGACGGTGTGATTGGGTGGCGATAGGCTAGCCTATCAAGCATATTAAGTAGACCATAGAAGATTATTTGAATTTCCTGAATTTGTCCTCTCTTCTTTGACGAAACAGACGACTATATTTTTTTCCTTTTCCAAAAACTTATCCAAAATTAACACACATATACCTACCTACTTACAACTCCCACACAACAGGTTCCAAACAGAGTAGGTACATGTGGCATTAATTATTAAATTATGAAAATTGACGGCCAGAGCCTTTTTAGTTGATAAAATATTCAAACACCCCACTTACCCTTGCGATTGGCGACCAGGGGGAATGTATGTATCATACATACGATGCTTCAAAGAGATTTTGTCATGAGCTGTATATATATTTAAATAGCTATAATACTTGAACTTAGAATTTTCGAAGCTACCGTAATAAAATCTCGGGCCTTGTATTGTGGAAGACGAATTTTTATTTCCTTTTCGACACTAACAAAAAGAAGAAAGAAAAGAGAATGAAAGAAAAAGACACTAGGTTTGAAACTTGGTTTCGGAAACGGCCAAAGTGTTATCAGCAACTTTATTAAGTTCCATCGTTAAAATTTTGGTGAGTTTAAAGATTTCAGATTGATTTTTATTTCAGTTTTTCCACCAGTCAGTACCGGGCCCTCGTGATAGAGTATCACCTTATCTGTCTTCGATCGAAAAGTAAGACAGTATAGGCTGATTGGTCTATTACATTATTGTTATATTTTTGCAGGGAACAGAGTAAATGGTGCGATGGGAAAGCTACTTGGAAATTGCCGTACATAACGTATATACGTGTGTATGTATATATATTTTATTTTTTATTCATTTGTTTACGGAATAACAGATTTGGTAACCAAGACTATTTGTGGATGTACAAAAAAGGTTAAAACTAACGTCGAACAAGTAGAAAGCCTTTTTAAAATTTAGTTATATTTTACGTTTAACAGCTAGGCTTTAAAATTACTATTGAAATACAATACAAGATACCATTACGCGATATGGACAGGCCCCGAAAGCCAGCGTGGCCTATTCATAAAATAAACGTAGGCCATTCCGCCTAAAAAGAAGACCTTATGGGTAAATACATTTAGGTCAAGGGTTCAAGGTATATTAATTTACAAAACCCTATTGTTAACTTAGGCCACTTTCGATTGAGTATAACGATAAATGGCTACCTACATCTATTCGCAGGCCGTTACCGTATGTAGTGTGTTGCTTGTGTAACAAATAAAGGTGCCTTGTGATTCCTCATCGGATGAGAACAAAGAAAAATGAGTTACGTGTCACTGTTCATTTGTTTCCGTTGCTAAAATAAAATTCACGCTATTGTATGAGAATTTGTAATTTATTTATTTATTTTTATTGATATACAACACAGTTAACAATCGGTGGATATTAAACAATTCAATTTATAGTAAAGATCTAGATTGCAAACCATAATATGTACATTCCGCATAAACAGTATTTAGCGAAAGGGCGATAATAAAGTTATCGTGTGAGTTCTAAAATTAAAATTAAAACGTACGAAATTGCAAGAAGAGAAGATACTATTACATATAATACTAACTATGTGTTCGATGGAGGATATTTTTAACACTTTTAATGTATTTACAATTTGATTTTCAAAAATATCAAGGTTAGGGTTAGACTTAGCCAAATCATTATACTGCCGAAGCATTCGTACTAGAGGATTGAAATAAGAAATATTATTTTTATGAATTTGTATCGCGAAAAGATTAGCTTTGTCAGACCTGCGAGCCCTAAATTTTATATTAAAACTTATTTGTGAAAGTAACTTTGGTGAATCGATCATTGCATGTAACACTTTGTATAAATAAATGAAATCAGAAACTTTTCGTCTTGTTTCGAGTGATTGGATGCCGAATTGAGTCAGTCTCATTTCGTAAGTAGTGTTAGAACGACCTGCTTTGAGCCGATAACCTAAGATTCGGATGCACTTTTTTTGATTTTTTTCTATCTCGTTTATATGAGCTTTGTAGAAAGGAGACCATATTGGACTTGCATACTCCAGGACACTTCTCACAAGTGCGAAGAACAACAGAAGTAGACTTTCGGGCTTTTTGAAGTTTTTGGTAGACCTAAGAACGAAGCCTAATAGTTTATTTGCTTTAGACGTAATGTACTGATAGTGCGACCGAAAAGAGAGCTTATCATCAAAGAGAACACCTAGATCTTTGATAATGTAAGAGCGGTTTAGCTCCTTACCATCTATAATATACTTATTAGTAATTTTATTGCGCTTATTTGTGAAGGATATTATGTAACACTTATTAACGTTAAGATGCATACGGTTGAGATTGCACCAGGCAGACAGAGTATACAAGTCATTTTGTAAAACAAGACAGTCCTCAACAGATGATATGGAGTTGAAGATCTTCATATCATCGGCAAATAAGAGACATTGGCATGATAATTGGGTAACGAGATCGTTAATAAAAATTACAAAAAAGAGAGGGCCTAGGTGAGACCCTTGTGGCACTCCTGATGTTACGTCAACCGGTGACGAGAGAAAACCCTTCAGTGCTACCAACTGGCTTCTGTTGTTAAGGTATGAACATATCCAGCGATATGTATACATATTTAAATAATTACAAAGTTTGAAACAGGTGTTTTGGATATGGAAAATTTTATCGTAACTTACTTAGTAAATCAGTATATATCAATTTGATTGAAACGGGGAACGTCGTTATTCGACATCTAAGATAAGATATCAATATAGCGCACCGGATTAGTAAGCTGAACTGACAGTGGGCTGGACACATTAGCCAAAGAACTGATAACTGCTGGGGTAGCAAGTTCTTGAGTGGCGACCACGGATTGGCAAAGGAGCTCTTAGACTAGTTAAGGTGATGATCTTTGCACGGCGGCTGGTAGGAATTGGAGTAACCGATGATCCTACTCAGTAACATTCAAATGAAGATATATGTCTAGCAGTGGACTGCAAAAGGCTAATGATGATGATTATTTAATGTTTAATACCCGAAATATAATATTACCATTTTTTGTTTAAATAATACTATCATAGTATATTATCCCACTGCTGGACAAATACTTTCTTTCATAAATCGAGATGAGAGAGATTAGCGTATACTCTGCCACGCGGACTAGTGAGGATTGGTGGAGGCAGATTTGCGTCACTTGCTGTTGGAACTTTTCTCTATTTCTCTATCTATATCATCACGCCAGATCCCTTGGAACTTATCAAGCCGCTTTTTAGGCTTCCAACTAGGACTACCACATTACATCGGAACCAGGACCAATTGCTAAACGTATCTTCCGAAGCACAGGACGCTCGAATATGAAAATGCCACAAACAGTCACAAACCGATCAACCAAAAGAGTACTTTACTTTAAAAATCGCTAAGAACACGGCAGTTGCTTAACGCTACAAGCGCCACCCAAAATATAAACGGTAAATTAAATAACGAACTTCAGTCTACAACATATTCATAAAGATAAGGGACCGGTATGGCACAACTTTTGATTGTTAAAACTCAAAGTTCAGGTAACCATCTGCTCCGTGTAATAATGAAGTTAAGATAACGGTACAAATCTGTCGATGTATCTGACATGTCTATAATTTAATCAAAGAACAAAAGATCTGTATTAATTAATTTACTACACCCACTGGCCATTATTATAAAGGTTAACGGCATAGATAAATTTGATTAATCAAAAAAAGGTACTTCGAGAGGTCGAATTAGAAGAAAAGGAATTATCACTTCTGTATATCTTCTACATAACATGTTGTAGGTACTTCTCTAAGTGGTATTCTTAGTTATTTCTACGAGGGTAAGGTGAAAAGTTCTCGGCCTAACAATAAAAGACTGCGATTTTCAATTAAAAATTGTTTTTATTTTTCGACATAATCTTCCTTGGGTTCAACACACTTGGCCCAGCGTTTCGCCAACATCAATATTGCTTCCCGGAAGTGAGAGTCTAGAAGGCTGTGAAAATAGTCATCTACGGCCCTCTCCACTTCTTCATTCCACGAGAAGCGCTTTCCAGAAACAAATTTCTTTAAGTTTGGAAACAGATAGAAGTCCGAGGGTGCCAAATCAGGAGAATAGGGGGGATGGCAGAGCAAAACGTACCCTAAATCCCGCAGTTTTCCCATCGCCAACGCACCCTTGTGAGCAGGTGCATTGTCCTGGTGAACGATGCCTTTTTTTCTTATTCAAGCCAGGCCTCTTTTCGCGAATTTTGGCATCCAGTTGGTCAAGAAGATTGGAATAATACTCGCCATCATCTCTGAAGAACGTGCGTTTACCACGTTTAAATTCAGCTGCCCACTTTTTAACGGTTGAAATGGAAGGATCAGAGTCCCCGTAAAGTTTTATCAACTTTGGATGAATTTTATGACCGCAGGATATTCAAGTTTATTCATTTTAATGAAAAACACTCAAAACTTCGTGTAAACAAACTAATTGAGAGAACAAGTTGAAACTTGTCATACGCACTAATGACACATACACCCAGGCAGTAAAATATTTTTTTGCTGATTAGAATGTTATTTCTGGGTCAGGCCGAGAACTTTTCACCTTACCCTCGTAAGTCTCTAATGATTTTCCGCGGCAAATGTTTTGTCACCCTTTTAATGTTGGACATAATTAAACATTCACACTTCATTTAGGTTCATAGTTCACCAAAATAAGTGCGAGTACCTCCTTACTTATATTACTTATAAGGAGACTTAACTTTATGACATTTTTTTCTGTGGACATGTGACGTATCGAGGAGATATTTCAATTTATCGTAAGAGACACATGTTATGTCCCTCACGTTACTTGAGATTTCCTCTTTTAGAGTATTCTACACTTTAGATAGTGTACTCTCGGTGACCATATTTGACTTTGTTACATAATATAATGTGGATATTAGCAGGCGTAACTGGCTACTTGATCGATGTTAATATCATCTACTTTTCAATAGCTTATATGAATACCGCAAGATGAAAGAGTGAAATAATATATAGATAACATAAAGGGATGTATGCAATTCACTGGTAGACCCTTTCACGTGGAAAGGAACTCTATGCTCCTCCATATATGCATAGGTAAATATAGCAGTATATAGCAGTTAGCATGATTTTTACTCACATTTCCTAGAATTAGATAGATCACTATATTAACGAAGGAACTGTTTTAGATTCACTTCTTTGAAGTATTTATAAGGCTGGCTCTTCTGCGTGTATTTAATGTAGTATTATGTAAATAACACATCGTTACGGTTTTACCTACATATAATTTTTATTTAATTTTGTTTCAAAACGAAAAGATAGGTTCTCTCGGGTGAATCATTTGACAATTACATATAAAACTCAGGGATGAACGCTGAATATCGTTATTAGAAAGCAAACGTTCATCCGACTAGATTGGCTAACAATTGAGGCTATAATACACAAAAAATATAACAGCGCAATAGATTACAGTGCGTAAACGAGTGACCCCGTTGTCTTACGCGATTTTTTTGTTAGACTTATCAGAACAAAGATCCCAGACTCGGAACCCAGCATTATTACCATCAGTCATATTACTATTAGTCATACAACGGTACCGGTAGTTTAACCCTGTTTTTGAAGGTCAATTACCTTTGATAATCGAAGATAATAATCTTATATCAAGCCTTATTTCTGTTAATACCGTTCTAGTTAGAATGTTCTTAATGAAACCAACGAATTATTTTTACGAATGTGATCACCCGCTTGAGGACATAATCACATTGATAATATATTAAGTAAGCTAAAAAGCTATAGCATAAAAGCTACTTCTTATTGAAAGAACACACTTAGGTGGTGAATGTTCCATCAAGGATGTGTGAGAATGCGTAGCGAGGGATCGGTGTGAACCCGCTAGTAAGATTGTTTATATAAGGTGTCTATAAAACTTTGATGGGAAAGCTACGATAAACTAATCTATGAAAATGATATAATACTAGCTGCCTTGACACAAAAACCTCTTTTTTTCCCTTTCTCCTTTTATCTTTGCATACTAGTATATTTATCTAACTAGAGCATTGATTCAAATTCCTTCTGTGATCAGTATATCTACCTCTAGTGGAAAAGCAACCTAACAGCTATGATTGTTCAACATGTGGTAATATGTACGTATACATATTGGTTGACCGCCTCGTTGGTCTAGTGGTAAAGCGCATCGCTTTGTGATTGTTCTAGGTTCAAATCCTAGGTCACACAAACGTGTATTTTTTAACGAAAACTTCCCAGTATAAGTCTGGTGTCTGAAATTTGCCCGGTATATGTTAATAGGCTTACCCCCTATAACATGGGACCTAACATTGGCGGCGAAAGGTGTAGTGTTGTGTTGTAAAAATGAGCGCTGAAGTCGAGCGTTTAGCGAGTCGACGCTCACAAGCGTAGAAACATCAAACAACAAAACGTTTTAAGCGCCGACTTGAGCGTTTTTAAACTACTATACTCAGTACACCTCTGCCACCTCCGCTTGGGGAATATAGGCGTGACGCTGTTAGAAAAATACACTTTTATATTAGGGTTTAACTTAAGTACCGCAATCGCATTGACGTATAACTACAGGAATAAAGGAGCACTACTATACTACTAATATTAGATAGGTATGGTGTATAATTATCCCATCTATTCAAGTAACAATTAAACTTAAAGCGTTTCTCTTTTATACCGCAATCGAAGTCTCTTATTGTCCTGCAAAAGTTACGGCCTTTCTTCAAAGTTTGATCTGAGTTTTAAGGTCTCAAGTTTAGTTATATTGGATTAGTCTTCTACATAAAGTTTCTGGGACCTGCTGGTGAGTGCTTAAGTTTTCAAGTAGCGGTATATAAAGTCAAACGAATTCGGGAAGTTAAATGTTTGGTCAACAACTTAGCTCGTTCTTTAATTGGTAGGAGACCGTAAAGAACGGTTTTCTTATATTTATGTTGCTAATGAAATGCTGAAGAAACCGAATTTCATGAATACAAAGCCTGAAGGGTTAAAATAAACACCGTCACGCTATCGCGTGGGGAATACGCAGGGGTGACAAAGGTATACTGAGTACACCCACTTTTCGCCGAGGATGTCAGATCCCATGTAATAGGGGGCATGCCTATTCCATATATCGGGCATAATTCCAGACTCAGGACTGACACTGGGAATTTTTCGAGAGAAAAACTACATTTGTCCGGCGTAGGATTTGAACCCTAGACCTCGTGATCGCAAAGCGCATTATTTACCACTAGACCAAGTCAAATCTAAAAGGTTAAATTGTTGGTTTATAAGTATTTTTGTCACCATTCTACACGGATGTAACTTCAACAATTTCACATATTTTGACTAATAAAATTGGTATTGTAAAAGGTTTATAAAAGTTTATGAATCACGCCCAGACCTATTTTCCCTAAAAGGGCAGATAGAGCAGTAGGTATGTTTACATACCCACATTTAACCAAGGTATTATTGGTGCCAGTTTTGACAGGGGGCCTACATGTCACCATTTGTCGGGTTCATAATTTCTCAAATGTTCTTCAAAATATGTTTTTTAGTTGGGTAAGGAAACAAAGAAAACAAGATGGTTTCCTAATGATCAAGTAATTTCCTAATGGCAAGTAAAAATCCCAAGTAATTTTTAAAACGCCTAAGCATAATTTTTGCGTTTTTTGCGGGGCTATAAGCGCTAACATTCTTACTCAATGACTCACCTACTGCGTCTGTATAGCCGTATATGATTCGTAACAGTCTCATTTTTAATAGAGTAACCTTGGAGCTTCTTTCTTTTCTTTATAGGAATGACATTCTGAAGGGGTGGTAGAGTCCTTAATCCCTTTTTTTTTCTCAACTATGCATAAGAACTTTTTTCTCTACATCAACCAAAACCTTTTGATTTTGATACACTTCGATGCTGAGTCTCCTCATAAAATATGCTGTAACTCATTCCCTCCTTTCTTTTATCTTATATTAAATACCCTACGTCACAGTAGTGTGCTATTTCTTATTCTAAAACAAGATGGTTTTCATCACTCGCCGCCAGCTCTGGCGCATCAATCGTCTCGGTTTCAAAGCTGTGTCGTGTAAGCTGACACTGCCATCCGCTTGACAGACACGCTGACGACTGTTGGATGACGTTACCCAATGATCTAATTCGTTAGGTAAATCGATTAGTTCGCAGTAACTCATTCATCCTACTATATTCCTATTATATAATATTATACTATATTGCTATTATATAAATGTGAAAGATTGTATGTTTGTTACCCAATCACACAAAAACAGCTGAACGGATTTGGATGAAATTTGACGCACAGATGGATGGACTAACACATAAGATACTTTTAATCCCGTAAAAATGTTAGGTTTTGGTCTAAAGTCCACGCGGATGAAGTCACGGGCAGACACTAGTGTGTCGTAAAAAACATGCCTAATAATTTCTTAACTTATCTCATAATCTTATATCATATCTATCTACATATTATCATAATCATCAAACGAAAAACGTCCACTGCAGGACTAAGGTCTCCCCCAAAAACGTCATGATTACTCATGATACACAAATTTTCTGCTGTGCGCATCGATTTACGAATTTCTTCCTCTCATATAGCCCAATCACAATGATTGTATCATTCACATTTTGTTTGAAAATCATTGTACACCCTTTTCTTGCCTGGTTGGTCTGGCGCATAAGAGGGCAATAGCTTATGTGTGTGAGTGTGTGTGTGTGTGTGTGTGTGTGTGTGTGTGTGTGTGTGTGTGTGTGTGTGTGTGTGTGTGTGTGTGTGTGTGTGTGTGTGTGTGTGTGTGTGTGTGTGTGTGTGTGTGTGTGTGTGTGTGTGTGTGTGTGTGTGTGTGTGTGTGTGTGTGTGTGTGTGTGTGTGGGTGTGGTGTGTGTGTGTGTGTGTGTGTGTGTGTGTGTGTGTGTGTGTGTGTGTGTGTGTGTGTGTGTGTGTGTGTGTGTGTGTGTGTGTGTGTGTGTGTGTGTGTGTGTGTGTGTGTGTGTGTGTGTGTGTGTGTGTGTGTGTGTGTGTGTGTGTGTGTGTGTGTGTGTGTGTGTGTGTGTGTGTGTGTGTGTGTGTGTGTGTGTGTGTGTGTGTGTGTGTGTGTGTGTGTGTGTGTGTGTGTGTGTGTGTGTGTGTGTGTGTGTGTGTGTGTGTGTGTGTGTGTGTGTGTGTGTGTGTGTGTGTGTGTGTGTGTGTGTGTGTGTGTGTGTGTGTGTGTGTGTGTGTGTGTGTGTGTGTGTGTGTGTGTGTGTGTGTGTGTGTGTGTGTGTGTGTGTGTGTGTGTGTGTGTGTGTGTGTGTGTGTGTGTGTGTGTGGTGTGTGCGTGCGTGCGTGCGTGCGTGCGTGCGTGCGTGCGTGCGTGCGTGCGTGCGTGCGTGCGTGCGTGCGTGCGTGCGTGCGTGCGTGCGTGCGTGCGTGCGTGCGTGCGTGCGTGCGTGCGTGCGTGCGTGCGTGCGTGCGTGCGTGCGTGCGTGCGTGCGTGCGTGCGTGCGTGCGTGCGTGCGTGCGTGCGTGCGTGCGTGCGTGCGTGCGTGCGTGCGTGCGTGCGTGCGTGCGTGCGTGCGTGCGTGCGTGCGTGCGTGCGTGCGTGCGTGCGTGCGTGCGTGCGTGCGTGCGTGCGTGCGTGCGTGCGTGCGTGCGTGCGTGCGTGCGTGCGTGCGTGCGTGCGTGCGTGCGTGCGTGCGTGCGTGCGTGCGTGCGTGCGTGCGTGCGTGCGTGCGTGCGTGCGTGCGTGCGTGCGTGCGTGCGTGCGTGCGTGCGTGCGTGCGTGCGTGCGTGCGTGCGTGCGTGCGTGCGTGCGTGCGTGTGTGTGTGTGTGTATAACATGCCGCGGACGGCGGTAGCGGTTCATACGAGGGGAGTTAAGTTCGTAGTCGTTGGAGGCTACGATTAACGGATTTCTATGATTGGACGCTTTCGCGACATATCGGGTTGTCGCCTTTTTATAAAAGCGAGAATGGGTCGAGACTGAGATCGGAATAGAGATCTATATTCCGTATAAACCAAGTGGCTCCGACGGGTTTGCGGAAGAAACGGGATTGAACTGTTTGGAGTCTATCGATGTGAGAGCTAACACCTCACAAGCGTACGTCATGATGGGCCATATACAAGTTTTATAAAGTTCAACTTATTCCGAAGGGACATTTTACTCCGCTTGCAGATGATCGGGAAAAGACGACTGAGCACAAAGGCTGCTCGGTTACGGACTCGCTTGATGTGCGGTCCGAAGGACATGGTATTGTTTAGGGTGACCCCTAGATATTTGACCTGTTTGACCCAGGGAATAGGTATGGCGAACATGGTCACTTAACCGAGATTACTTCTGAGGAGGCGCACACGCAGGTACGCAAATTATTATATTAATACGTGAAGCAAAAACTTTGTACCCCTTTTTACGAAAATTGCGCGAACGGAGGAGTATGAAATTTCCCACACTTATAGTTTATATAGAGAAGGAGTGCAGAATGCTAATTATTTTTTTTAAATTATGCATAAAAAATACATTTAATCAATAAAAACACATTACACACACTACCACGTATTTGACACAACACACTTTAAATTGAAAATAGATTATAATTGTTTTATTTTAATATTATTTGTCTATAGTCTTACTGAATGTCAAACATAACCAGACAACGATGAAATAATTTTTACAAAAAACATCGTTTACAGAGAAGTTTTGTATCATTAATTAAATTATCGAAGTATGTATGTCAAGTTCAAAGGACAGCATTTTCTTGTTGGTCTTCTGTTTCAATAAAAAAATGAAAAAAATAGTATTCTTTATTTTAATCATTTTTTGTTTTCTTTTCTTTATTTAAATTTCATATAATTTGTTTGAAATAAATAGGCAAATTTACAGTGTAGCCTTGGCGAAATCTGTGATTATGGAAGTATAGTCTTTGACAATAGAACCTTAATAATGCTGAAACTTATAATTTAAATTATTTATGGTCGAATTTCGACCAATGGGCGACCACTAGTATCTATAAATATTCCATTCAGAGACTACGAGCTGACATCTCGAGATTTTCTTGTCACGTAAATGGAAAAAGAATTAGACATACTTCACATAAACAATAACAAATGAAACAGGTATACCTATTATAATGTAAATGGAACCGTTTGTTCGTACTTGTTAATATTCGTACTAAACATTTCTTAGACACCAGTCGGCAAATTTGCTAAGGCTGTCAGAATACAAATTATAAATACTGGAAAATAGTTGCGGGCTCCAAATATACAGAGCTACACGTAGTGAACGGACATCGAGTGTTTGGACACCTGAAGTATTTAGTTATTTAGCCACCATGAATCTCATGGCGTACTTTTTGACTTTGTCTAATATGCAGGTGCGTACTTCGCTCAATCCTTACCTACCTGACTTAATATTACATTTAATTTATATACATTAGGCTAATATAGATTTGCTTATCTTCAAACGCGCTAGAGGCACTCGTAGCGCTGTGCGACCGCGGTGTTCTTACTGATCACCAAGGTTAAGCAGCGTTCGACCCGGTCGGCCTGAGATGGGTGACCGTTTGTGGCTTTTTCATATTTGAGCGTCTCCGAGCTTCGGAAGACACGTTAAGCCATTGGTTACCACTTAACGTGGTAGTCGTTAAGCCGAGTTGGAAGCCTTAAAGGCGGTGATAAGTTCCAACAGCAGGTGGCCACAAACCTGCCTCCACCAATCCGCACTGGGTCCGCGTGGTGTAGTATGACCCAATCTTTCTCACCTCGATTTGTGAGAGAAGGCCTTTCCCAGCAGTGGGCAGTATAGGCTGATATTGTATGTAGCTTCAAACCGTCGACTCCAGGCGATGTAGAGACTAAACAGCTCATACCAGCAAGTCTCCAGTCATAAGTACCTATTCGAGTTTACACCCTCTCATCGATGACCACTTTCTGCAGTTACGGTGTACACTATCTGACAGCCCCGGCAGTGAACGATGCAAAGAATTAGTGAAATTAAGGAGTAATGTTGCTTTCAGTTACAAGCATTCAAAGATGAACATATAATCGTTAGACTCAATACATCGTCGCCATGTTTCAGTGATATTAGTCTCAACGCCAGCTGTCGCTACTGTTTATGGTATATAATAGAGTAATAATTGTCTTGTGTTAATCGTTTTTGTAATTGTACCAAATTGTAATACGTTACCTATGTTCTTAGTATATAATACTGGCTCGTGTTTGTGCAATAATTGCAAATTAAAGCTATATCTATACCATAAACGTAAAGAGCGTCTTAAGCCCCCATTTTCTTAAGAGCAGATCAGGTAGATTTCAATCGGAAAAATGGAGTAAAAGCCCCCCTTGTCAAAATCGGAGTCCTGTGCCACTTTTGCGGCCGAATATCCTGTCTTCCATCTATGCGATCTGAGCAAAGACAAACCATAACTTAAAAGTTTACTAGCTGGTATCGTGCAAATACAACACAATAATATTTCGTACTCAACAAAAAACGAGTGACCTTTATGGGCATAAACTTTTTGCCGAAGGGTGTTTTGTGTCTGTATTTTCGTGGAAGGCTATATGACACCTCGCAGTAGTGTTTGACAACGATTAAATACTGTTTAATATTTAATGTTTGAATCAAAGTGAGTTGTTAGTTTTGTACTTAGTAAATTACCACTAAGCCATTTGGCTTTAATTTCACACTTCCGCTCAAATATAAGTCAAACAGAGCAACTCTCAAAGAAAGCGTGTGAAATTTATTTTTATCTCTCTGTTTGTCAGTATTCGCAACCTTAATACTAACGAAATTTACTAAATATTATGTAGGTTTTTTTAAAATTAAGGTTTTTGGAGTTACACAAATTGTGCATTAAGTAACCAGAATTTATATCCAAAAAAATACAAAATCTGTTGTGATCGGATTTAAGCGAAGAGCAATATTTAAGTTATCTCTGAGTAAAGGGAATCAATCTCTAAATAAGATTAAAGAAATTATAGCTGGAGGTCGTTCCTACCTATTTGCAAGACAAAACTGATAGTAACCAAAACTAGTATGAACTGCTGAAGGCAGTCAACTGTCAGTCGATCAAGTAACCACATAGATATTCATCCGACCGTAATATAAAACCGAGTGCTTAGCACAAACAACACTCACGCTTCTTTTTAAAAGCAAAAAATTACTAAAGTGGAGAAGCAGATCGCTTTTACGACGACGTATAAAGTCATATTGTTCCTGCTTAAATTTCAAAGGGCTTAGCACGAAAAAAGTGACATTAGCATAACGTTATCGATTTGATATTCCATCCTTTTGATGCAAAAACCTTTTTAAAAATAATAAAACCGACTTCAAAAATCAAAAAATAAATATTTGAAGTCGGTACCGATTAGTGCAGTCGGTTACTTGGCACCAACTTCGAATATTTATTTTTTGCTTTGTGAATTCGGTTTTTTTTAAATAGATTTTTATTTCACAATTGTAAGTGACAAGTGAATTATTTACTAATATTTATATACATATATTATATTATTTTGCTAAATTGTACAGCAAGGTACCTACAGGCTTGATATAATAACCATAATAACGGAATCTATACATTCGTGCTGTTCGCCGTTAAGGAATCGCACCTCCCCTGGTGTAAAGTTCAATACCGATTTCATTAAAATGGGACCACCTCGAAAGTATACTAAGCCCAACGCAAAAAGAATCATTAAAATCAGTTCATAAATAAAGACGTTATAAAAAACACAGAAGAATTGTCAACCTGCTCCTTTTTTGAAGTCGGCTAATATTCTGATTAGTTCTATGGAAGGGTACCTATAGGATTGACGTAATACCCACAATATCACAATCTACGCATTTGTATTGTTTGTTGTTACGGAGTTCCCTGATGTATCTTATATCGTGTCCAATACCGATGAAATTAAAATGAGACCACCTTGGAGCTATACTGAACCCAATGCAAAAAGAATCATCAAAATCGATTCATATTTGGCGGAATGATCGCGTAACATACATACAAAAAAAAACATACAGTCTAATTGAGAACCTCCTCCTTCTTGAATTCGGTTAACAAAATACTAAAGATGAACGAAAGAGAACGCTCTCTCGACAGCGTATAACGTTATATTGTTCATGCTTGGAACTTACCTTTACTCTTCTTTGTTTTGTGGTCATTAGCATAACATAATGTCAAGGCGCTGTATTAGCCGGATCTTCAATGGACATATGTGACATTTGACACAATCGTCATTGTCATATTTTGGTCAGTGATTTGTATGCTCTCACTATTAACCAATACACACGTTACTACATTTTTATGATCGCTAATTGCTAGTTTCCGTGCTGGATTTATAAGTGGAAACAGCATTGGGTGTGGCTATGTATTTACCATGTAAAGATGTTGTTCTAACTAATTTAATATCTTAGACAACATTGAACAAGTTTTACAGAACAAATCAGCTTAATATTAAAACCAAAACCCTTATCCTGAAGTAAGAAGCTACATAAAAAGTCTATTAGTTCAAATAGTGTAGTCTTTTATCATTAAAGTACCATTATGTATGGTAAAGAACAGTTTAATTACCATTTTGTTGATAATTATTTCGTATTTCTTTTTAAAAATAATAACGGAACGCTTTGAAAACAACCAATGAAAAAGAAACCCCTGAAACACGCTTTATTTTATATACTCTAAAGGTTATTTAGTTCAGGCTTTCTGCTATTATACCGTTAGATTTATATTTTAGTCTCCGGTTAGTTTTACGTATATAATAATAACAATCATAATATTAGCCAAAATAATAATAATAACAATCATAGTGTTAAGAAACTGACCTACCGTTGGGCACGGGCCTCCTCTCTAACTAAGTGGGTTTAGGTTATAGTCCACCACGCTGGGCTAGTGCCGGTTGGCGAACTTCATAGACCTTCGAGAAAATCTCAGGCATGCAGGTTTCCTCACGATGTTTCCTTCACCGTTAAAGCACGTGATAGTTACTTTTTAATGCACACATGCTTTGGAAAAGACGCGCCAGGTGCGTGCCTGGGTTTGAACCCGAGACCTTTGACTTTGCAGTCCAACGGTCTAAGCGCTAGGCTATCACTGCTTTCTAATTTCACGTATAGTAATTTTAAATAATTTATTATGTAAGTTACATAGCTTACATAAAATACATATTTTACAATGAAATGCTTAGGCTCATTTAATTATTAGATATAATTACAATGCCTGGTTTTTTATGTTACCTTCTGTGCATACTGCATAAGTGGGCTGAATTTAAATTGCCTTTGTCTGAGCTAGGCTTCGAATCCCAACCCTTGTGATCGCCACCCACGCTATGCGCCACAAGACCAATAAGACGGTACCTATAGTATTCCCAATATCAAACTATCCTTTTCGGTACTTACTATATGTGAAAAAAGTACCATAATAAGGATGCTATTCATAAAATATTGTTCGCCAATAGAAATTAGGTGCGTATGTAGGTAAAGACCGTCGTAATTAAATATTGGCAAATAAAATACGTATTTATATAGTTTATTGGTATCAAGTGTTCGAGATAAAACGTCGCAATTAACAGTTTGTAACATCTCAGTGCTAAGCACGAAAAGATTGACGTTAGCGTGACGCTAGCGAGGAAGCGTGCTTGCACATTCATGTTTATTAAGTATATTTGTAGTTTGACAAGGATAGCATATCAACTCGCTACTCGGCCCCTTTTTCGTACTAAACCCTCTGATAACTTGCATGTGTTAATTGCATCACATGTTTTTATCAATGGCCCCGATTCTTGTCAATGTTCTCTTTAAAAGGGAGTCTGGGACATCCCGATTTTACAAGCGTACAGATTTATGATAGCCTATTAGATCTAGTTCTATGATCATGTTTGCATGGCGTTGTTATAAAGTACTAGTGGTCGCCCATAGGTCGATATTCGACCTACTCTTTCATCGTTTGCTGGCAATGTTTGACATTCAGTAAGACTATAGACAAATAATATTAAAGACAAACATCAATTCGACGTGTATTATGTCAAATACATGGTAGTGTGTGTAATGTTTTTTTCATTCTTCTTCTTCTTCTTTAAGTTATGGCTTCACACTAATTATAAGTGTATTTTGCCAGTTTCCAGTGAGATATATAATCGTGTTTGTTTTAATTAATTTGACACCCCAATGAATTTGATGACAACGATGATAATGAAATTAATAAAGTACCCCACCCTGGATAGTAAAGCGGTGGATACTTTACATACCAATTGCAACGGCCGTTTTGAGGGAAGTCGAAAAGGCACGTTTTATCACTTTGTTACAATTACCTTCGCTCATGCACATATAAGAACACATAATGGTTAATATTCCACTCACATTACACATTATTAGTCGAAATAACACAAGTTTTGGAAATAAAAACAAACTGACAACATCACTCTTCGACTTCCCGCCAAAAAAAAACCGTTTTTTTCATTGATTTAATGTATCTTTAATGAATAATTTAAAAAAAAAAAAATTGCATTCTGCACTCCTTTTCTATATAAACTATAAGTATGGGAAATTTCATACTCCTCCGACCGCGCAATTTTCGTAAAAAGGTGTACAAAGTTTTTGCTTCACGTATTAATATATAGATATCTAAGGGCTATGCAAACTTGTCTAGCACTTCTTATGAAAAGTTCTTCATGTTAAGTCAATTGACGAATTATGTTTTGTATCCTACTCTCCAGACAGGTAATAAGTAACAGAGGCATACAACTTAACTGATGACGACAGACGAACATTAGTTTCTATAGTGACACTTAAAAAGCAATTTTATACATTCTGGTGGAATATGTAATTATCAACATTTTGTATGAATTCCAGTGATTGTTATCATAATAATACCTAATTGATCGTATTGGTACATCCCGTATACAATATATACAATATACAAGGTGTAACACATAATATGCAAGACCTCAGACACCCCAACTAGATTATTGCTTTACGAAAGTCAAACTTCCAATTTTTAGGAGTTTTCTAGCATTTTTTAAGCTCTTTGGTACCCAAAATAATTTAATAAATAATTAACTTTTGTGTGCATATTGATATGTTTATAATAGGGATGCATTTAAAATAGCCGTATTGCTTTAAATAATGATTAAATTTTGTTTAAAACAGCGAACTGAACGAATAGCAGCAATTTTTGATAATTAAAAAAAAATACAACATGCTTTAAAAATAGTTGGAATCAATTAAATTGCCCATTTAGAAGAAACTACTTTTATGTATTGCGTTAATTAAGTTACACCTTGTATATATACTGACTAATAGTCATTTAACAATAATAATCATTTTTATTTCAGTTCTACAAAGGTCAAAGTTATTTAATGAGAAAATGATCCGAGCCGCAAGTCTCCGTAACCGGCGAATGTCTATGAGACGAACTATGAGAGTGGAGGAAGCCAGAGAGGTATGTAAGGAAAGAACCTGTTGGAACTCTGTACTCTCTGCCTACCCCGCGAGGGAGCTGGCGTGATGATATAGATAGATGATTTTTAGAGATTATTTTAATAAACCGTATAAGATCTAAATTCTTGCATAATTAATTATAATAATTATTATTTTTCAGGCTTTCGGAGGGCATGGCGGGCAAATAAAAGATCTATATGTGAAAGTGGCCGACGTTCCATCTTTGGCCGACGACCTCAAAAACTTCCCACAATTTTCTCTAGATGATTTCAGAAAAGATGGCTTCTGTCGAGTGCACAACGTGGGAATGTATCTGTCAAACAACTTACGCAAATATCTTTCGGATCACGTCAATCGGAATGAAGAGGGAACCATTATTACAATTATATACAAAGATTCTGATTCGTCCAGTGAGAGCGTCGAACGCGATCCTATTGCATCTTACATTATAAAAAGAAGTGACAGTTTTAATGAAGACGAAGTGCATGCCCTCATCGACCATTACTTAAACGATCCTAATCGACGATTCAAAAAATGAATCGTAAAAATAAAGCTTACTTACTACCTTAAATAATAATTGAATAGTATCTTTACTTTTAAATCCTAACCTTAATTGTAAAATAAACTAACTCAGTTGAATTAAATACGTAAGTATTATAGATTTGTAAAGATTTTCATCAACATCTTTTTAAAATAAAGTTCTTAAAATATTTTCATTTGTTATTTCATTTCGGGTGTCCTTATAACAAATAATAGTATCGGATATGAAAAAGGAACGAAAAAGGAGTTTAAATTAAAACCATGGTATATCAAAAGACTAATAAAGTATATGCCCGTATAAAGTGGGAGTAGGTAAGAGGCTAGTAGGTTTCAATATTTTAAAGAATCCATAAACCTATGAAACTTACTGTTTTAATAAAATGTTCATCATCATCATCATCATCAGCCTATAGCATTCCACTGCTGGACATAGGCCTCTCCAAGTGCACGCCACTGGGGACGATCCTCGGCTACTCGCATCCAGCCTCTGCCAGCCGCCCTACGAAGGTCATCGCTCCACCTCCAATTTTGTAAACAGACTAAAATTTTAAACAATCAAGTAAGAGCAAAGCTATGTTTTCTAATTTGCTTAATTAATAAGTACCATTTTAATTCTGTGTGTAGATTCTCGCGCCTAAATGTCTACACACTTAACATAAAGTTTTACTTCAAAGCTTGAAAGCACTTTCTAGGAACGTTGCTAAATAATTATTGTTACTCTAGTGCGCTTAATTAAATGCGCAATTTCATGAGAAATTAGTGAAGTAAACTAAATTTAGACAGTGATGTATTATTGTTGGAAGTGTTGTAGGGAAATTCGCATGTTCATGCGCAATGACGCAGTCCAAAACGTGTAAAATACCTATTTCGTAGCGACAATTATTATCAGGAAATTCCTGTGCATTCATTTGTTATATTTTAAAATTAATGCCTAAAGAAATGGTTGGAGAATTGTGGGAAGAAACAATTAACGAAATGAACATTATCTTTTCAAATTTGATAACTGGTTCCAGTACAACAAGATCGTTGTGGGGCGAGACGCTGCCCTACCCAGTTCCTTTCTTTTGTTTTTTTTTTTATTCAAGTTTTCATAAATCCCTAAGTAATAATGGCACACCGTAATGAAACATTTTGAAAGCCGTTGAACAATTTTCGTAGTTACAAAATTATTAATTCTACAGACAATGTTAAGGAAACTTTGTAAAATATTGTGTGAAAATTCAATTCGTCATTAGTAGGTAGTTACTTACTAAATTTGTAATATTAACCGCAAAGCTTATAAATAGCAATAACTAAAGTTATATGTGTATAAAAATACGTCAAGAAATAAAACTATTTTTCGGATTACATCACGGTTTATTTTTGAATTTCAAGATCCTGATGTTTCGAGAGATTATGTTCAATATTTGCGTAAATCTAAGAACTGAAAATTTATAAAACATTAGGGTATTACATTATTTTCTAAAATTCAACAATGAAACCAGATATATGACAATGGATCACTATGCACTAGCGATGTACCGCGTTCCTCACATTTAAGAAGGGCGAATACACATCTGTTGATAATTAATTTATGAGTATGAGGCGATGAGGTCAAATTAATTCAAACAACAGTCAGATTGGCGCGTTACGTTTTAAAATGTTTGATATTTTGCTTTCATAATTTTAGGTAACTTAATAAACTATTTCTCAGAGTTTTCCAGTCAGGACCCAAATACTGACTAGCAACAGATTAAAATAAATTTCATCGATTTTTTTAATACCTTTTATATGAGTAACAAAGTCCTACTACTACGAGAAATAATATATATATACACTATAA
This sequence comes from Phalera bucephala, assembly GCA_905147815.2. Lineage (NCBI taxonomy): Eukaryota > Metazoa > Arthropoda > Insecta > Lepidoptera > Notodontidae > Phalera > Phalera bucephala. The sequence continues at coordinate 11,577,398 of LR990612.1, read as the reverse complement.
ATATGTTTTACGCCTGTGTAAAAACCACACTCAAGAATAGATAGATAAAATAATATAGTGGGGTTACAATTTTGATAGTATTGGGGTTTAAATTGTTGCTTTAGAGCTCCTCTTTTGCATTCTTATACGAGAGTAATGTAACTAGGTATAGTTACATTGTTTTATGACTGTTTGTAATCAATGGTTCGCGCGGTGAAGGTGGTGTGGATAAGCCCTAAGAACAGTGGTGCTGGCCCATCGCATATGGAATATGCATTCACAGACCACGTGACTGAAATATTTACACATTGTATTGAGGACTTAAAGAATGAGTCCCTGGTGTTGTGGTCGTAAAGTGTTTCAAGGTTTATATTTAGATTTATGTCTTTCTTCTGTATCAAATATTCTACACGCGGTTCTTCAAGGTTAGATTTGTTGTTAAAATGATAAATAAAGAATCTCAAAATGTTGTAGGTACTTAAATTACTCTCTATCTAGCCGTATCATTACGCCAGGTCCCTTGTTCCTTTTATATAAGTACAATTGTTGACTTCTTGACACCTAATTAAAATAAAAATTGAAAATTTATACGTAACATAAAATAAAACTGTTTAACATCACTATCAACTGAATTTGTGATGCAAAAGTTCATGCACTTGACATTTATCGCAGCTCTTATCTGTACTCACTACAAATTTGCGATAAACGCCACAACGTTGCACTACCCTGCGCATGCAGCACAATAAACGCATATGAATTTTAGAAATATAAAATATAAACGATGCATTAATTGTGTGAATGCATAAACACAAGCGCGCGTAACACGCTAGGCGATAACACAAAAACAGCGCTTCGCCTTTTGTTTACAAATGACGCATGGAGTACGAGGCATGCAATCTATAAGTCGCGGAGTCGTTTACCTTCCGCGCGACGAGACGCCCGCCATGTGCGTAGATGCGTAAGCGCACCGCGGCGTGCGGCGGCCAGAGAGGCGGAGCTCGCGACGGCGCGCGGACGATGCCGCGCTGGCTTTGGGCGGCCATGCTTCTAGCGGCGGCCGGTGTCCACGACTGCACCGCGCGCACCACCACTCGCCGCCTCAAGCTCCTCGGCTGGAACCTGGAACTGCACGAGAACAGGGCTATACGTTCGCCTTACTACACCGAATGCCAGTTCTACAGGGGCCGCGTAGTAGACGTCGAAGAATCCACGGCCACGGTGACGGAATGCGACGGACAGCTGTACGGGCTGCTGCAAGTCGGAGACGAGGAGTTTGTGCTGCAACCCCAATCAGAGAGTGCGCATGTGATGCGCCGGCGCGACGTGGTGCTATCGGACCGACCGGCGGCGTACAACCTAACAGGCGACACGGTCACTGACCTTGATCTTGACTTCGGGGACGAGGATGACCCGGTGCCGGTCCCACATGTGCGACCTCGCCATAGCACCCAACCCGATATCGAATACTTTCGCGGAGTGCAGACTATCAGTAGACCTATTTCAGGTTCGTTAAGTGACAATTGAAGATTTGATTTGTGTTGTTCCCTGTGTGATACTGTGATTTGTTCCAGGTGTTAAGGGATTGTGGCTCGAAATGGCCATTGTGGCTGATCATACTATGGTTAAGTTTCATGGAAAGGAACGGGTGAAGCACTACATCTTGGCTTTAATGAACATTGTAAGTATATCTTCGTGGACAAATAAGTTCAAGCGGCCTTACTCTTGAAACGAATGTCAATTACAATTTATGGAGCGGTGCAATTTATGCGGGCTCTAATTAGTCGTGTTAGGTACATTTCATTACAAATTGTTGAGATATGTTATCTGATTTTGTTTGTTCGTTTGGAAATACTCTCGTCGGGTTCATAAAATTAATTTGACTAACTAAACACGTACCTACATAAACATTGCAGTAACATTATTGGGAATAATAAATTACGCTAAAAGATTTAAATTAATTCACAGCTGAAGTAATTCATTTATTCAGTAATAGAATCTGATTAAATATGAGAAGTTTCATGAGTAAGGCCTGTATCTATTTCAGTATCATTATTTTAAGTGCATCATTTGAAACTAATGTTACATATTATAGGTCAGTGCCATCTTCAATGACCCGTCGCTGAACTCCAACATGACCCTGGTTATTAACAAGTTGTTTTTGTACGAGGAGAAAGATTATGTAGTCAAATACGGAAACGTTAAAAAGTCACTGGAAGCTGTGAATAAGTGGAATTACAGACATCTTATGAAGTTGCCAGCAGGTGCAGTATCTAATTATTGTCATTACTCTTTTTAAGCCGACTCTGTTATAATATTTCCAGTCAGAACGAAACACAAATATATAATACCTATAATTATTAGAGATCATTAATCAAAACTGGTCATGATAATAGATAGTGTGAATACCGAAATGTAGCGTACATAAACTAATTTTATGTCGCAATCGTTTGATATGTATAATAGCTACCGAATTATCACCCAATATTAGTATTGAGAAATTTTGCGAACAACATATTGTATCTACTCAAATATATATTACTTATACATAGTATATATTTTTATTTCCGGTTTCAAGGCAAAAAAAGACTTAATTATTAAATTGTAAAGTGGTGGTAGTGGTAAAAAAATAAATTCTAGACGGTCTTTAATTAAAACTCATTCAATTATCATAATAAAAAATAGAGGTATGAGAGAGAGAAAGAGAGAGGATGAGGAGGAAGCCAGAGAGATCTGCAAGGAAAGAACCTATTGGAACTCTGTACTTTCTGCCTGCCCTGCAAGGGATCTGACGTGGTGATACAGATAGACAGAATTAATAAATAAAACTACAGCTTTACATATAACCTGCTTAAAATAAGTCCAAGAGAATTTTAACCGCCTCAGTCGCTCTATCTAACAGAATTTTATGATTTTCTCATCCATGTGCTATATTAACATATTTAATACAATAGAGAGTGAACATCCTAAAAACGTGAACAATACATTAGAATGATTCGTCATAATTAGAAGTATGGAAAATAATATCATAATCATCTCCGTCTTTCTAATACTGCAGGGCGTAAACCTTCCTTATGTGCCATTTTTATTTCTCACTTGGGCAGACCAGTGGCTCGATCGGTAAACGATATAGAGATTATTATTACTATTATTATAAATCCAGCTATTTCTGGTCTAACCGTGTTAATATGTAAGCAAGTAGACTTGAAGAAGAGCAGGGCGAGAATATAAAGTTTGATATACCCGAGCTGCACATTTTTATATACCTATACGTCTTTGTAAACTTCCGCGGAAATAGACTGCATCGAATTCAGACTTTAAACATACTTACAAGGCCTATGTAAGCACATATTTTGGAAATCGGCTTGGTCTAGGACAGAACTAAACAGGGGCACCAGTGCGTTCCATACAGAGATCCCGGAGCCCCTCCAAAGTGCTGATGTCGACCACTCTGGGGTTTTTCGTCGGTGGGAATCCGACACGTCTCGCGAGCTTCCCCCCAGGCTCGCTGAAGTCGTATGCAGGATTATCCCTAGGATAAAAAGGACATAGAACGAGAGGTTAGAGTGTAGGCCGCTCTATTAACTGTCACGGGATAATAGTACTTTCTCTTTTGCTCGCACGAGTAATCTAAAAAAATATCTTTATGTAACCCAGAAACATTTGTTTCTGTCTTACTGTTTGTGTATGCGATATAGTAATTACTACAATTGTGTCCGTTCCCCGTTCTCTGAAATAATAATAACGGGTTGGAAAGCTTAGGTACAGACGTATAGGACGATCATTTGAACCATGATCTCTAACATTCTTTAATTCAGGCTGGGGACCAGAAAACGGCGCCCGCCACAGTTTATTCTAAGCTTAGTTTTACAAGTAGCGTTATAACAACTTCCGCTGTGAACACTAAATCATATCTGATATCATAGTATAATGACACATGTCCCAGTTTTTTTAACTCAACAGATTTATTTCGCCTTCGCGTAGTTTTTAGAATGTGTTAAAGAGATGTGTCGGCGTCATTTGATTTTTAGATCTTGTAGATAAAAATGCGAGTTATTGTAAGGCATAAGTATAGAAGCTGTAACATAATAAACGCAAGACCTCAGGCACCCCAATTAGAGAATTGCTTCATCAATTCAGAACAATAACCACATTTCCAAAATTAAAGGTTTTACCCCTTTTTTTAAGCACTTTTATACCCCAATTATCAATGAAACTTGCACGTGTATGTGTCCGGTTTGAGAAATACGTTTTAGGAATGCATTTGAAATCTCCTTATTGCTCTGAATCAAGAATAAGTTTATTTTTTATAGCGCACTGAAAGAGTAAAAGCATTTTTTCAAATAAAAAAAAATGTAAGATACATTAAAAATTGTTGGAATCAATTCAGTTACCGATTTAGAACAAACTACTTTCAGGTCTTGCGTTTATTATGTTACACCTTGTATAGTATATAGCATAAGTATATAGTATATAGTTACGAATTATTTGTGGTCAAAAGCTTAGCATGAAAAAATAGACGTTAGCGTGACGCTAGCAAATAAGCGTGCTGTCATGCTCATATTTATTTAGTAAATTTGTGTAAGTGACAAGAATGGCATATTGCGCTCGCTAGCGTTACAGTAACGTCAATGTTTCCATGCGTAGCCCGCTGGGGGCTTAGCATGAAATCATTGACGTTATCGTGACGCTGTCGAATTAATATAATAACCTGTTCATACAGTACATTTAGCTAAATACTGATGAATATGGCAGCACTTTTTCTAATGTCAATATCTGCTAAGCCCTGTGAAGCATTGCGGCTTGTTTAAATATTCGTTCATTGACCACACCAGTTACCTGCTCATACAAGAAACTCATATAGTAGATCTAACAGGCGTCTAAGATATCATTATCAACCATTAGCCACCCAATGCTGAATGTAGGTCTCTTCCATGACAGTCCATTATTTTTGAGCTTGCGTTTTTCGCATCCAGGATTTTCCGGCGACCTTCGCCATGTAATCAGTTTAATTGCTGTCTAAATATATATGTAGTGGATTAAAGTAAGGTCTGATCCTTTGCGTTCTAGTGACGCTAAGGAAAGCTATCGTAGACATACATCTCCGCTGGCATCACAACACAGAATCAATCAACTAATCAAAGGGGCTATGACCTACTTATATTCATCGGAAGAGATGTATTCCTTCGCAAGCTTTTGTCTATCCGTAGATTGCTTTTTATCACTGACAACCCTCAGAAACATCTGGATATAAGGCTTAGAGATGCAACTGATTCTAATCTTACCTTACTCAATTTTTTTACTCCTCCTGTTTCAGAGGCTTTTTTTTTAATGTTTTATATTGCAGAATCTTGTTTGGTATTTATAACACTTGATTTTCATATGAACGTATGAGTGTATGAACCTTTCTTTTGCGTTCATTTGCTTACATTTCAATTGAACAAGCAATTAATCAAACAACTATAATGCGTTACTAGTTCACGCTCCTATTTACTTTGTGGTGTACCGAATATATTCTATAAGCTGGTTAAATGTGTAATGTAGGTAATTACAGCTGTGTAATTAGCCAGCCACACATGTGTGTAGGTAAATGCATACGGAACAATTATTATATTAATGTATTTAATGTGGCTCTGCCTACACAATACTTAAATACGGGAATTTCTAATTATACTTGCCGTAGCGTGTAAAATAGTGGAGGTGATAATTTGTTAAATCCTACACGATATTTATACAATTTATATTTAGTATAAATAACTTGTATGTGCTAGTTCTTTACAGCTCTAATAACGGTCATTCGTTGCATAAAATGGTTCTTGTGATTAATAAATATTACAAGTTTCTTTAGTGCCGCAATGTCGGCAAAATATAGATTGGTACAAAATCTACAGAAATCTTTTTAATAAGTGTTTCTTAAAAAATGATTTCCAGGATTAGTCTGGATATATATTAACGTAGTATTGTTAGGTATGTAACTGGATGTTTGTAATTATACATTAAACAATACTTAGGCGCTTATAGCGCTGGGCGATCTCGTTGTTCTTAGCGATGACCAAGATTAAGCAGCGTTCGAATCGATCAGTCTGAGATGGGTAACCGTTTGTGGCATTTCCATATTCGAGCGTCTCCGTGGTTCAGAAGGCACTTTAAACCGTTGGTACCGGTTACCACTTAATGTGGTACTCGTCGTTACGCGAAATTGGAAGCCTTATAGGCGGTTTGATAAGTTCCAACAGCAGGTGGCCACAAACCTGCCTCCACCAGTCCGCACTGGGTCCAGGTGTTAAGAGTCTGATCTCATCTCTCTCACCTCAATTTATGAGAGAAGGTTTTTGCCCAGCAGTTGGACAGGTTAAGATGATATTTTTATTATATTAGCGATACAATTTAGACATATATCGATATATAGTGCGTAGGACCTTGAATAGAAGGTAAGAGTATATCTATGTTACAGCCAGCACGGGTTGGGACGCCGCAGTGTGGCTGACGCGAGCACAGCTCGGGGGACCTTCAGGTTTCGCCCCCGTCGGTGGAGTCTGCTCCCGGACCAGGTCGGCTGCCATAGACCGGGACGAGGGTCTTACTAGCGCCTTCGTCATAGCACACGAGTTAGCTCATCTGTAAGTACAGTTTTTTTTTTCAAAAATGAGCTTTATCTACAAGTCACATCACATCATCACTTCCCGCTTATTTCATTCACCTCGGGCATAAGCCCTCTCTCCCTCTTACGCCACACATCCCTGTCCTGAGACAATTTCAGCTAGGTCTTGCCTACGCACTCTACAACATCATCGACCCATCTTTGTACTAGACTTCCTCGATTGCGATATCCCTTCCGTGACCACCATACAAGTGATCATATTCAATTCTTACTTTTAGTTAAGTAAAACTATATTTTCATCAATTTTGTCAGAGTTTATTTGGGTTATTGTTGGGAACATAAAAACCAAATATAAAGCGAGAAAGTTTGTAAGAAATCTGATTTTGGTTGATATGTTATATATGCTCATTTATTATAAATTGATATGGGCCACGTACAAAGAAAACACAAATAACACTACAAATTAGATATTTTTAGTCGTTTAAAAACATATCACGTCACTTTAATTATCTCAAACATTATTAGGTACTGTTTATTTTTTTAGATATTTAATGAATTTAATAATTCACATGACGTCGTTAGTGACATGCTTTCCTTATGCTATTTTTTATTCCTCTCTGATATGTTGTTTTTATGATTACCTTAGTAGTGTCTCTCCTGAGCTCCTGAGACCTCTCAAGTCATGAAATTTCGTACCAATTTTTAAAGTGTCAGTAATAATTGGAAATCTTTCGTATTCATGTCTAAATAACATCAATGACGTCAAACAACCACACTTTATATTGATTCATACTGAGTATATTTATGACTGGTATCAAATATTATTACATTTATTCATCTAAAATGTATCAAGAAGCGGGAAAATATGTTTGTGGAACCGGGAAAATTACTTTTATATAATGTGCGCCGTAAATAAAAAATGTTGGACGTAATCAAGGTCAGTGTCAAAACGGTTTGCTCGCCGAGACTCGCCCACGAGAAAGTGGATTTATGTTTGTAATAAATCTAGCTATGTAGTGGTGCACCGAGCTGTCCCAATTTAGACTTCTCTGGATTTGAATTTGTGATATTAAAAAATATTCATTTCGTAGATACTAATCCGCTTGTGTGTGTGTGAATGATCTACGCTGTTGGCCGCGGGGCCTTTACATCAACACCGGACAAGAGGGCGAGCGTGCAACCACTACGCTCGAGCCAGAAGGGCAAGGGAGCAACTAGCTCAAGAGCGCCTCAAGGAGGAACGGCCTCGGCTTGGGCAGTCGCTATGGGGGAGGGCATAAACTAGGTGTCTCGATGTGATGCTCTGCACCGGCCGGCGGGCAAGGGATTCTTCGACCTCGCCGGCGAGGTCGGTGTCTAATCCTGTGTGTGGTATCTGTATCCGAAAGAAGGGATGTAAGGGCATCGGGAGGGTCGGAGAGAAAATTCCGCGGACGGCGGTACTAATCCGCAAGTCACATCGTATATATGTACTATTCAGACCGTATCAAAGTCATTTATTACACTAAGGAAGTCAGGTGAATCTGTAAAGGCCTCGCGGCCAACAGCGTATATCATTCAAACATATATCAACTGTAGCGTTTTACTAATCTATCTATCTTTATCATTACCCTAGATTCCTTTCGGGTTACGCGGAAAGTACAAAGTTGCAGCTGGTTTTTTCCTAACAGTCTTGTTTCGCTTGCTCTTCTTGTATAGTTCGTCATTCACACTTCCAGGATGCGGAGAATTGTGATTTTGTAAACGAATATCGTACATTAAAGCTATGACAGACTAGTAGACTGTGAGAGATACATACAGCCATGACTCAAAAATAATTCCTAGAGCGGGGTAACAATTTTCTTAAAACAGAAGATTTTTTTTATCCATCATATAATACATCACCGTCACGCCTTTATTCCCCAAGCGGGGGTGGCAGAGTACTGAGGATACGAGGGTACATTTTGCCGACGATGTTAGTTCCAATGTAATAGGGGGCGAGCCTATTGCCATATTCCGGGCACAATCCGGAGTCTGGACTCCGGACTCATACTGGGAATTTTTCGTTAGAAAAACTATATTCGTCCTACCTAGGATTTGAACCCAGGACCTCGTGATCACAAAGCGATGTGCTTTGCCACTAGACCAACGAGGCAGTATAATACATCAATGTGTAATATATGGTGTATAAAATATTCTCCATTTACTAATTCACCGTCTAATTTTGATGTAGCAGAGGATGTCGGAATACGTGGGCTATAATATTTTACTAAGGACTTTGACCATCCCTTCTGGATTTTCTTCTTTTGCATTTCGACAGCAACCGACGGACGATTTAGCGCAGTGGTTAAGGGCTTAGCCCGCCCCGCCCACTGTGTCTAATAGTCGCGGGTTCGATTCCCGCACGGGACAAATCTTTGTGTGATCCACAATTATTTGTTCCGGTCTGGGTATCTGTGTATGTGAATTTTCATGTTTGTAAACGCACCCACGACACAGGAATTAATCCTAGTGTGGGGCAACGTTTAAAAAAAAAAAAAAAAAAAACCATGATATAATTCTGGATCGTAATGCCACCATCACATATTATAAGACATTTAGGTGACTTCACTCAAGCTATTTATCTGCTAGCAAACTATCTTATCTGAAGGGCAAATCAAGAGTCTCCATAACCGGTGGGCGAACTCTGTACTCTGCTTATCCCGCTAGAGATCTGGCGTGATGATATAGATAATTAAGCTAATTATCTACGTACTACTTATTTTCTCATATACCAGATGTTGGTGCCCTCCAAGGTGTGATGCCCCAAGTGCTGTTTGCTTGGCTTATCGGTTAATCCAACACTGATTCATAAATGAATGAGCGCGTTTAAAGCGACAGTCTTTGTAAATACCCACATACTGATAAATACTGTACAAATATATGAAGTAACGTACGACTGTAATGTATGGTAATTCTTCTTTGTTCTGTAATATTATTAATGAATATTGCGAGTAAATTAACTCAAAGGTAAGATACCAGACTATGATAGTTCTAATCTACATTGTTATTTTTATTTTTGAAAGATTAGTATTTTTGTATGTTTGTAACGAATAAACTCAAAAACTACTGGACCGATTTTAATAATTTTTCACCATTAGAAAGCTACATTATTGAAAAGTAAAATAGGCTTTTGAAAGGGAAGAAACCAGAACGAATGTAAGGATTGTGGTTGGTAACGATGTGCTGGAGCAAGTGAATGAGTTTGTATATCTTGGATGCGCCTTCAGTAAGGATGGGAAATACACCGTTGACATAGAGTGAAAAGTGAGTGCAGGGAACAGAGTGAATGGTGCGATGGAAAATCTACTCGGGAGCCGGCACTTAAGCCATAAGGCGCAGCTGGCCATACATAACGGAGTTCTTGTCCCAACGCTGTTATATGGTAGCGAGAGCTGGGTATGTAAGAAGGAGAATGAAAGTAGGATAAATGCGGTAGAAATGCGAGCTCTGCGGAAGATGTGCGGAGTGAAGCTGACCGACCGCATTAGCAACAGCATAGTAAGACAGCGAGTAGGTATGAAAGATAGTATCGGTGTAAAGATGAGAAAGGGCATGCTCCGTTGGTTCGGGCATATAGAAAGAATGCCAGAGGAAAGAATGACAAAACAGATATACAATGTGAAAGTGGAAGGATGCAGGTACCGGGGAAGACCTAGACTATCTTACCACGACCAAATAAACCGAGTCTTATCTGATGGAAAAGTCAAGAGTCTCGTAACCGGCGAGCGTGTATGAGACGAACTATGAGAGTCGAGGAAGCCAGAGAGGTATGTAAGGAAATAACCTGTTGGAACCCTGTACTCTCTGCCTACTCCGCAAGGGATCTGGCGTGAGGTTATAGATAGATAGATAGATAGAAAATAGGCTATAAAACATAGACCCGGTAGGTGGCGCTGTTGTCGACCGGGTACGAAGTCTTGGGAAACTGCTAGTAAACTATATGGACATATCTGACTGACTAATCTCTCAATCCGTCTAAAATGTATAAGATGAACTACAAAACTAAATAGGCAGAAGTAATATCCGTAGAAAGAACCAGTAGATATACTACGCTTACTGTCTGTGTCGGAAAACCTGGCGTGTCGATACATTAACATAATTTTCTTATGACTTTAAGTACATAAAAATCTAAAAGTATACTTTCGTTTGCTATTACTTTAATATGTGTTATATATATTTCTTTTTTAATAGTAATTATCTTTGTTTTTTGTTATTTCGTATTATAATACAATAATCACAATAATATAAGTCAAAAACAGCAAAAATATCAACAAAAACGGGGTGATGAAAATAATAAAAAACCTAATACCTTACATGCAAAGAGGTTTATTGGTTCCACAGCGCTCTCAGTTGGCAGGGTGCCTAGAACGCTGGCAGCATTACCACGCTTTACTTACTATAAAGCATCCATATTTAATGTTATCGTGGCCAAAATAACGTATGTTTATTAACAAAAAGCTAGTTACGTAGAAACACAGATCTCAATCGTAGCAAGTACAGAAGCTCAGTGTGATAACAACAATGTATTACGGAAAATTGTAGACGCATTGAACTAGAAGATGCACACGTTTTTCTTTGTTGATACGACGGTGATGACGCATTAGTAGCTGTACAGTACAGAATACAGATTTATGTCGTTTTATTGTTATCACACCCATATCCTGTTCAACCAATCATTGAGAGTTTTCCGGGAATCTGTGTGCTATATTTCATCCACATCCGTTCAGCCGTTTTTGCGTAAATTAGTAACAGATATCCAAACATCTTTCATATTGATAATATTAGTAGGATAAAACAGTAAAATCACACTCCAGTGTTTAATAACGTTTTGAAAATTATACGCCTTTTATTTTTAAATAACACACTATTAAGCAAACCTCGACCTTATTACAAAGATAATAATACATATGATTTTCTACGTTTCACCTAAACATGTACATGGTAACCGTAGAGCTGGGCTACATTTTCAAAAAAAATATTCCTTTCAATAACATTATTCTTATTTCTGTTCGATTTGCCGGTTCTGGTTTCGTTGTCATGCCTATTCTTTTTACTGTCTTTAACCGCCAATATTAAAAAACAAAAACATACACTCTTCCACATTTTCGTACGGTGTGTTTATTAAACAATGATTTTTTCCTAGAGAGTACCGACCTAAAAGCACAGACGACTTAAAGACACATTCAAACTAGAATGTTTAAAAATGGGGTAAGAGTCGGTTAGTGGTATTTGCCTTATATTATAAAAGTTTCGTTAAGGCACTACGTGTGTTGTGAAAAGATAACAGGTGGTCTATTTTACTAACAACCACGTCAGATCTCTTGCGGGATAGGCAGAAGTGTACAGAGTTCCATCAGGTTCGTTCCTTACAGGCTTGCTGCGCTCTCATAGTTCGTCTCATACACTAACAAACTACGCAAAAACCTCTTAACCACAGCTATATCTATGGGTACATATAAGACGACGACAAGCGCTAAACGCCTGTAATTGGTAGAACTAAAGTGATTCTGTTTTTTTACATAATTTTCTTTGAAAAATTAGCCCCAAGAATGCTAACAGGCATCCCTTGAAATCAAAGCATTCATTAGGCATATCCTCTTTTAATTAGCACTTTAATGCAGATATCATATCACAAAATTAAATAATGAAAGATTGATGAGGAGGTTTGTTCGTACAAAAATTCTTTTGTTTTAAACATCGTGTGAAATGAGTGTTCAATGTGAGAATTGGAATGAACCCAACAATATCCTCGCTAATAAGTACAATATTTTTGTTCATTGTTTCACAACTGAAAATTAGGTGATTTCAAATGAATGCTTACCGTATCTCTGCCTTGTTGGTCAAGTGGTGAATCATGCGCTTAGCGATCACATCCTGGGTTCGAATCCTAGGTCGAGAAAAGAGAAAATTTACTAGCAGGCGCACAGTAGTGATAGTGATTAGACCGTTGTACTGCAAGTAAGAGGTCTCGGGTTCAAACCCAGGCATGCACCTCTGTATTTTCAAAAGCATGTGCGTATTAAAATTAATCATCACTTGCTTTAACGGTGAAGGAAAACATCGTGAGGAAACCTGCATGCCTTAGAGTTTCTCGAAGGTGTGTAAACTTCGCCAAACCGCACTGGGATAGCGTGGTGGACTATGGCCTAAACCCTCTCAGTTTAAGAGGAGGCCCGTGCCCAACGGTGGGACAGTTTCTTAACAGGGCTAATATTATTAGACTCGCCCCCTATTACATGGGACCTAATATCGTCGGTAAAAAGTGGATGTACACAGCCTCTGTCTCTGCCGCTTGGAAAATTTAAGCGTGATGGTATTGTACCCACCGTACTACAAAAAAACTTTTATTTGGAACGGAATAATTGTATTTTTCTCTTGCCCTCATGTTAAAAGAGTCTATGTTTAAATCCATATTATGTACTTAGCCATTATCTATACAACTTTTTCTTACTATCATTAAACAAATACACAGAAATAGGATGTTCTATTCTTAAGTACTACGTTCTTGACTCGTTTCTGTGATGAATTTTGATCAAATGATGTCTGTCTCTGCCCGTTATAATCCCCAAAGTATTCCTTGTTCTTTTATTTTTAGGTTAATCAATTCTCTCTGAAAATCGTTACAGTAATTTGTGTACAAGTATTTCTATAAAACAAAGCTGAGGAGCATACCTGTTGCCAGCTACCAATAATTTTTGTCGACACTTCATAAAGTGCGCTGTACAGTGCATTATAGATAATTCTATAAAACGAAAACTACACATCATCACGATCGTGTGAACTCCCAAGTAGTCGATGTTCGACACATGATGATGATGATTGATCCGACCGATTTCGGCCATGGCGACCACTTTAAAGACCCCTAGTCAGAGTAATGCCGCTGATGCGCTCGAAGATGGCTTATGTAGCCTATCTTCGCGGCGAAACTCCGTGCACATTGAGGGCACGTGAGTACGCCGTTCTCATAGTTGTATGATATGGCAGCAGGTGGGCGGGCCTTTAACTGATTGCGTTTGGCGTCAAGGTCAGCTTTACGCTGAGCCTCGAACTCGTGTACTTGGCTGTTCACCATCCTGCGCCATTCTGGCCGCTGTGCTGCCAAACGTTCCCAACGAGAGGGCTCTATGTTGCATCTCTTCATATGTCGCTTTTGGACATCCTTGTACCGGAGGAGGGGACCGCCATGATTCCGCTTGCCCTTCTCCAGTTCAGAGTAGAAGATGCGCTTCGCCACTCTTTCCTCCGCCATACGAGATACGTGACCACACCACCGAAGCTGTCGACGCATTAAATAGGCCTCAATGCCACCAACATTGGCTCGTCGCAGAACTTCGGTATTTCGCACTCTATCGGACCATCTGATCCTCATGATGGTACGGAGGCATTTAAGGTGGAAGCGATCCAGAGTGCGAATGTGGCGGCGGTATACACACCACGTCTCAGAGGAGTATAGGAGGTTTGGCAGCACGATTGCCATATACACCGATATCTTAGTGGGCAACTTAAGGTTATGCGAGCAGAAGACCTTGGTACATAGCTTGCCGAATGCCGCAGCTGCGGTACCCACCCTGCTATTGATCTCAGCATCAAGGTCACACTTGGATGTTACAGTGTTCCCCAGATAGCGAAATCTATCCACCTGCTTTAGCACATCCTCACCAACTTTTATGGTCAGTGTCTCGTGACCGTGCATGTCCAGGGACATCACCTCCGTCTTATTGACACTGATCTTTAAGCCAAACTTACGGCAGGCTTGGTGGAATGCGGACATCAGCTGTTGCAGGCCGTCTCGGGATTCTGATAGGAAGCACAAGTCATCAGCATACATGATCTCAGTGATCAGTGCGTAAGAGACTTTAGTGCGAGCCTTAAGTCTAGCCAAGTTGAAAAGGCTGCCGTCTGTGCGGAAACGGATGCGGACTCCCTGAGAAACAGTGTGTAAGACCTCTCTAACTACCACCGCAAAGTATAAGGCGAACAGAGTAGGCGCTAAGACACATCCTTGCTTCACCCCACAGGTAACGGGGAAGAAGTCTGTCTGTTCACCGTCTACGGCAACGCAGCATTGCATGTCGTCATGCAGGAGTCTAAGAAGTCTCACAAACTTTTCCGTGCACCCGAGCTTACCTAGCACCAACCATAGAGCTTCCCGAGGCACGCTATCGAAAGCCTTCTCCAGGTCAACAAAGCAAAGGTACAGCTGACAGCCCTGTTCCCTGCTCTTTTCTTGCAGTTGACGCACAGAGAATATAGCTTCGCATGTGCCTCGGTCCGGTCGGAAGCCAAACTGGGTTTCAGGCAGAATCTTTTCAGACAAGTTCTTTAGGCGGTTTAAGAGGACTCTAGCAAAGACCTTTCCGGGGGCTGAAAGGAGCGAAATACCGCGGTAGGAGTTGCAGTCAGATCGGTCACCCTTGTGCTTGTAAAGAGCACTTATGCGCGATACTTTAAAGGTATCCGGAACGCGCTCCTCCTCCCACATGCGAACAAATAGTTCCCACACTAACGTGTGCAGCTCCTCTCCGCCGTATCTTATCAGCTCTCCCGGTATAAGGTCAATGCCAGCCGCCCGTTTGTTTTGTTGCTGTCTGATGGCAGTAACAACCTCGTCACGCAATAGAGTCTCGTCCAGCTCAAAGGCGAGAGGGAGCTGAGGCATTAAACCGATACTTTGCAGATCAGCTGATCGATCCACATTTAGCAGAATGTTGAAGTGCTCCGCCCAGCGGTTTAGTATATCCTCCTTGCTTGTCAACATGTGACTACCGTCTAGAGACCTTAAAGGCACCCGAGCTTGGTAGGATGAACCAATCAGCTTACGTACCTCACTGTAGAACTCACCCAGCTGGTTTGTGTCAATGAGCCATTGCATGTGACTAGCTTTGTCCTGCCACCACTTGTCTTTCATATGTCGAGACAGCTTGCGCAATTCGAGGTCACTAGCTTTAACAACCGCAACGCTTCCTCTCTGCCTTTTGTGCTGTCGCAGGAGATCTCGGTGTTTGTCGAATGCTGCCCGCAGGGTTTCATCATTTCCATCAAACCAGTCTTCGTTGCGACGGATTTTTTTACCCAGTACAGTTGAAGCGGTATCCATGATATGAGATGACATAGTTCCCCAGGCAGCATCAACATCACCTACCTCATTAGCTGGCATCAACTTTTCAGACAGGGCTTCAGCGTATTTCTCCCTGACCGCGATATCTTCTAGCTTATCCAAGTTCAAAGAAGCAAGCTTTTTTATAAGAGATCTACGCGGGCGACGGAGGCGGATTCGTAGCTTAGTGACAATAAGTCGGTGGTCAGACCAGCAGTGCGCACCACGCATCACGCGGGTGACCTGTACTTGGCTGAAATCTTTTTGTCTCACGATAGCATAGTCAATCAAATGCCAATGCTTAGATCTTGGGTGCATCCATGTTGTCTTGTACTTGGCGGCAAGTCTAAACATAGTGTTCGTAATTGCCAGACCGTATTGAGCACAAAGACTGAGCAGCAACTGACCATTGCTGTTCATGTTGCCAACTCCATGTCTACCCAGAACTCCAGGCCAAGCCTCATAGTCCCGTCCAACCCTGGCATTGAAATCGCCCAGCAATAAAACCTGCTCCCTGGCGTTGAAGCTATCGAGGCAATGTGTCACTTCCTCATAGAACTTTTCCTTGATGTCATCAGACTTGTCTAACGTTGGAGCATAGACACTGATGACATTAAGGTAGTTGTCTTTGTCCAGGTGAAGGCGCAGTGTGGTTACGCGGTCTGAGATATGTACAGGGTACTCCTCTAAATGCTTTGCTAAGTGGTTCTTGATGGCAAAACCTACCCCTGATCGTCGAGTTTCGGAGGCAGCGGTACCTTTCCAGAAGAAAGTGTAGCCGCCACCTGCTTCCACCAGCTCTCCTTCATCGGGGAGATGTGTTTCGCTGAGAGCAGCCACATCCACGCTATAGCGATGAAGTTCCCGAGCTACTATGGCGGTCTTACGTTCGGGGCAGGCGTTGACATCTCGATCAAGAAGCGTTCTCACGTTCCACGCGCCGAATGTCATAACAGGTGTTCTTTTTAAATTTCCTTTGCGGCGTCGACCACGATTTAAATGATGCGATGATAGCCGCGGTTACTACCATCTGCCATGTCGGGACGAGCATTTTTTAGGGCACCTTTTCTAGCCCCCTCCCCAGCTGAGCGGGGAAAGCAGTGCCTCCCTAAACAGGGCTGCTTTGACATCCCAAGTGCTGCCGAGCCCGTGCTGTCGTCCCAAATGTGCAGCTCGGAAACGACCACGGCGTGTTCTCACGCCCCCGGGACCGCCTGCGTGCAGATATCAGACAAAGCCTAGTTTGCATCAGGCTAGACCTCTCTACTTCTACCCATCGCCACAGGACTTTTGCGTACTCGGAGTCCAGTAACGGAAGCGGTCAGATGCGCAGGAAATATTAAGGTGCACAAGTATACGCGCGAGACACAGGTGCACATACTCATCCTTATCCTTCTGGGCCCAGTGGAACGGAGACCGTTACGACCGGAGAAGGACTCAGACAGACGGAGCAGTATCACGGTGAGAAAGATACAAGGAGTCAGTATTTTCTCACTCTCCCTTAATCGCCTTTTACGATACCCACGGGAAGATATGGGGTGGCGCTATTCTGTTCTGCCGGCACCACACGGCATAAACACACATATTAGGAGAACGTATAGCATAATGTAATAATGGGGGAATCTATGGCGGTAGTTCGATCGATTAGTCATCTTAAGCAACATTCACAAGGCCTAAGAATGGTACTTTTTAACAACCTGGGGACTGAACACGAACCGATTGCCGTTAGTGTAATCCTGTCGAGTTCATATTCTATCCTTTTCATACTACATTTTGATAACGTAACGATAATGTCAATCAGTTCATGCTAAGCTCTCTGGTAACTATAAAGCTTCGTATTCATTAGGATCTACATATTAACAAATGCCTCTCAAAACTTGTCGTTCGAGCGATGACGACCGACAAATGTCCCGTGATCTGTATCCTCATCGCAGCACTTCCCAAAGAGGTTCCATATATCGTTTGTCCATTAAGTAGCACCACATTTACACTCTCTAATTATGTTCCTCAACAAAAGCGATCCGGAGACAAGGAACAGAGGACGTAGCATAAAAATATTGACGTTAACGTGACGCTAGCGAATAAGCATGCTGTCACATTCATGTGTCTTTAGTAAATTTGTAGTGTGACAAGGGTAGCATTATTATCAACTCGTTAGCGTCACGCTGACGTCTTTCGAACTGAACCCTCAGACGCTGTTAGCCTAATGCTATCGACTTAATATGCCATCCTTTTCATACTTCACATTTTCTGAATAAGCATGAAGATGTCAGCACGCTGTCTCGACACCGCTACGGTAACGTCATTCTGTTCATACTAAGTTCTCTGGTCTCTATAATTGTCCTTGCACTGTACGAGAAACAAATATTGGATCTTTGAATATTCCCTGCGATCGATGAGTAATATATATTGAGTGACTCAAGCGGCGGGTCGCAAGTTCGAAGTGGAGTGAACCCGAGGCACCCTCCAGTCCGCCTCCTAATTAGCTCTCGGTTCACTGTCGATTGATCGCCCGCTAACAAGCGCTCATTATCGCATGACGTTTTCACTTTAAAGATATTACCTACCGATGTTTTCCATGAAATGACCAATTATTTTTTCATCAGCACCGTATTTTAATATAATTAATAACCTACGTATCAAAAGTGTTGTTACTTTTAGGGATTTGTTTTCCAGAAAACATAATTTAAAATAAAAAAAAAGATCACATATACACAGATAACGTAATACTAAAATTAACAAAATATACATTTATAAACACCAGAGATTGTGTAGGGTTGAACAGGATACTGCCTGAGCATATTGTTGTACCATAACCTATCATTATGGTGTAAAAGCTCAGGTGATGTATCCAATGCCAACCGTTCACTACGTACTAAATGTAAAAAGAACACTTCAATAAGTAACATTATCGTAACAATAGTAATCTAGTGCATTAAAAAACAATGGCGGCAGAGCTCGCCAACTTTCAGTGTTCCGGATTTTCACCCTATGATACTTGGATAGGTTAATTAGGTAGGTGTTACTGATTGAAGTATTCTTAGTATTCATTTTTTTAATAGTGGATAGTAGGTAGTTAGTTATTCGATACATTAGCTAGGCTTTCGCGTTAGACCGACATATATTACACTGTGTATAAGTATACCATTTCAATCATTTTGATGCCCACCATTCTGCCCAGCCAGGTTTTTCTGTGTCGATATATTTTTTCTTCATTTCCAAATATAACGTTACGAAGCACCTTTATTCCCGACATCCACTCGTCCTCGCTCAACTTATAATACAGACCCAATAATATGGGCATATTTATGTCAATAATCGTATTATTACGCTAATGCATAATAAATATCTTTTCGTATACTTAAGCGACAGAACGTCTGTCTGTGTTTGTATAACGTTGTGTCTTTTCTTTTATTATTAATGTGAGATGTTCTAATTTTTGATATATAATATAGTGAGATGAGTGAGGCGTTCAGGAGTTCATAGGTTTGACCGAGGTAGAACAAAATGTTGTTGGGATATTTATATAGGAGAATTCTCAACAGTACTCTGGAGTCTGCAATTGTTCCCTGCATATTCGCAATAACCTCCCTATTTATTAGATTGGGAACTAACATAGGTGTACTAATATAACTGTATATGTACATTACTATGTACATGTACTCGATTTGAGACAGAAAGCCTTTGCCCAGCAGAGGGTCAGTATCGACCGATAATATTATATTAAACAAAAATAGCACTTAAATTGCTAAACTGAAGTGGCAGTGGGCGGGGCACATTGCTCATAGAACTGACGGCCGTTGGGGCAGAAAGGTTCTCGAGTGGCGACCTCGTACCGGAAGGGCAGGCCCCCTACAAGGTGGAGCGATGACCTTGTGAAGGTCGCGGGTAGGAGCTGGATGCGTACAGTACAAAGCCGGCAGTTGTGGTGGTCTTTAAAAAAATAATCTCTGCTACTCTCCGCTTGGGAAATGAAGGCGGTGTATATATTAATTATGGTTTTAGAGAACTACGTTTTTATGTCCCGTATTTAGCTAAAATAGGTACAAATTTGTCCTGAAGGTTGCTTCCCATTCGAATCCAAAAAGTTCCACTTGGCTCCAAATCATGTTTCCGGGTATCGTCGTCATCAAATAAATATCTGCTATGTGCAAAAATCATAACTTTGAGATATTGTATAAAAATATTTTCCTGTAAAATTTTATACGAAGCAGATTTTTAAGCATATTTTGAGAGACCACAGTTCACCGTATATTGCTAAGTCATAGCAGTCTTTTTATATGAAAATATGGTTATAATTTTTTCACATACGATGGGTAGTGCCAGTTCTAAGTGCCAAACAAAATTAATATTTAATTTAATGGTATTAAGATATAAAACTATAAGTATAGAAACGGGCATGACTCTTATTGCCATTAAATAAAGTATAATTTTCTTTGACACAACTGTCACAGGAACTGTGACATGTGTTCATAAAAAATACGTATAGTATACTAGACATCATAGTCAAAATGTCGAAATGTCCAAAAAGTAAACATAGCAGATATTCAACAGACAGATATTTGACAACGACAGTATGGAACTGTAAAATAATCACCTGCAATTACATATTAATGAATTGTTTTGTGGAATCTGTAACAACTTACAATCTAAAAAAACTTAAGAATATACCTAATTTATAGCTTATATTCTGTAGGTACCTACTATACATTACATCGATTCGTTTCGCACTTGAAAACGAACCAATGTAATTTATACTAGGGTATAATAAATATACTTCGAAAATATATATGAAATAATATGATGCCTCAGTTGTAATCTGAATACGATATAAGTGAATGATTGAATCTGTCGATCACGCAACGGATCTGCCGCTTTCATCCATTCCGCTTCCGATTGGCTCAATCCGATTGATGTTACGTACAAGGTTGAATTTACGTACTTTGTTGACATATACCACAGATTATCGAATTTATATAGGAGTCTGCATGTTTTCAGCTCACTGAATTAAGCAGTCGTGCGTATAAGATACATAGGTAAATTACAAAATTGGGCAGGCTAATAACCTTGTTAAGGTCGCGTGATGAACCAATAACCTAATTAAGGTTGCGGGTAAAATCTAGATATACATACAGCTATGACTTACGGCGCTGAGACGTGGCCACTCACAGTGGGACTAGTCCACAAATTCAAAGTCGCACAGCGGGCTATGGAGCGAGCTATGCTCGGCGTCGGTAACCAAAGTTACCGACATAGCTCGCAGACTCAGTAAGCTAAAGTGGCAATGGGCTGGTCACATCTGCAGAAGGACCGACGGCCGATGGAGCAAGCGTGTCCTAGAGTGGAGACCGCGACTTGGTAAGCGTAAGGTAGGACGGCCCCCAGCTAGATAGACCGACGACCTCAAAAAGGTCGCTGGGACAGACTGGATGCGGAAGGCGGAGGACCGTGTGCAATGGCGCGTGTTAGGAGAGGCCTATGTCTAGCAGTGGACTGCGATAGGCTGATTGATTGACATACAGCTATAGATATCGTTATAATAAAATACTAGAAGTGAAATAGCGCACGATTTTGTACGAAACCACTGGCGCTTTGCCAGACATGGGGTTTGAAAAAATACTCAGCCATCCCCACTTGGAGAATATAGGCGTGACGATATTCTTTTTCTATGAGAGTCGAGGAAGCCAGAGAGGTATGTAAGGAAAGAACCTGTTGGAACTCTGTACTCTCTGCCTACCCCGCAAGGGATCTGGCGTGAGGTTATAGATAGATAGATAGATAGATATTCTTTTTTATGTATTTTATTTATTTCCTACCTAGGACTCAAACTTAAGACCTCGTAATTTTTTTTTCGCACACGTGACGTAATAGTATTAATAAAAATATGTACGTATGCACTTTCATTATGACACATTCTCAGTCTCATTAATGTTCGATCTTTAAATTTGTTATTTGTGTGTGTGTGTGTGTGTGTGAATGATGTACGCTGTTGGCCGCGAGGCCTTTACAGCTTCACCGGACTTAAAGGCGAGCGTGCAACCACTACGCTCTAGCCAGCCAGAAGGGCAAGAGGCGACATACTCGAGGGCGCCTCGAAGAGGTGCCCTCGGTTGGGACAGTCGCTGTAGGGGGACGGGTGCACTACTAAGTGCACCGGTCAACCGCCGGCTATGGGAGGGGATCTACTACTACGTCGTCGTCGTCGCCCGTATTCTGAGCGGAAAGAAGGGATGACAAAGCATCGGGGGGGTCGGTGAGAACATGTCGCGGCCGGCGGTGGCGGCAGGGGTCGGGGGGGAGATCGTAGTCGGCGGTGGCTACGATTAACGGATTCGCATGGGTAGATGCGTTCGCGAAGTGACGTGTTGACGCCTTTTTAATAAAGGCGCGAATAGGTTCGAGACCTAGATCGGAATGGAGGTCGACGTTCCGTACGAACCAGGGGGCTCCTACGGCTTTACGGAGGAAGCGGTTTTGAACCACTTGGAGTTTATCGATGTGAGAGGGGGCCGAATGCCCGAACACAACACACGCATAAGTCATGATGGGTCGAACGCAAGTTTTGTAAAGTGTCACCTTATTTCTAAGGGACATTTTACTCCGCTTGCAGATTAACGAATGGAGACGACCGAGCACAAATGATGCTCGGTGACGGACCCGCTTGATGTGCGGGCCGAAGGACATGGTACTGTTTAGGGTGACCCCTAGATATTTGACCTCTTTGACCCAGGGAATGGGTCGGTCGAACATGGTCACTTGGCCGAGATTACTTCTAGGGCGGCGCAGGGAGTGGCGCGGGGTGGCACCTCTGGAGAAGAACACCGCAGCGCTCTTGTCCGGGTTCACCTCAATACGCCACTTCCTGAACCAATTCCCTAGGGAATTGGCGGATCTTTGTATTGAATTCTCTTATAGTTATGAATTGTTATTACCTAAATTAATTTAAATTAACACCGTCACGCCTATATTCCCCAGAGGGGGTGGCAGAGGTGTACTGAGTACACCCACATTTCGCCGACGATGTTAGGCCCCATGTAATAGGGGGCGAGCCTATTGGGACTCCGGACTCGTATTGGGAATTTTTCGTTAGAAAAATTACATTTGTCCGACCTAGGATTTGAACCCAGGACCTCATGATCACAAAGCGATGCGCTTTGCCACCAGACCAACGAGACCAGACCAACGATATATAAATTAACAATTTATATATTTAATTCTTATTGTGACGTTGACATTATTTTCCTCCACTATGTTTTTTTTGCATTACTGGAACTGACTACTGTCTTTAAATGTTGTATACACCTATAAAGGCTTGTCCCCTTGTCTCAGATTGAATATGTATCGTTGTTATTTTTGTGTGTAATAATTCGATGGTGTAGCTTTCATAAATAAATAAATTACAGTCGTACTATGGTAGGTCAACATGGTAGTAATAAAGATAAGAAAAAATAAGGAAAGACATAAATTTCGAGACACTCTCTACCTACTTCATCATGCAAAACAAGCACCATAGTAATTTTTTCTATTGTAAAAAGTACTCGTATATAAATGTGTGTGTGTGTGAATGATGTACGCTGTTGGCCGCGAGGCCTTTACAGCTTCACCGGACTAAAAGGCGAGCGTGCAACCACTACGCTCTAGCCAGCCAGAAGGGCAAGAGGCGACATACTCGAGGGCGCCTCGAAGAGGCGCCCTCGGTTGGGACAGTCGCTGTAGGGGGACGGGTGCACTATTAAGCGCACCGGTCAACCGCCGGCAATGGGAGGGGATCTACTACTACGTCTGCGACTACTTCGTTGTCGCTCGTATTCTGAGCGGAAAGAAGGGATGACAAAGCATCGGGGGGGTCGGTGAGAACATGTCTCGGCCGGCGGTAGCGGCAGGGGTCGCGAGGGAGGTCGTAGTCGGCGGTGGCTACGATTAACGGATTCGCATGGGAAGATGCGTTCGCGAAGTGACGTGTTGACGCCTTTTTAATAAAGGCGCGAATAGGTTCGAGACCTAGATCGGAGTGGAGGTCGACGTTCCGTACGAACCAGGGGGCTCCTACGGCTTTACGGAGGAAGCGGTTTTGAACCGCTTGAAGTCTGTCGATGTGAGAGGGGGCCGAATGCCCGAACACAGCACACGCATAAGTCATGATGGGACGAACGCAAGTTTTGTAAAGCGTCACCTTATTTCTAAGGGACATTTTACTCCGCTTGCAGATTAACGGATGGAGACGACCGAGCACGAAGGATGCTCGGTGACGGACCCGCTTGATGTGCGGGCCGAAGGTCATGGTACTGTTCAGGGTGACCCCTAAATATTTGACCTCTTTGACCCAGGGAATGGGTCGGTCGAACATGGTCACTTGACCTCGGCTCCTTCCGGGGTGGCGCAGAGAGCGGTGCGAAGTTGCACCTCTGGAGAAGAGCACCGCCGCGCTCTTGTCCGGGTTCACCTCGATTCGCCACTTCCTGAACCAATCCCCTAGGGTATTGGCGGCGGTCTGGAGTTTCTTCGTGATGAGGGCCTTGTTCCTATTGGAATAATAAAGAGCGGTGTCATCCGCGAATAAAGCTAGTTTAACATCACTCGAACGAGGAATGTCGTTCGTGTAGAGGCTAAACAGGAGCGGAGAGAGCACTGAGCCCTGTGGGACTCCAGCACTGATGGAGTGGCAAACTGGGCGTTATAAGCGGAATACTTATTTCCATAATGGTCATTAATTTTAATAAAATACAGAAACGTCTTTGATGATTTCCTTTGCTAATAATTATCAGAGTAAGCATTGACTAATGCATACATTTTGTTATTTCCATTTTGACTGTGGAATAGGCCATTACCGTAGGTAAAAGTTATTAGACCGTGCCAAAAAACCAAACAATACAGCATTAAAAGCAATAATTTATCAGGTACGATCACTCTGATACTTTACTAAAACGTTGGCCGATTTAAATAATCTCTATCTTTTAGTCGCGGTATCCGCTTCTCAAAAAGGGCGTGATGTTTAAAAAATCACTATAATCTTTAATATAATATAAATGTGAAACTCTTTACGAGAAATGTTTAACCTCGGAGTTCTTCCTTGAATCAGAAATCGGTTAAAAACAGTGTGCGCCGACCTGAATCTTCAAGGAAGGATTACATTATGATGAAACTATTCCAGTCGAACTTCAGTCAGTCTTAATCAGTCTAATTGTTATCTAATCAGCGTTTATAATTTGTCATGTTTATCCGCCAAATTTCATCAAAATAATTACATTCATTCATGTGATTGAGTAACGAAAAATGTTTTCTAATTAATAAAATAATATTACTAGGATAACTCGGTATGTTTGACATTAAGAAAACCAAAATCTCTGAAATGCAACTTCCACATGTTTCAAACACCGATCAAATTAACTAAATGTGAATAATTTCACCATCTTGTGTAAATAAAATAATGTGGAGCTATAAAACGTCGGTTCGACGGTGATACTGTAATTGCTAAAATACACGAATAGCTTCGCTCGCACATGTGTTGCTTCCCAATGCTTCATGAACGGAAATTAAATGCGACCCTATAGCTTCAATCAACTCCAAATGTTTTGAATATCCTCCATAATTGCGCTTTGAAAGTCTTCACAGAATTTGTGACTCAGTGCTATATAAATTGAGAATTTACTTTCTGATAATAAAGTCAGAATATTGAAATTGCGTCAAAACGAATCCAATTCTTCTCAATAGTCACAATATTTATATAACATTTAGCTTTATTTACTGCGTCGTAAATAATTATGACGTAATATTAACCGCTTCTGTATCGTTATATATGTAAGTGCTTCGCTTATAACACAAATAAACGGGACATATTTCATCTCTACAATATTTAATGTCTTATGTAATATTAATATAACTATCTGTGTACAATATAAGTATGACTGAAATGATTAGAAATAAATTAATCGACTGCGCAATTAGAATTTTAATTCCGTTCAATTGGGCGGTAATTGTTATAATCTCTACGCGATGTGGATTTATCTTTGGGAGATGCCCTGCAGGTGTGGACGTTTTTTGACTTATGATGAACAACTAGAATATAACAATTAGAATAGCTCTTTTTTATGATATCGCGAAAACAAGGTTACGGGCTTAGCTAGGAAGCTAAAACTAATATATAATAACATACATGAGACATAGGTCCACCGTACACGCAACTACTTCGGAAGCGAAGCGTGTATTCCGGCACTTAATTAGCTCACAAATAGCATCGGGAAGTCGGACTGTGTCAGATGGTCTCCGACTCGACGTATAAATAGAAACTAGGCGAAGCAAAATTACTCGACTACAGACATATTTTAATTAAACTTGACTGTTAACAGAACTATAAGGCGTAATTACTGTTAAAAGCTAACATCGGCGAAGCCTTAATGGTGGTTAAATAACCTCCAAAGTTTGTTATCTGTGCCTTGAAGTTATAACCGCTACTAAAACTAGGTTTATTATCTGCACCGTTTATAGTGATTCATTATGAAAAAAAATGGAATTATGAACCATTGAGTAGGCCGAGCACTTAAACTCTCCAAATATAGAACGTAAACCGGCGTTGAAGAGGATTAGACCATTATTACAAATATATATTTTATTGTCTGTTCTTTTTTATTATATAAAATGAAATAAAACTAATCTTTATTGCCAAATAATATATAAAAAAGATGGCGTCGACTTTATTGTGTTACAGCATAGGTACTTATTAAATCTATTAGAATATCTAACTGTGCAGTTCCGTTAGGCCAATACGATGGAAAACGTTATTATCCAAAATCGTACACATGTTTACTCTTTACTTATACTTTAGGAATCGACTGTGGTTAGAAAACTAACTTCGTGGGGTTGTATATAAAATTAGTGGTTGCCAATTCTCACGCCCAAAAACGGCGTTGTTAGCGAGGTGAAACTTTTTCAAAAGTAGTGAGCAAGTAGTCTGTCTATTATAACTGTGTCCTGAATTCTGAAAGTTATCTTTAAGTGACAAGAAGATTTCTACCCAATATTGAAATATATTAAAGGTAACTGAGTAAGAAAAATAGTAAAACAATCCAGAATTTTTTTAATCATTCGTCTAACGCAGTATGCGTTATGCGCAGTATAGAGATACCATTAAAATAAAAAGTTTTGTCGTTATTTTTTTTAACCAAATAGTCCAACCAAATGTAAGTCAAAAAGTAGAGACTGTGATTACTTGTTTTAGGTCCGAACGCCTGATAATTCTAAATTAATCTTTTCTTTAGAATTATCACCCATTCGGAACGTTATTCCTATGGAAAAGAATAAGACACTTTACGGTTGCTCTTTTAAAATGTGAGTTTTGAAACACTTTCTTGTTACATTATGTCTATGGGGGTTTAATATAACTACAATTGTCATGGTTCAACTTACAAGGTCTCCGAATAATAAATATAAATAATAATTATAATATCAGCCCATATTGTCTCATTGCTGTTACAAAGGCACAAATTAAGTGAGAGAGATAAGATCAAACTCCACCGCGCGTACCCTCTGCGAATTGATAGAGGCAGGTTTGTGGCAACCTGCTATAACTATATACTAACTTATAATAAAAAAATTATCTTAGTGTAGATGCTAAGCAAATTTAAATGTAATTTGGTATGCCTCAGACAAGCGGCGACGTTTGTTTTTAGATCTACTATATAAAGATATCACTACTTCCAAATCCTTAGTCTCATCATGAATGAACTCAGACTCTCTTCTATAAGACTCTGGTTCCGTGAGAGAGACAATGCTGTGTCGATGTAGCATCGGACGTTACAAAATCGTCATACGACATCATTTAGCTGTATTTTGTAAATAACGACCAGTAAAATCTATGTACAACATCACGCCAAACACCTTGCGGGACAGGCAGAGAGTAAAGAATTCCAATAGGTTCATTCCTTAAATTCTCGTTCCCTTCCTCCACTCTCATAGTTTCTCTTATACGTGTTTGCCGATGGTTCATATTACCTGGGTAACATGCCGCTGGGAATCATTAGACAATTATTAGGTAGTCGCTTTTGATCATCTGGGTGAATAAATTGATTTTTTAAAATGATAGTTTATTTTAAAGTGCGAACTTAACATTATTAAAACCAATCATAGCACAGTTGGCTGCTTCAAAACAACATCAATCCGGCAAGTTCGTCTGGACATTTCTAAAACTATAGGTACTTTGAATAAAATTATACCTAGTTTGAATAAAATTAACTATCATAGATCCGGTAAAGGAAAACTTAATGATTTGGAATGAAAAACAAAAGATGGACACAAGTTTTGTCCATGACTACATTAATGGGCATTCCATTAACTCGTTTTGGATGGTATGTGACATCTATATGTGGAATCGGTACCCCAAGATACAGGCTGAGTCTAGTTTGGGAACCCCTGGCAAACACTTTTTAGGTTATGTAACGTTTTTTGTAAATACTGATTAGCAAATATGTATTTTAACTTGGTTCAGATATAAACAATTATTATTATTATTATATTTAGTGTTGAGATACTCGTATATTAAAGTCAAAGTCAAAAAAGTATAGGCCTATCTGATATATGTATTTATTATATTAGGTATGTTTATTAGCCGAATAAACTAGGCGCGTAAACTATCACACTGGGTAATACCAGTGCAACAGGTTCTTTCCTTACAGACCTCTGACTTCCTCCACTCTTTATTGTTTATTGTTTACACATATCACATTTATTTATTCTTTATTGTTTTATTTCCTAAATAATAACTGTTTTCCGTTACCAAATTAACGATGGTTAATCTTATTCGAACTACTTGGGCAGGGGCAGTTTTTTTCCCTAATCTCTTAAAACTATAAGAGTATTATAATAGTGATGTCTTGTCAAAAGAGTGTTTAAAATATTCTGCTATTTAAAATATGTGTCTGAGACAGGATTTTTTATATTGAAATTCGTAGTTCCAGTAATTAAACCCACCCAGGCAGGATGACAGAGATTCTATATCGGTTGCCAGCCAAATAATACGCTGTCTTAAGAACCGCACGCTAAATTCGAATCGGTTACCGTCAGCGCTCATGCATTATGCATCGGGTACGAGTACATTTAGTGCTCACATCTAAATATACACTGTTTCCACACATGCCCTGACCTTTGATGTGTTTCGTATGTTCAACAAATGTATTTCCGCTGCGGTCATCTGTCACTGTTTTAAACAAGGGTTCCCGAGGGCATAACGCAACGTGCTAAGTAGGTACCGTTTACAAATGTTTTACAGAAAAGTATATTTTTAGTACGCGCGAGGTCTCGAAGAAAGTAAATAATATTTTAATCTTACTGGTCGTGACCTCGACCGCAATGTTTGTTGTGAGTTATTTCTTTTAATTGAAATGTTGTTTTCTTTATAATAAGTACCTACAGTCTGTATTAAGAGAAAAAAAGAGGATCAGATTATCGGTAACACATTACGCGTTGATTCTAATACAGAGAAAATTATATACATACGATCATCATCATCGTCATATCAGCCTATATTTGTCCACTGCTGAATATAGGCCTCCCCAATCGCTCTCCAGCGCAGCCGGTCCGATGCCATCTACGTTACATACGATACGGACTTAAATAAGACAGACAATCGACTTGACTGCCCCTGACTAGTCGGTGCATAGTAAATCTCGTAGATAGTAACGAGGTCCTAAATGCTATGACGGATAAGGTGTGGTGTTTTATCCAAGATATAATGTTATTCGATCGCCCTCTGTTACATCGGGACCTACCATCTATGGCGATGTACACATGTGTATAATAATAATAATATCAGCCTAATTATAGGGCAGCAGTGGGACAAAGACCTTCTCTCTCGAGGTGAAAGAGATTAGGTCATACTCCACCACGTGGACCTAGAGCGGATTGGCGGAGGCAGGTTTTGGTGGCCACCTGCTGTTGGAACTTATCAAGTCTCCTATAAGCCGTCCCACTTGGCTTAACGACTACCACATTACGTGGTAACCGGGACCGATGGCGAAACATGTGTATACCTTAGAATAAATTTAATCTATATCAGCCAGATCCCTTGCGGGGTAGGCAGAGAGTACAGAGTTCCGACAGGTTCTTTCCTTACATACCTCTCTGGCTTCTTCAACTCTCATAGTTCGTCTCATACACGATCGTCGGTTACGGAGACTCTTGACTTGTTCTTCAGATAGAACTCGGTCTATTTGGTCGTTGTAAGATAGTCTAGGTCTTCCCCGGTACCTACATCCTTCCACTTTCGCATTGTATATCTGTTTTGTCATTCTTTATTCTTAAATTTTTTCTATATGTCCGAATCAACGGAGCATACCCTTTCTCATCTTTACACCGATAATATATTTTATACCTACTCGCTTATACAAGGTGTAACATAATAAACGCAAGACCTGAAAGAAGTTTGTTCTATTTGTACTTTATATTTTTTAGAATGTAAGGATTGTGGTTGGTAGCGATGTGCTGGAGCAAGTGAATGAGTTTGTATATCTTGGATGCGCCTTCAGTAAGGATGGGAAATACACCGCTGACATAGAGAGAAGAGTGAGTGCAGGGAACAGAGTGAATGGTGAGATGGGAAAGCTACTCGGGAGCCGGCACTTAAGCCATAAGGCGCAGCTGGCCATACATAACGGAGTTCTTGTCCCAACGCTGTTATATGGTAGCGAGAGCTGGGTATGTAAGAAGGAGAATGAAAGTAGGATAAATGCGGTAGAAATGCGAGCTCTGCGGAAGATGTGCGGAGTGAAGCTGACCGACCGCATTAGCAACAGCATAGTAAGACAGCGAGTAGGTATGAAAGATAGTATCGGTGTAAAGATGAGAAAAAGCATGCTCCGTTGGTTCAGGCATATAGAAAGAATGCCAGAGGAAAGAATGACAAAACAGATATACAATGTGAAAGTGGAAGGATGCAGGTACCGGGGAAGACCTAGACTATCTTACCACGACCAAATAAACCGAGTCTTATCTGATGGAAAAGTCAAGAGTCTCCGTAACCGGCAAGCGTGTATGAGACGAACTATGAGAGTCGAGGAAGCCAGAGAGGTATGTAAGGAAAGAACCTGTTGGAACTCTGCACTCTCTGCCTACCCCGCAAGGGATCTGGCGTGAGGTTATAGATAGATAGATAGAGATATTTTTTTCAAAATTTGCAAGAAATGCTGTTAGTCCTTCAGTGCGCTATAACAAACTTAATTTATTATTGATTCAAAGCAATATGGAGATTTAAAATGCAGTTCTAAAATATATTTCGCAATATGCACACAAACACATACAACTTTCATGGTTAATTGAGGTATAACAGTGCTTAAAAAAGGGGTAAAAAACTTTAAATTTGCAAAATTGGTTTTCGTATTGAATTTGTGAAGCAATTAGCTAATCCGGGTGTCCGTGGTCTTGCGTGAATTACGATACAGCTTGTATATAATAATAATATTGGCCCTGAAAAGAAACTGTCCCACGGGCACTGTTGGGCACGGACCTCCTCTGGAACTGAGAGGGCTTAGGCCATAGTCCACCACGCTGGCCCAGTGCGGGTTGGCGAACTTTACACACCATCGAGAAACTCTTAAGCATGCAGGTTACCTCACGATGTTTTCCTTTCAAGTGATAATTAATTTTTAATACGCACATGCTTTCGAAAAGGCACAGGTGCGTGTATGGGTTTGAACCCGAGACCTCTGACTTTGCAGTACAACGGTCTAACCACTAGGATATCACTGCTTATATATCTTATCCGCCGCTTATATATATTCATATATATATATTCATGTATATAACGGCGCTTAGGTTTTCTGGATGGCCGTTTCAATGCCGGTAGCGGTGAAAGGTGGATTTATCTTTGTTTTCATAGTCGTCCGCATGGTGGCCGAACATAAAGGAAATCTTGAAATAACATTGGCGTCTCGTCCGGCGATTAAGTCACATGGAATGCAGTGAGGTTAGCTGTTCTGCGATACGTCCGAGCGCTTGCCCCGTTGCTAATAAACTAACAACGCAGCGCCGTCCGCCATCTTACATCGACTATCTGTCATCGGTGATTCGTCATCTGACAGATGTCATCTGCCATCGCTTCGCAACTAAACACACTCGAGTAATCATAGAGTTTGTCTATGACAAGATTACAAGTTTACTAAAATGAAAATAACTGCTCGCTATTCCATTAGCTTATTTTCAAATAATAGGATACGACATATATAAAACTCAGCCCCAACAGGGGTGGCAGAGGTTTACTGTGTATAAAAACTCTGCCACCCCTGCTTGGGGAATATAATTAGAACGGCTTAATTTAGTAGGTACGGCTATAATTATACATAATATGATTATTATAAACAATTATTCTATTTAATGCATGACACATTAAAACTACCAGCTGCCTTTATTTTGCCAGCACGCCTCTATTTTGTAAAAATACAGACAGATCTCTAAAGCGCAATCTTATTTAACGCTAACGCCGTCTTATAAAAAAAACATATACAATACTTGGATACTTTTAAACCTTTTCTACGCACCTTAAAATTTCGAGCTAAGTATGTAAGTTTTGTCAGTACATGTCGTGTCAACCTTCTCGCAAGAATATACAGTTCATGTTCATGATCAAAATTATGTTTAGATATCTTAAATAAATGATAATACAAAGTTTAGTGTACGGGCCATTCATCGTTAAAGATTTTTCTCCAGAAGAGACAATCCTGAATGCATCGTCGTCATGCACGAAACCTTGTTTGTGTTTAAATCAAACTTGTATGTACAATTTCAGATGAGTGCTTTTAACCACCGAAGAGTTTCTCGTAAGGAGACGAACCTCAGTCCAATATTAGTTCATGGAGGAGTTCATGTGTAGTCGAAATCACGCATTTTAACGTAACATTGCAGCTCGAGACTAACAATAAACAAAAAAAAAATATAGTTTATCCCGCGATTATCCCGGATTGAATGTTGTTTCCAAGATAAAAAGTATTTATTATTTTAAGTTAGGGTATAAGTTATTACCATACCAAATTTCATTGAAATCCGTTAGGTAGTTTTTGCGTGATTGAAACACCAAGAGACAGACAGACAGACAGACGTACAGAAAAACAGACAGACAGACAGCTTAAATTCCAAAAAAAAAATGTTTCGGCCTCTATATCGATAAGGAAATGTACCCCAATGCAAATTTCCGAAAAATAATCAATGTACAGATTTGGCTCGGTTACAGTTTTATAATATGTATAGATAGATAAGGAGATGGCCTATGTGCAAATGGATTGTATTTTATATTTATTTTAGGAATCTTGCGAATCGCTCTTTTTTAAATCCATTCAGGTCAGAATATTTGAATGATGTACAAGTACTTACTTATAAATAGCCCTTAACGGCATTCATAGGAAGTAAGACTGCTAAGTCCATGCAGTTACGGGGTATTAGCCCCGTAACTACATGGACTTACCAGAAAACGATGTCAAACCAAAATCCAAAGTCAACTAAAGTGTAAACTCTCCAAGAATTAAACTGAGTTAAGCCCTTGGCCTAAAACCCCACCCGTTTATTGGTTACAATGTACAAAGGCATAATTATAGCCGTGCTAAATAAAGGCGTAGGCATTCTCGAGATATACCGAGTACACTCATATACGGTGATGTGAAGTACTTCAAGATGCTTATTCGCTATGACCAATGAGAAACGTAATGCGACGCGTTACGATAACTCCATGAAATTATCGTTTATTCGTACTCATCATCGTCGCAGCCTATACTTGTCCATTGCTAAACATAGGCCTCCCGAATCGCTCTCCAACGCAGCCGGTCCGATACCACCTGCATTCAACGACTTCCTGCGATCCTCACAAGATCGTTAGGCGGTACTCAGAGTATGGCAAAAATAATTGCAATTAATATATTTTACATTTCATTGGGATTTTATTTTGGTTTCTAAGCTCCTGACGCTTCGAGTGCTCTACAGCGCCCATGACCACAGGAGGCGTTTTACGTCCAAAAATCATAGTTATTCCGGAGTACCTTAGATGATTAATTCAATTTCAATAGTAATTTCAATTGAAATTTGAATGTGAAGAAAACCAAAATTATGGTTTTTGAACGGGAAGAAGCCAGAACGAATGCAAGGATTGTGGTTGGTAACGATGTGCTGGAGCAAGTGAATGAGTTTGTATATCTTGGATGCGCCTTCAGTAAGGATGGGAAATACACCGCTGATATAGAGAGAAGAGTGAATGCAGGTAATAGAGTGAATGGTGCGATGGGAAGGCTACTTGGGAGCCGGCACTTAAGCCAAAAGGCGCAGCTGGCCATGCATAACGGAGTGCTTGTCCCAACGCTGTTATATGGCAGTGAGAGTTGGGTATGTAAGAAGGAGAACGAAAGCAGGATAAATGCGGTCGAAATGCGATCTCTGCGGAAGATGTGCGGAGTCACGCTGACCGACCCTATTCGCAACAGCGTAATAAGAAAAGGGAGTAGGTATGAAAGATAGTATCGGTGTAAAGATGAGAAAGGGTATGCTCCGTTGGTTCGGGCATATAGAAAGGATGCCAGAAGAAAGAATTACAAAACAGATATACAATGCAAAAGTGGAAGGATGTAGGTGCCGGGGAAGACCTAGACTATCTTACCACGACCAAATAGACCGTGTCTTAGCTGAAGGGCAAGTCAAGAGTCTCCGTAACCGGCGAGTGTGTATGAGACGAACTATGAGAGTGGAGGAAGCCAGAGAAGTATGTAAGGAAAGAACCTGTTGGAACCCTGTAATCTCTAGCCCGCAAGGGATTGGGCGTGATGATATAGATAGACAGAAACAAGGAGTGTACTCTGTACTCTCTGCCAACCCCGCGAGGGAGCTGGCGTGATGATATAGATAGATAGAGATAGAATTTCAATTGATTGATCTATTTATCTATATCATCACGCCAGATCCCTTGCAGGATAGGCAGAGAGTACAGTGTTCCAACAGGTTCTTTACTTACATACCTCTCTGGTTTCCTCCACTTTCATTGTTTTCTGATACACGCTAGCCGGTTACGGAGACTCTTGACTTACCTTCAGATTAATCTATAGTATAGTACTTCGATACACTGATAATACGTGTACATGAAACATACAGAATACGTGTACAGGAAACATACAGAATACATTACCATTACACGCAGTTATTGTAACGCGCCGCGTTTGGTCATAGTGAATACGGGCCCAGAGATAGCAAGAATAGAGGGCACGGTGTGAGTGATTTATGATTTATATGGCTACCTTATCACGACAACCTGATTGTTTCTTCTAAGGTATATGATGATAAATACCCGGTCAAGGTGTTAGTACGTTACCTATGGATCAAAGAAATAATATTTACCTATTGCTTAATATTCTCCAAATTGATTCTCCGATGACGCCCAGAATTTTAATGGTGATTGGAAGAGGAATAGAGTCACTCCTTTCTGTTCTTATTGTTAAGAGAGACAGAAGACTAATGTATCAGACGCTTTATTATTTGTAACAATTAAATAACTTACACTTTCATGAATCCCGGGCTATAAAAAACACGGAGGAGGTTCTCAAATCGACTGTAAGTTTTTTTATGTACGTATGTTACGCGATCATTCCGCCAATTATGAATCGATTTTGATGATTCTTTTTGCATTGGGTTCAGTATAGCTGTAAGGTGGTCCCACTTGAATTTCATCGGTATTGGACTTTGAAGATACACCAAGGAACTCCTTAACGACAAACAATACGAATGGGTATTACGTCAATCCCTTGAACCCCGCCATAGAACTAACCAGAATATTAACCTACTTCAAAAAAGGAGAGGTTGACAATTCTGTGTTTTTTTATAACGTCTTTATCTATGAACTGATTTTGATGATTCTTTTTGCGTTGGGATTAGTATAGTTTCGAGGTGGTCCCATTTGAATAAAATCAGTATTGAACTTTGGACTTGGAAGATACACCAGGAGTCCCCTCCTTAACGGCGAACAGCACGAATGTATAGATTCCGTTATTATGGTCATTATATCAATCCTGTAGGTACCTTACTGTACAACTCAACAAAATAATATAAAATAGGTATTTAAATATTAGTAAATAATTCACTCGTCACCTAAAATTGTAAAATAAAAATCCTTTTTTAAAAAAGGTAAACCGACTTCAAAACGCAAAAAATAAATATTTGACTTTGTCGGTGCCAAGTAACCGACTGCACTAACCGGTACCGAGTTCAAATATTTATTTTTTGCTTTATGAAGGGGGTTTACCTTTTATTTAAAAATATTTATTGTAAATAGGTATTCGTTTAACGTAACCAATTGGATACTACAGAAATAAGTTTAACTGTTTTGACAGCAGAAATTAAGCTATTTTTACACATTTATTCTCGATTTTTTTTTAATTTATTGCCTTCGTGGCGGCAGCAAAGATGTAAGTATCTTCGTTCCCATAAAAATGATAGAATCTATAAAATTTCCATGAAGTTTATTTCATGCGTAGTTTCTGGAATAAAATTAGTAAGTCAGTATGTTTTGTCAGCTGTTTGAGACTATTTTGATGAAACGCGATCGTTATAAATGCTTGTGACGTCACAGTTATATTCTTATGCAATAATTTTAACCACCTTATGATGTGGTAATGTATTTAAAATGAAACACAAAAAGTAATCAATGAATCCCTATAATCCTCAAGCAGGCGAATGGTCATGTCAGGTCACAATATAATACAGGGTAAGCATATTGATATTATACCAGACACAAGCTAGTCTCGAAACTGTAACCCCATGTTTGCATGAGCGCTTTTTCTACGCGTCGTGCTGTAAGCGATTTTCAAAAAAATGTACTCTCTGCCTATCCCGCAAGGCATCTGGCGTGATGATCTAGATAGATAGATGAATAAAATATTGAGCTCGGGTTCATCACTACATTTTGAAATATATGATTTCCAACGAGGCGCTCGTAGCGCTGGGCGACCGCGGTGTTCTTACCGATCACCAAGGTTAAGCAGCGTTGGACTCGGTCGGCCTGAGATGGGTGACCGTTTGTGGCATTTTCATATTCGAGCGTCTCTGTGCTTCGGAAGGCACGTTAAGCCGTTGGTCCCGGTTACCACTTAATGTGGTAGTCGTTAAGCCGAGTTGGAAGCCTTAAAGGCGGCTTGATAAGTTCCAACAGCAGGTGGCCACAAACCTGCCTTCACCAATCCGCACTGGGTCCGCGTGGTGGAGTATGACCCAATCTCTCTCAACTCGATTTGTGAGAGAAGGCCTTTGCCCAGAAGTGGGCAGTATAGGCTGATATTATTATTTATTATTCATCACTTTGTCTTGGAAGACGCTATTTCACCGCGCGTTAATCAAGCGCTGAAATGAAAGCAACGGTTAAATTACATTATATTGAAAAGCGCTTCAAAACGCTTTGAAAAATCACCCGTGCGAATGAAGGGTAAGGCGTTTAAAATCTTTTGATAGAATAACCACACATAATCCGACTGAAGTTTCGATTCTAGAACTTCACCATCGCCATCCGTAAAACGCGCAACGTGACGAACGTTGCAGTCTGTTTGTAAATTATAATGATTAATTATCTCCTAACATTAAAGCCCGAACAATCCGAGAAGTGAGTCACATTTGATCATCACCTAATGAGCAGTAAAACATCTGCGTGTTAGAACTATCTCCTCGCTGATAGACATCTTCCGTAAGTTGTGATCTAATTAATTACGGGCTAATGACGTCGTTTGTTTGAACAACGACAAGTGTTTGTGAGTTGCATTCAGTCCAATTCAGTTAAATTATGGTTGAGAAACATATGGGATAATTTTATTTTATTGTAGAATGCAGTTTTAGTATTGCAAAATGCTGTTTTTGTGTTCGGTATATAAAAATAATTTTAATTATTTTTATAATAATATTAATTAAATACGCCACTAGACCAACAAGGCAGACAGACGTCTTTTCTTCTAAGAAAAATCATCACCTGAGCGTTAAAAATGTTTTCACGAACACACAAAATATTAAGGGGAAACCTAACCCTAACTCCCAAAAATAGGCTCTATTTATAGAAGATTGTTGATGAAAGTACTGCGTATTTGTTACAAGAAATATATATAAAAATTAAGATGGAAAGGTCGTGAATTTAATTTATAGAGAATATATATTGCAAATTGCAAACTATTCAGTGGTAGATTGTTTTTTTTTTTTTTTTTCTTGTCTTTTTTTTTAAAAAAACGTAGCCCCACGCTAGGATTTATTCCTGTGTCGTGGGTGCGTTTACAAACATGAAAATTCACATACACAAATACCTAGACCGCAACAAATAATTGTGGATCACACAAAGATTTGTCCCGTGCGGGATTCGAACCCGCGACTATTATACACAGTGGACGGAGCGGCTTAAGCTCTTAACCACTGCTGTAAATCGTCCGTTCCGTATATATTTTATGTATAAGATACATACGGAAAAAAGGTTAAGATATGCTCTATAACTTGTATGGATGACTTTTTTATTTTAATTAAACAGATATAATTCATCGCATTGCCTCGTTGTTCTAGTGGCAAAACCCCGCTTTGTGATCACGAGGTCTTGGGTCCATTCTAGGTCGGACAAAGTTTTTCCAATGTAAATTCCCAGTATGAGTCCGGTGTCTGGAATTGTGCCCAGTATATGGCAATAGGCTCGCCCCCTATTACAGTGGACCTAACATCGTCGGCGAAACGTGGGTGTTCTCAGTACTCCTCTGCCACCCTCGCTTGGAGAATATAGGTGTGACGGTGTGTGTATTGAATTGAATTATTTGAAAAAAATCTTAATTTTCGGTCCTCCCGGCACACTTTTCACTATTGTCAAGGTCATCAGACAAGGGAAATTTTTAAACACAAATTCCCAAGGTCATTGACGTTAGTAATTTCCTTAAGTACATTTCATTAAGAGAACAGGGTGCTTAGAAAAGATCATTCATTCATATTATTTTTTGAACTTAGAAATGTATATGTCGCCAACACCCCGCTTTACAGGACTTGCATCAACCACTAAAACATGATGTGCTAAACGTGCACCTAATTTCTACGAAATCCATACAGCCGGCAGCAGTATAAAAATGCTCAAAACAGGAAGGTTACAAGCATTGCTTACTTATAAGAGCTACGAAGACCTTTAACTTTAAACTAGGTATTTGTTACTTTAATGAGTAATTAGAAGCTCTATAAAATATCAATACACGTGCGTTCAATCAATTAAGGTTTGTTAAGGGTTGTTCAGATAACGCGATTTTCGCGGCCGCTGTGGGTACTGAAAATCGAAAGCGGATAAGTATAATCTCACTGTTCACACCTAAGTGGATAACGTGGCCGAGATAAGAAGCAAATCTTTTTTACATGCACAATCATCCAGATTGGGTCATTTGTGGGAACCCGCGACACATTATCTATCTGATCATCTATCTATCTATATCATCACGCCAGTTCCCTTGCGGGGTAGGCAGAGCGTACATAGTTCCAACAAGGTCTTTCCTGGCTTTCTCCACTCTCATAGTTCGTCTCATACTCGCTCGCCGGTTACGGAGACTCTTGACTTGCCCTTCAGATAAGACTCGGTCTATTTGGTCATGGTAGGATAGTCTTGATCTTCCTCGGTACCTACATCCTTCCACTTTCGCATTGTATATCTGTTTTGTCATTGTTTCTTCTGACATTCTTTCTATATATCCGACCCAACGAAGCATACCCTTTCTCATCTTTACACCGATACCATCTTTCATAACTACACGCTTTCTTACTACCTCTCTATCTGATCATCCTACTGATATTAATAACGCGAAAGTTTGTAAGGATAATTGAGTGTATGGGTGTTTGTTACTCTTTCACGCAAAAACTAATGAACAGATTTTGATGAAACTTTACAGTGATATAGCTTATACATGAGAATAACACAGCCTATGCTACTAATATTATTTGTATGGTTAGATGTTTGTTACTCAATAACGGCTGAACGGATTTGAATGAAATTTGTAGCGCAGATAGTTTATTACCTGAATTAACATATAAGATAACTTTGTATTTTGAAAAAAGTTAGGTTCCTGTCATAAGTCACCGCGGCGAAGTCGCGGGCACAAACTAGTAATTTACAAAGAAGAGTCTGTTAGGGAAGATCCTGTTGGAACTCTGTACTCTTTGCCTATCCTGTAAGGAATCTGGCGTGATGATATATATAGATAGATGTTGGAAAATAAATGCGTGCGCCGATGCAAGTGACAGCTAGTTAATCATATCTGAACATGCTTTTAGTTACACGTGTAGAACAGAAAACCGTGGTGGCCACGTGATTAATCTATCGCGTCACGTCGTCGTGCCGGCTACCGCTCGTCCCCGCTCCGTTGCCCGCCCGGTTCTCACGCGCAATTAGCTTCGTTTACTAGGATTAATTAATTTGCCCGAAGGAAGGTCCCGAGCAAACATACAAGCGAATTAATCATTATTTACATGCTATTTCATAGGTACCTATATTAAAAATAATATGATGAGGTCAAGTTTTTTAGTTTGAATTTTTAAATAATGTTGTTTTTACTCTCTATCTCTATCGCTATATTATCACGTCAGATCCCTTTCGGGGTAGGCGGAGAGTACAAAGTTCCAACAGGTTCTTTACTTACATACCTCTCTGGCTTCCTCCACTCTGATAGTTCGTCTCATACACGGTCGCCGGTTACGGAAAATCTTGACTTGTCCTTCAGATAAGACTCGGTCTATTTGGTCATGGTAAGATAGTCTAGGTCTTCCCCGGTACCTACATCCTTCCACTTTCGTATTGTATATCTGTTTTGTCATTCTTTCTGATGGTTTTTGAACGGGAAGAAACCAGAACGAATGCAAGTTGTGGTTGGTAACGATGTGCTGGAGCAAGTGAATGAGTTTGAATATTTTGGATGCGCATTCAGTAAGGATGGAAAATACACCGCTGACATAGAGAGAAGAGTGAGTGCAGGGAACAGAGTGAATGGTGCAGTGGGAAAGCAACTTGTAAGCCGGCACTTAAGCCAAAAGGCGCAGCTAGTCATACATAACGGAGTGCTTGTCCCAACGCTGTTATATGGCAACGAGAGCTGGGTATGTAAGAAGGAGAGTGAAAGTAGGATAAATGCGAGCTCTGCGGCAGATGTGCGGAGTGAAGCTGACCGACCGTATTCGCAACAGCGCAGTAAGAAAGCGAGTAGGCATAAAATATAGTATCGGTGTAAAGATGAGAAAGGGTATGCTCCGTTGGTTCGGGCATATAGAAAGAATGTTCTTTTCAATTTATGATATTTATCATTTCTTGCGAGGTTCATGTATTAGAGGGCGTACATTGTCAAAGCGTGCTGTCACGTTCTTCTTTATTTGGTTAATTTGTAGTGTGAAAAGAATGGCATATCAACTCGATTACGTTACACAAACGAGAATCTGTTTGTAAGCTCTCTTGTGCTTCCTACAGTTCGTATCATTAACGCTTACTGGTTACGAAGAATCTTGTCATGATAAGACACGGTCTATTTGTTTATACATTAAATCCTTACACTTAAATAATATTTATTGCAAATTAAATTTTGTAATTAATTTAGTAGGGAGGTGAGTCCTTATTTGTTTATGTAACATTATTATTGAAAGAGCAGAGTCTCCTAGCACAGTTATATCTAACTAAACTAAACGGTGAGCTTGAGCAGGAAAATGGGCATGAAAGTGAGCAGAGTGTAAACTTTACATGCCCGCACTGCTAATATATATGGCAGCGTCTCAGCTCACTCCCTAAATGCACGAGTGATTTGTGTCAAAATAAGACGTTATATTATTATTTGAGTTCGATTCTCAAGTTAAGTATCTTGCTACATTATACTTTGCTTTTACGAGTAAGTTCAAAACTTTTTTACGATACCTATAATAGGCACAAATAAACTTTTTTCAACTTCCGCAAAACCAAAAGGAACTGGCCGGTAACATATAACAAAAGAGTAATAAAAAGTTTTACAAGGAAACAGATGAAGATCAGAGAAAACAAGATGGTTACAAAATTAAATTTCAGTTTTAAACAATAAAATTGACGGTAAAGTGTTAAGATCTCCTAACGGACATGTTTATAACAACCAATTTTGTTATTTTAATGCATTTAAAATAAAATTCATTTTCGCACTACCGTTTATACACTTATGAGCTCTTGTCGGTTTACCGTCAAAATAATAAGCGCCGACTCAAGCAACGAAGACAAAGTTGCGTTTTTGTCATCATCGAGGTAACTGTCATGTGAGTGATTTACAATGCCTTTCGCTGCCAACTTTCGTTAAAAGCTCCACATTTTATGGCAACTGATAATAAATGTTTTGAGAGATCATCATTAAAAAATTTCTTTGTCCAGTAACAGAAATTCCATGCGTCAAACGCATTAAGTGGGTATATAATTACCATCTAACTTCGGGTTTTCCAATAATCTCAAACATCATAATTACATGATGACTCGCCACTATAAAAATCTGGTTGATCAATATTGATAAGTTCTCAGTTCCTTTTCGTTCTATATACTTTGATCGTAGAGTGGACAGGCTTCCTAACAAGGTGGACCGATGCTGGACCAATAGTTGAATACCGATACCTGAACCGATAGCTGAAGGTCGCAGGTACAAACTGGATGCATCCAGCTTAAAGCCAATCGTCATGGCGATCTTTGTGGGAGGCCTGTGGCCTTCGGTGGGCACCCTGTTTAGCTGATAATGACATTAATACACATGCCTCTATTTTCGTAAAGAACATTGTCGAAAATTTCCCCAGAACCAACAAAAATTTGACCCATGCCATCATTATTTATCTATTTTAAAACGAATATTTCAAAGTATTATCCTACCTCTATGATATAACCTCATATTTATTAATGGCTACTGAATTATAACCTCAAAATCTAATAATTTTTGTGCAATATTGCAATTCCCCCGCTTGACCGTGTAATAATAAAAGAATGTATGGGTGATTAGAAATCATACAAGTATTTTTTCATTGCTGTTGGTTCTGGGGCAAATCGTGTACGGGCTCAGAACTATGTCCTTTGTGATGTCTTTGATCTCTCCAGATCACCCAATATACAATACCTCTGCATAACTATTACGGGTTAACAGGGTAGGTTATAAAAAACTGTTTGATCAATGAGGATAAGTTCTTAAGTTCTTTTCGTTGTATACATATCAACACATACGCGTCTATTCCCGTACCCATTCGGTACGGCGATGCCTTTGAGCTCTTAAGATCACACAATATACCTGTAACTACTGCAATGTTCTGCACTAGTTGCTTGCCTTAGCCCGTGTCAAAAGCCAGACAAGCTAAATTGCTATCCGTTTGGATCAAAGGAACCGCTTATTTATAAGATAAAGGCTAAGGACATTATATTAATTAAAGCTCTAGTATCATGTAGAGATGCCACGTATAACGCCGGTGGCGGGGCTACCGTTGCTTTTGGACGGGCTTGCAAAGTCAAAGTCAAAAATTATTTATTTGTTTAGGCTAATACATAAGCACTTACAAACGTCAAAATTATTACATTTTTTACATCTACCACCGGATCGGAATGCGGCCTCCACTGAGAAGATCCGGCGAGAAACTCGGCGGGCTAGTCTTTTAACTTAATTTGTTTGACCTTTCTGATAGCCATTTTTCTTTTTCAAAATTGTGTTATACAGCATTGTTTAATTTTGCTGATTGAGGAGCTTCCCAAACCCAATCTGTGTAATCGTCAAGATAATCCGAAATTTTGTAATACCCTTTCATACACAGTCTAGTTTTGATTGCCTTTTGAAACTTATTAATAGGCATGTTTCGGATATCTATGGGTAATTTGTTGTAGAAGCGTATACATTGCCCCATTCAAGAATTACTAATTCTGTGAAGACGAGTAGA
Source organism: Phalera bucephala (assembly GCA_905147815.2). Taxonomy (NCBI): domain Eukaryota; kingdom Metazoa; phylum Arthropoda; class Insecta; order Lepidoptera; family Notodontidae; genus Phalera; species Phalera bucephala. The sequence goes on along the minus strand of LR990612.1, from coordinate 11,533,806 downwards.
ATGTACAATAAGATCATCTTTGTTCCGTGTATTAACATGATGTATGTCGCTATATTTTTAAAGTTGCTGATATTCTTATTTTTAAAGTTACTGATATGCCTCGTTGGTCTGGTGGCAAAGCGCATCGCTTTGTGATCACGAGGTCCTGGGTTCAAATCCTAGGTCGGACAAATGTAGTTTTTCTAACGAAAAATTCCCAGTATGAGTCCGGAGTCTGGAATTGTGCCCGGTATATGGCCATAGGCTCGCCCCCTATTACATGGGACCTAACATCGTCGGCGAAACGTGGGTGTACTCAGTACACCTCTGCCACCCTCTCTGGGGAATATAGGCGTGACGGTGTTATATTCTTATTAACATATAGAAGGTTTTCATATATAAATTGTGACAGTGCCGGTTTGTTCACCAGCTAAACTTAGCCCTACTAGCTATCCCCAACAGAGGGGATGCCAAATGCTAATACCTTAATCTTATGCCACGCTTAATAGAGGCCTATCTACCAGCCATTGATTATCTCATTGGTATAATATATTACATCCAGATGCGTTCAGATAAAAATCAGCGCCTAGCACTTGTTCCTGGCATTAAGCAGATCTGGATACCTTTTTAGCTCAACCGTGAGACACGTATTCATGTGTTTTTGTTACATATTTTTTTTGTTAAACTGAAAATGTTAATATTTAATTTACTAAGTAATTAAATATAGAACGTTTTGTGGTTAATTGAATTGCTGATCTTTAGATTTTATACCAACTAAAAATACTATGTCTTTTGTGCTGTGACTAATACAACTTCTTTCTTTCTTTCTAATGACTGTAACTGTTATTAGTTCTGCTACATATGATTAGCAATATGTATTTGCAAACAAATCTGATGGCTTATAGTTTTCTTTACTTGATATTTATTGTTTTCTCTCGATACCACCATATACGTATTAATCATGGCTTTTGAATTTAGATAAGTACTACAATTATCTAAATAACAATATTAAAAAATATAAAAAAAAAATATTATGAAAATATAATTAAATACTCTATTGTTGTTCTTCCCATACATAACAGAACGCTTCCAAAATAGTTATAATATAGTATTCTCAAGTTATTTTTTGGCTGATTTCTAGACCGTTTCACGCAAGCTTCATGAGACTCGATGACGAACACTAATTTCTCTATAACGATATTTAGGTATTACACGGGTATAGTTTTGGCGATTGCAATTATACATCTGTTCCACATACTTGAGATAGATAATATTAATAATAATACCACTAGCCCTGTTAAGAAACTGTCCCGCCGTTGGGCACGGGCCTCCTCTCAAATTGGAAGGGGCTTAGGCCATAATTTAGCATCCTGTTGAGATTGAGATAGATACTTAATATTTTTTTTTTGACATTACTAGTATAAAAGACTGTAGCAATTACGCCCCACGCTTCAATAAAAGGAGCATTCTTCAGTATGCTCAATATATAACGTAGTCCTTACTTGTTGTGTAAATATAAACATTTTGGGCCTATTTACCTCTAAATCCCTTCAAAAGTTAAATCAGCTCAAGGGTATCTCTTAAAGTATATACGCACTTAAATTTTTCCTTACCAGTTAAGGAGGACAGAAAATGACAGCATTAGTAACAAATAATTAACTTTCAGACTAGGGCTGACCCACGACGGCGATTCGCAGTGCAAGAGCGAAGCTCAGCGTGGTTCAGTGATGGCACCCACGGTCTTGGCAACCCTCCACAACTACGCATGGTCTGCTTGCTCCAGAGAACAGTTTCATGAAAGATCCAAGTATGTATAAATAATTAAATAAGTATAAGTCCAGGGATCCCGTAAGGGATCTGGCGTGATGATATAGATAGATAGAGATATAAGTCCAGTGTTCTTGCTGTTAAGCAGAGTACCAACCATCGTTTCCACGTAACAACGTGGAACACCTCTTCTTACCATATCCTCTGATTTGAAAATTTCGAGCTGCGCTTCACAATTGTTTGACCAGCGAATTTTAAATTTTTTGTATAGATGTTTTCCAAAATTGCTATGTAGCTGATCTCTAATGAAAAATTGGCTGAAAGTACTACAGTTTAACAGTTAGTAAATAGTGACTTAAAAAATCCCGGAAGACGTGGAGTGGGTAGGCCCCCTACAAGATGGACCGATGACCTGGTGAAGGTCGCGGGTAGAAGTTGGATGCGTACAGCACAAAGCCGGTCGTTGTGGCGGTCTTTAGGGGAGGCCTTTGTCCTGCAGTGGACGTCTTTCGGCTGAAGAAGAAGAAGACTTAAAAAAAAAACAGTTTTTTTTTAAACGTAGCCCCACACTAGTATTTAGACCTGTGTCGTGGGTGTGTTTACAAATATTAAAATTCACATACACAAATACCCAGACCGGAACAAATAATTGTAGATTACACAAAGATTTGTCCCGTGCGGGAATCCAATCCGCGACTGTTAGACACAGTGGGCTTAAGCTGCTCCAGCTTAAGCTCTTAACCACTGCGCTAAATCGTCCATCGTTTTTAAATAAAACGAAGGAAATATATATCTTACACTAAATATACCCAAGTATAATTTTAAACCAGTGTTCAGAAAACAAGGTAAATCAACAGGTCGCTAATCATTCGCTAAGTAGAACACAACTAAAAAGCAATGTTATGAAAAATCAAGCTATATGTTTATGAAATTGGAGTGCTAACTCAACTAGTTAAATATGTGACTTGTGTCGTTATTACTGACGGCCGGTGGATTTGTGAGTAGGCTTTTCATATTTAAAGTGACATAATAGAAAGGATCCAAGGAGACATATTTACGTTGCGATACCTCCAATTTTTTCATACAGTTCCACGAGTTTATTCTACTTATGTACTAGTTTGTGGGTAAGCAAAATAACTTATATTAAAATTTTAACTGTTTTCTTTAATAAACTTATTTCTGCTTTAAATAACCATCATCAACATTTATATAGTTACTATTCGTGGGTTACTAACAGGGATCTCGTAGTTTACCAGTGCCTGGTATTAGAGCCTGGTACTAATTTGATACAGGATTCACACACATCACATATCCATAAATAACAATTTAGATGGATAAAGTTGTAAATTAAGCATATTAAAGCAGTGATAGTCTAGTGGTTAGACCGTTAGACTGCAAAGTCAAAGGTCTCGGGTTCAAACCCAAGCACGCACCTCTGTCTTTTCGAAGAAGCATGTGCGTATTAAAAATTAATTATCACTTGTTTTAACGGTGAAGGAAAACATCGTGAGGAAACCTGCATGCCTAAGAGTTTCTAGAAGGTGTGTGAAGTTCGCCAACCCGCACTGGGCCAGCGTGGTGGACTATGGCCTAAACCCTCTCAGTTTGAGAGGAGGCCCGTGCCCAACAGTGGGACAGTTTCTTAACAGACCTTAACTTAAAAAAAAAAGTTGTAAATTATGAGTTTTAATTGTTAAAGAGCAGTGGTAGAATTTCTCACCGGTATATCCTGCATGACATTCCAAAGCGATACTTTATGATTTCCTTAACTATTCATTATTATTAAAATCGTTTACATAAATAAACGGATGGCTTGATCCATGGACGGACGGACGGCTTGGTCGGTGCTAAAACTCCTCCGCGCCCTGGATGAAGTACCGCGGGTTCGATCCCCGCACGGGACGAATTTTTGTGTGATCGGCAAATATTTATTTCGCTCTGGGTGGTTGTGCATGTGAATTTTATGCTTGTAAACGCACCCACGGTATGGAGCTACGTTTTTTCGTTTTTATTTCTGTATATGTTCGCCTCACTGCTAAGTGTCCTTGATTTAAGGAGTAAATACTGTACATAGGCTCTACTCATTAATTGAAAACGTTTACTGAACGAATTTAAACGGCTCACGTTTGGTTTGAATTCATACCGTAAGTAATTATCACCCATTCACGACGTCACTTCGGCTGTCATGAAATGATCACGAATGAACATCAAACTATTTATATACATTACTGATCATTAATCTCGTTGTTTAAACGTTCAAAAAGTTGGAAAGTACATCATTTACGTCTGATTTTTTAATGGTTACCATATCTATCAATTCAATTATAACCTGACTGAATATTGTTTATGTTGTATTGTATCCTATGAATAACGTTTATTTAGTGACTGAAAAATGAGCCTTGTGGAGATTGAAATTTTCTGGACGTCGATAAAAGTTAACCGAACGTTTGAGTTTCCTGAAAATATTTATAGTACTGAATCAAATACATCTGATTCTAAATTGTAGTCATTTTAGTCGGTTCTATCTTAACAACATGGTCATCATAGATCTCTTTCAGTGTAACTCGGTTAGTAATCCCTAAATAACTTCTAGGATAGAACTTATAGAACGTCGGATTTATTCCTGTATCGTTAACAAACGTCAAAATTCACATACAAAAACAGACAGACTGAAACAAATAATTGCGGGTCACACAAAGATTTGTCCCGTACGGGAATGGAACCCGCGACTATTCGACCCAGTAAGCAGGGCGGATTAAGCTCTTAACTACTGCGCTAAATAGTATTATTGCCAAAAGATATTCGGACATTCTATTACAAACGCCCACATTTGTTAACCATTATTACCACAGGAACAAGGAATGGGCACTATTACACACAGGGATATATCTATCTATATCATCACGCCAGTTCCATTGTAGGGTAGGCAGAACGTACAGAGTTCCAAGAGGTTCTTTCTTTAGAGACATCTCTGACTTCCTCCACTCTCATAGTTCGTCTCATACCCGCTCGCCGGTTACGAAGACTCTTGACTTGCCCTTCAGATAAGACACGGTCTATTTGGACATGGCAAGAAGTATCGGTAAGTATATGGAAGTATACGGTCTTCCCCGGTATCTACATCTTTCCACTTTCGCAATGTATATCTGTTTTGACATTCTTTCTATATGCCCGAACCAACGGAGCATCCCCTCTCTCATCTTTACACTGATACTATCTTTCATACCTACTCGCTTTCTTACTACGCTGTTACGAATACAGTCCGTCAGTTTGACTCCACACATCTTCCGCAGAGCTCGCACTTCAACCGAATTTATCCTCTTTTCATTCTCCTTCTTACATACCCAACTCTCGCTGGCATATAACAGCGTTGGGAGATGCACTCCGTTATGCTTGGCTATCTGCGCCTTTTGGCTTAAGTGCCGGCTCCCAATTATCTTTCCCATCTTACCATTCACTTTATTCCCTGCATTCACTCTTCTCTCTATATCAGCGGTGTATTTCCTATCCTACTGAAGGCGCATCCAAGATATACAAACTCATTCACTTTCGCCAGCACATTGTTACCAACCATAATCCTTGCATTCGTTGTGGTTTCTTCCCGTTCATTAACCATAACTTTGGTTTTCTTCACATTCAAATGTAAGCCATTGTTCATGCAGTCGTCTTTCATAACTGTGACTAATGTTTGCAGATCAGTGGCTGTTGGCGCTATTAGAAACGCGTCATCTGCATAGATCACCCATTTTTACCCTTTCATTTATAGCATTCATTCTTTGAAGACACGGAGGATATAGAACTACATTAGCAGTTACAATTAGTTAGTTACGCATATAAACTGTTTAACACACCGGAATGTAGCAGTAATGTGTTAAATTCACGTACTTTTCAGAAATGTAATAATAGAGGTGAGCCTATTTCTGTTGTAACACAATTCTTGATTTCGATATAGATTTAATCGCTGAATATTAATTTGAGTTTCCATTATCTATTTAAAAGATTCGTCGTACATTTTCCGAAATTTTGAGAGGCGAAAATGTTACCGATAAAGGTTATAATATTCAAATGTTAACACTGCTAATGAGCAGTTACAATTAGGTAGTTACGCATATAAACCTTTTAACACACCGGAATGTAGCAGTAATGTGTTAAATTCACGTACTTTTCAGAAATGTAATAATAGAGGTGAGTCTATTTCTGTTGTAACACATTTCTTGATTTCGATATAGATTTAATCGCTGAATATTAATTTGAGTTTCCATTATCTATTTAAAAGATTCATCGTACATTTTCCGAAATTTTGAGAGGCGAAAATGTTACCGATAAAGGTTATAATATTCAAATGTTAACACTGCTAATGAGCAGTTACAATTAGGTAGTTACGCATATAAACTGTTTAACACACCGGAATGTAGCAGTAATGTGTTAAATTCACGTACTTTTCAGAAATGTAATAATAAAGGTGAGCCTATTTCTGTTGTAACACATTTCTTGATTTCGATATAGATTTAATCGCTGAATATTAATTTGAGTTTCCATTATCTATTTAAAAGATTCGTCGTACATTTTCCGAAATTTTGAGAGGCGAAAATGTTACCGATAAAGGTTATAATATTCAAATGTTAACACTAAATTGTTTAACATTTGCTAAGCTGAAATTTCAGAGAACAAGTATTTGCTGCATGATCAATAGTACTTTGTAATATACATTTCTTAGAGCTGGCACAAAGGGCTTCGGAATCCATTAGCATTCCATTGAAAATGAAATAGAAAATGGAAATGCGAAAAATATGTGGTAGCCTCTGGTCGGCTTGGATGGAAATTGAAAATCCATAAAAGAATATGCGGTAATATTTACTGTCTGGTACGTTTGTTATATGTAATTATTACCAAATCCGAATAATGACGCTCTCCTTTTTATACATATATAATGCCTCTTTCTTTAACATTCTCCAACAATATGGGAACGAAAACTTATTTGATTCTGATTAAGAGAAACTTATACCCACGTTGAGGGCCCACTTGTACCTTGGCAGAGTTTAAACCTAGATAATACATCCATCCGTATATATTTTTAAAAACATATCATTGTTTGTAGAAAATGGTGGTGTCTTCACGAACGCAGTCAAGATGAAGGCGTGGAGTTGGGAGGTGCCAAGGAAATATCAAACTACGTGTTCACTATGGACGAACAATGCCGAACAGAATTCGGGGAAGGGTAAGCACAAAGATACACTAAGAACATATACTACTATCCATCTATCTAATTATATTATCAAAATCCTTTTTAGAGTAGGCAGACAGTACAGAGTACAATAATACCTACTACATTAAGAAAAAATAGGTATATAATAATAAGAAAAAATCGATCTCAAAAATCTTAGTCATTGTGTGAAACTTGCCATTAAAAAAATCCTACCTAAGTGTGTATCGCCATTCCGTAGGAACCTCTATTTTTTCAAATAAACCTATAACCAAAAATCCTTTCGATAGGTATATAGGTCAAAACATGCATATAGAAACATCAAATTTATTATCTTTTTCACATTCATAATCGGATCGGAATGCACTCTCCAATAAAGGATTCGCAAGAAATTCAGCTGGCTAGTCTTTAACTTGGACAGTTTTTTCCATTGACTTTTCTTCCTTTAAAAACTTTTCTCAGAGCCATGCGCGTTAACTTTTATCCTTTCATATCTATGGCCTGGACTTTGTACGAACATTTTGTTTGAAATAATACTTACTAGTATATCAATAGTAGATACACATGACAACGTTTATCAACACTGTTAGCACTTACTATGTAAATCACTCGTTATTCTAACTAAACACTGATTTGACTATTTATTTGCCGCTAGCTGTTGCTCGCAGTTTCGTCGAAATCGTGATTATTTACATCTTATATTTGAAATGGATGTCAAATTCGTAATCAAGATACCTGAAAAGCCACGATAAGAGTACTCCCGGCAATTATTTCTGTTAGATGTCCTCACTATAAATAACGCCCGCGTCAGTGTTATGTTTACTAAAATTGTTAAAATGACTAAAGTACCTAATTATTTAAATAATATGTGCCGTAAGGTGGTAATTTTATCTTTTTTACATAATAAATGATTTTGATAGTCTCTTATTTTGAAGTGTCACATAGCTTAAATATAAATTTTATGTATATAATATCATTAGCTATTTGTTTAAGGCCGCTAATATTGACAGACATTGTCATATTTAAAATTAAAAGTTAAGGCAACGCTCGCGAACAATAATTTTAAAAAGTTTTTTTTCAACTGCTTTGACTAAAATTCTACCAGTCGGCTAATTTAAGAGTCTTATAAGAACTTAATACAGTTTTTCCATTACTAAATCCTGAATTTGAATCAAGTACTAGCCATGCCAAGCTAATCCAAGATCAGTCCGGTCCAAGCAGACAAAAAGACACCGACGTGGATTTGTGATAATATAAAGATAAGGATTTGTGAAAATATTTGTATTAATCATATTAGCAGGCAGATGGTAAATTTGTAGCATGTTATAAAACTACTTCACTATCACATTGGTTCATAGTGGATATCAATTCAGTATAAGATTCCGGGTTCAGATGGACAAACGGGGTTTATTTCGGAAATGATATCTTGGTTATCGGATTTGTGAACTATTTCAATTATTTCTAAAATACGGTAGTAAATTAATTTTTGTTCTTTTCTTCATAAGACATACTCAAAATACTTACGCATATGAGGATAAACATCTATTACTCATTTTTAGCAATAGGGATATCCATCAATTTATTGTAAGGTTTTATAACAATTTCAGATTCGTTTAAAATTCATATTTATTTAAAATTTCTCTAAACGAGTACCTAGAGCACACATTTAAATATCATTAATAAACATTGTACAAACTTTATAAGATGTATACCGTACCTACTGACCTTGATAGTGTTAGTCTATCCTCTATTTCGGTACACAAAACAATACATGTTTCTGTTTTTGTTACAATTTCTGAGTCACTCGGCCGCAGACGAGCCGATAAAATTGTTATGGTTTAGAATTATCACTTAAGTTCTTGAACCAGGCCAAAGACACGTGTAAGATTTGCTTTTAGAGCCATATAAAAAGTAATTACAGTTAAAGCTCCGTATTATACCTTTTAGGTACGAAAGTTCAATGAATCATTTCTTGAGCATGAGTCACGTTTTCGGCTCATCATTAGCTTTGTTATAACTATATTATTGAAAACTATTTCATTATTATTATTGTTGTCAAAAAATCAATGGAGCTTTCATTTCTCGTAATCAATGGATGTATAAACTTAGTGATATAGATAACCGAGGGCTTCAATCAATCAATCAATCAGCCTATCGTAGTCCACTGCTGGACATAGGCCTCTCCTAACACGCGCCATTGCACACGGTCCCCCGCCTTCCGCATCCAGTCCGTCCCAGCGACCTTCTTGAGGTCGTCGGTCCATCTAGCTGGGGGCCGTCCTACCTTACGCTTACCAAGTCGCGGTCTCCACTCTAGGACACGCTTGCTCCATCGGCCGTCGGTCCTTCTGCAGATGTGACCAACCGAGGGCTTAGCACGAAAAAATTGACGTTAGCGTAACGTTAGCGAGAAAGCGTGTGTGTGTGTGTGTGGATGATGTACGCTGTTGGCCGCGAGGCCTTTACAGCTTCACCGGACTTAAGGGCGAGCGTGCAACCACTACGCTTGAGCCAGAAGGGCAAGGGGCGACATACTCGAGGGCGCCTTGAAGAGGCGCCGTGCGACTACGTCGTCGTCGCCTGTATTCTGAGCGGAAAGACAAAAAGAACAATGGACACCGGTATTCGAACGTGTACTCGTTGTGCCGAGAGTACATTAGTTGAGCTCAGCGCTGCAGTGACAGATGAGAAAGCGTGTTATCGCGTTCACGTTTATTTAGTAAATTTGTAGTGTGCCGAGGATGGCATATCAACACGTCACGCTATCGGCAATATTTACGTGCTAAACCAGAGGCATTACTCTATACTGTAGCATGCCCGACTTTTGTTTAAGGCTAGGTCAAGATAAAATAATAAACGCCAATGCTTTAAATGGTTATCTACCTTACATTCGCCTTACGTTTTGCTACTTGTACTTATTTTGTCCATTTTAGAACATTATTTTGAATAAAAGCTTGTTTATAAAAGATAGTGTCTACTGAAACATTCAACAAGATAGGTTTATAAATCATGATACAGAAAGATATACACATGTATGTACTCATTTATTGGTTCCAATATTCTACCACTGGCGTTGATAAAATATTAGTAGGGTCATACCCGAGCATCGCAACCCATATAAATTGTATAATTTTCACAATTAGGACAGTCCAGTGGTATCCGGATTAAACGCCGACATCTATTGTTTGAAATTCTAGACCAAAGCTGAAATTTATTTTGGATTTAACAAGATAGAATCAAGTAAATTTGCTGTAGCTAACGTTCTCAAATATTCACATCCCAATGGCCGTACGTACAATATATTGTACTATATAATAATAAAAAACAAAAATCCCGCAAACAGCGGTAGTTCAGACAAGGCGGTACTCTGTTGCGACATCAGAGGAGGGCTTGTCTGGGCTGAGTGTGGTCGGAAGCAGGACACCACTCTTTGGGATGACCTATGGCATCCATAGCCTTAGTCAGTTGGGTTACTGCTGGGAATAACATCGTTTCCTGAAGGCACTAGACACCCAAGGGACACCAGAAAAGAGGGTGGACAGCAGCGTCCTCTCATCTCATATAAAATCCCATACTGCGAGCGCCAACCCACCTGCCAAGCGTGGCGATTATGGCAATTACCCCCCAATGAACGACACTAAAATTAAACGGCCCCCAGTCCCCGGCGGCCCTTCTAGTCCTGGCCAAGGTACCGGTCATGGTATCGCCGGGGAAGGGGGTGCTAATAATCTCCGGCAGAGACCTGGCTACCACAAACGATGACCATTGGCTCTGGCAACCTACAACACGCGCACACTGGGGACCGACAAGAGGATAGACGAACTAAAGGAAGAATTGAGCAAGTTACACTAGGATTTTGTAGGGTTATCTGAAGTCTAATAGGAGGGCGAGGACTTGATAACACTTAAATCAGGTAACTTGCTTTATTTCCGGGAGGGCGACCATCAGTCCCAGGGTGGTGTCGGATTTATCGTCCACAAGTCCCTCGTGAACAACGTCCTTAAGATCGAAAGTGTGTCAATCAGGATAGCGTACCTGATACTCAAAATGACCGAAAGGTATTCACTGGAAATTATACAGGTATACACACCAACTTCGCTTCAACAACACTCCCTGACGACAAGGTGGAGGTTATGTATTAGGATATATCTAAAGCCATACATACTTCGAAATCTCACTACACGGTTGTCATGGGGGACTTCAATGCGAAATTGGGCAGACGAGGCGATTATGACCTGAGAGTAGAGACATTTAGTACTGGGCAACGGAACTCCCGGGGGCAGATGCTGGCGGACTTTATGGAGAAGGAGGGACTCTATATGATGAACTCCTTTTTTCAGACGCGGGAACACCGCAAGTGGACCTGGGTGAGTCCCGATGGCGTCTTAAAAATTGAGGGAGACCTCATGATGTCTCTGTGTGTGTGTGTGTCAGAGAGACTCCTGGGGAAGTTGAGAAGTTCTACGGACAGTTATACATGTCAACATGCCCTGTTAGCAATCTTGCCAAAGACCCAAGAGCCAGATTGACCCGACATTACACCGAAGATATCCCGGGCGTCAGTCTGTACGAGATTAGTATAGCTCTCAAACAGCTCAAAAACAATAGGACGCCAGGCGATGACGAACTACTGAGTTTCTCAAGACTGGTGGGAAGCCGATACTAAAGGCTCTCCAGAAGCTCTTTAATTCTGTTATTGTTGAGGCCATCACGCCTAAGTCATGGCACAGAAGTGTGATGGTTCTCTTTTTCAAAAAGGGCGACAAAACCCTATTGAAGAACTATAGACCATATCACCATATCACTTCAGAGCCATGTCGATAAGCTGTTTTGGAGAATTATTACAAATCGTGTCACATGCAGACTTGATAACTTCCAGCCTCCCGAACAAGCCGGTTTCCGAAAAGGCGTTAGCATCATAGACCACATACATACGCTGCGGCAGGTTATACAGAATACAGAGGAGTATAACCGGCCACGAGCGAGGCGTGAGATAGGAGGATGTTATCTCTCCAAAACTGTTTTCCGCCGCGCTGAAAGAAGTTTTTAAGCTTCTGGACTGGACAAAACATGGCAACAATATCAATGGCGAGTACATCTCTTACCTTCGATTTGCCGACGATATCGTGGTCACGGCTGAGACCCTGGAAGACCTCGGCACTATGCTCGATTACCTCAGGATCTTAAAATGAACATGGACAAGACAAAAATCATGTCAAACACCGATGTCGTACCCACTCCTGTGAAGGTTGGAGACTATGCACTCGAAGTTGTAGACCATTATGTATACCTGGGAAAAACAGTCAATTAGGCAGGTCCAACTTAGAGAAAGAGGCCAATCGTCGAATCCAACTCTGCTGGGCAGCGTTCTGGAAGTTACGTAATATCTTCTCGTCTCAAATACCTCAGTATCTCAAGACAAAAGTCTTTGATCAGTGTGTGTTGCCGGTGATGAATTACGGCACCGAGACATGGTCACTCACGATGGGCCTCATAAGAAAGCTCAAGGTCACCCAAAGGGCGATGGAAAGGTTTAGAGTTTCACTGCCAGATCGAATCAGAAATGAGGAGATCCGCAGGAGAACCAAAGTCACCGATATAGCTCTCAGAATTGCTAAACTTAAGTGGCAGTGGGCGGGGCACATTGTTCGTAGAGCTGACGGCCGTTGGGGCAGAAAAGTTCTCGAGTGGTGACCTCATACCGGAAGACTTGGAGTCGGCAGGCCCCCCACAAGGTGGAGCGATGACCTGGCGAAGGTCGCAGGTAGAAGCTGGATGCGTACAGCACAAAGCCGGTCGTTGTGGCGATCTTTGGGGGCAGTCTTTGTCCTGCAGTCGACGGCTTTCGGCTGATGATCATGATGATAATAATATATTATTCGTAATAAAAAACTATTCTCTCACACAAAAGGGCGGACTTCATTAATATCGGATATCGATAAATGAAATACATTGTTTCAATAAAATCCCCTCTTTGGTTCGAAATAATAAAACACGTTTCATTTGTAGCGTTCAACTTTATTTACATTGTTGAATTCGAGTTATCATTCAATTTATCGAATCGTATAAATTGGTCAATTATTACTGGTCTAAAAACCCTTAACCAAAGGCATAATGAAACAATGCAGTACCGTTCCGGCATATCGTCAATTAAGTTATGTGACGTTCAGCAATTGTAGCTACATTCAATGCGGGCTCTGTCGTAATAAGTGGAGTACTGTTTAATTCTTGTGTGTGTGAATGATTTACGCTGTTGGCTGCGGGGCCTTTACAGCTTCACCGGGCAAAAGGGCGAGCATGCAACCACTACGCTCGAACTAAAAGGGTAAGGGGGCAGCTAGCTCAAGGGTGCCTCAAGGAGGAACGGCCTCGGTTTGGGCAGTCGCAATGGGGGAGGGCGTATACTAGGGTTCTCGCCGTGGTGCTCTGCACCGGCCGGCGGGCAAGGGATTCTTCGACCTCGCCGGCGAGGTCGGTGACTGATTCTGTGTGCGGTATCTGTATCCGAAAGAAGGGATGTAAGGGCATCAGGAGGATTGGTGAGAACATGCCGCGGACGGTGGCAGCGGCTGATAGGTGGGGAGTAGTTTTTTCACAGCGTTTTAAAGCGATTTCGCGGGTTTCCACAACCTAGAGCAGATTAAGATTAAATTGGGATAAGTTTTAAAAGTCTACTTAATAAAACTCCAAAACTGCCTACCTATGAAACAACATACAGCTTAAAATCGATTTAAAAATTGAAAATTTGCAGAAAAGTTTCTTATATAACGTAAGTAAGCCACAGGAAAACATTTTTGAAAATTCATCCCTTAATGGGAATACAATTACCGCTGGAGAATCTCATCAAACACTCGGTTATATTGTAATAATAGTCACTAAAAACTTTCTCGTTCTTCTTAAGCATATAAATAATATTAATAATATCAGCCCTGTCTCACTGCTGGGCAAAAGCCTTTTCTCACAAATCGAGGTAAGAGAGATTAGGTTATACTCCACCACGCGGACTTAGTGCGGATTGGCAAAGGAAAGTCTGTGGTCACCTGATGTTGGAACTAATCAAGCCGCCTATAAGGCCTCCAACTTAACGACTACCACATTACGTGGTAACCGGGACCAACGGCTTAGCGTGCCTTCCGAAGCACGGAGACGCTCAAATATGAAAATGCCTCAAACGACCACCCATCTCGGGCCGACCGAGCCTAACGCTGCTTAACCTTGGCGATCGCTAAGAACACCGCGGTCGCACGAGCGCCTACATGCATATAGTTGAGTAAAAATAAATATCCCCAACATTTTACCCCATAGAAATTTTACTTTACGGGATCTAACAATAGAAATAACTTAAGTTGCTAAACAGAAATAAAAACAATACTTATTTGTAAACAAGCTTGCGTGTAGCGTGGGGTACTCATACATGTTCGGAATACTGATAAAGGATGATTGATAGTAAGATTGCGTACGTGGTTGCCAGCCTTTTGCCCGTATTGTAGTTTTAATAACAAAAAACACTACATTAGCTGCATCTTTTTAACACCATTATCCAAATAAAATCATACGCTATTAAGTTACTATAACGACAAATTGCCGAATACGATAAGGCCATGCGCATAGAGGACGTTATTAAAACGTAGGAACGGTAACTGAGTAGTTACATCCAAAATCCTTAAGATCAATTCTATTCGACGGACGATTTAGCGTAGTGGTTAAGAGCCTAAGCCGCTCCACCCACTGTGTGATAGTCGCGGGCTCGATTCCCGCACGGGACAAATCTTCGTGTAACCCACAATTATTTGTTTCGGTCTGGGTATTTGTGTATGTGGATTTTCATGATTGTAAACGCACCCACGACACAGGAATAAATCCTAGTGAGGGGCTACGTTTGTAATAATAACAAAAAAAATTCCAAAATCGACCATGTATACATATACCTATAAATCATTATATGCATTGCTTAAGCCATTCCCACATTTCCGACCACCATAACGCAACGAGTATAGTTAAAAAAGAATGTCAGTATCCATAAGTCGTCTCGCAATGTAAAAAGTCAAAGCAGAAATAGAACCGCCTTATACGTCCGGAATGTTTGTTGTATAAATTCTCCAAATACGTCGGGTGCCGACAGCGGCAAGCACCCTATCTGTGGGGTTGCCATTATTTTTAGAGCTAGTCTGGACAGCTGCTCCGTATAAAAGTCAGCATGAGACGAATTGGCGCACTTAGTTATCCGACACGAAATCGTATGAAAGAGGGTGCTGGCCCGAAGAATGTGCGTAATGTGACTCGAGAAACAACTTTAGATTTACTAGTCTGGTGGCTCAAATACTGGCCGAATGGTATTTCGGATTTGTACCTAAAGTCTTTAACAACTCAGAAAACTAATGTTTATTTAAGCTTTAAATACATGCATAATTCTTGTATACAGAGTGTATATAACTGTAAGTAGAAATAACGAACGACTCCTTTAGGGAAAGTCCCCTTATTGTTGGAGTGCCAAAATGTACTCAAAGAAGTCATGCTTTATTTTTTCAGTATACAGAAATTGCAATCAATGATGTTTTTACGGTTGCTTATTTCAAACGAGTATTGAACCGATACTAACAGGAAAGTGAGCATTCTATAACGTCAATCGAGAGGGTGAATCATAAAAATCAAATCTTCACAAATATATTGCATTTCAAAGAAGATCATGATCATTTTGGTAACTCCAATAATTTCAACTTCCGATATTTCAACGTCAATACCTTTTGCTCAGGGCCCATGCGTTCTTTCCACCCTGCAAAATATTTAGATTATTATTGTACGTACGAGAAAACGCACCTTAGAAGGGCGAGGTTCAAGTTGTTGCCGAAATCAGCATCCACACACAATGTTAGACGGAGTTAAAAATCTCTAGACAAAAATTTATTATACTTATTACCAGCACCTACAAGTCTTATTTACTTTGCTGTATTTCAGTGGTCTTATTGTTTTTCGGCAATGAAAGGTTCATAAATTTATGAAAACGGCAATTTCCTTATCGTTATTTTTATGATTTGCTCACTTGCTTTGCTTGCTTGACTACTGCCATCGTCTCAGTTCATTACGCACTTTCAATCAAAGTAACGATCCTACCACAAATTATTGCCTGCGATTCATTAGTGCCTGGTATTTTGTAATAAAGTTTACTAATAAAAAAATAAATCAGAACGCTCTTATTTGAATTTGTCTGCAAAAGGCGTACAATCATCCGATATTTTAAATCGCGGAAGTCCGATCAAAACCAAAACATGTGGTAATCGTATTTATCTGGGACACTACAGTTGAGATTTTTCCGATAATCTGTTTACGTGTAATCGAATCTCTGTGGGGAGGGTACTCGCGACAGCGAATTGCATTTTAAATGAACATCGATCGGTATATTGGACACAAATAATTGGCTGTGAAATAAAACAATTTTTCAGACTTCGATGTTTATTTTACATTTTTAAGTTCCCAACGTTTCGTGTGCTTTACAAGCACAGCACAGCACCCATGGACACAGGAGGGACTGGGAATATTTGAACTTAAAAATCTAATCCACTAGGGTGCGGCCAATATAACACTACTGTGATCAATGACCCGTGATTTCCTAATTAGTTGTACTGCCGGACATAATTAGAGCGTAAAATTTGGTTTGCATATATCGAGTTTCATTTTGTTTATACTGATTATAGTTATAGCCCGCGTATAAAATGTAATTGACAGGAAGATCAACAAATAAACTCACATAAATATTTATCCAACTTTATCACCCCGCCACAGCCTTGGGTTTTAAACTATGTAGAAATGAGCCTATAGGTACTGCTGTTGGTCAAAAGCCTTCTATCACAAATCAAAGTGAGGGAGAATATGTGTCCACCACGCAGACCAAGTGCGGAATGGTTGAGGAAAAATTTCATTTCCAATAAAAGTATTAAAGTAAACAATAGCCGTTGCTATTGCTTGGATAAAGTTTCTGAAGTTTATTTCAAAGGGTTTTATTTATAACTTCTTCTATACAGATCCTAATATAACATTTATTGTTTCATCGAGCTACAAAATGGTTGATATATTGTCCATCGTACTTAGGTCAGGGAATTAACCGTGTAGGCTTATTGGTAACTAATTAATACTAATAATGTTATAATACTAACCATATTTTTATTAACCTCTCGAGGACAACTTTAGTACACCATAAAAAACAACATTTGTTCTAAGGTGATTTTTAATTTAGCAAAAAAATCAGCTGTGTCATACATTTGTCCACTGGCAAGATTTTTTTCTATGGAACAGCTGACTATTCTTCGCTAAAATTAAAAATCTCAGAGCGAGCGTTGCTCTCATTAAGTAATAATAATAATGTGAGTAAAATGGAGTTTGTACCCTATTACATTGGAACCTTAAATAGCAAAATGTTAGTGTTCCAGTACACCTAAGACATCCCCGTTCGAGGGATGTCAGCGTGACGGTGTTAATTCATTTTTAATACCAACATGTACCTGTTGGAACTCTGTACTCTCTGCCTACCCCGCAAGGGATCTGGCGTGATGATATAGATGAATCGCAATTGAACTCATACCGTCTAGGTACCTGTTTTATTTTGTTATCGTAACATTAAATTACTTAACGTATAGGTACGTTTCGAATTACATAATTATGAGTACAGTTTGTAACAAAAATTATACAAGAACATGACTGCCTAAATTAAACGATAGTTTATTATCATTGCATTTTTGTATTTTTCAAACATGATATAAATTTCCCAAAGTCCTAAAATCACTAAATGAATGTTAACTTAATCAGTACAATCAATAAAATTGCATAATAATTGATATAATTTCGTAATACAAATACAAAAGTAAGTATAATATTATTTAAGAGCCAATAGAACTTTTAAAAGCGTAAAAACAACAAAAAGTATATAAATAATCTGACCAAGAATTGAGTTAATTTCTCGACATTAGTCGTTAAAATCTAAATGCCAATTAAGTTACATACACATGTAATGTTTATATGACGCTGACTGTACTTTTATATTATTTATGTGCTATTATGAGCTGGCACGTGTTACCCACATTCCGGCACTTTACCACTTCGGGTTTGTGTTTACTAATACGTTACATGTAAAACATGAGATCAGTAATTTCTCTGGCAAATAGAACAAATGCCGTAGTAAAGTATACATCTTTCATACATGTCATTACAGGAGACACGGACACTCCTTGTTTCTGTCTATCTATATCATCACGCCCAATCCCTTGCGGGCTAGAGATTACAGGGTTCCAACAGGTTCTTTCCTTACATACTTCTCTGGCTTCCTCCACTCTCATAGTTCGTCTCATACAAGCTCGCCGGTTACTGAGACAATGCAGAAACAATTTAACATCATTTTATTACGGTTTGCACTCCCAGTTTCGGAAATCGAAATCAGAGGGCTTAGAATGAACAGAGGGTTTAGCACAAAAAGATTGGCGTTAGCGTGTCGCTAGCGAGTAAGCGTGCTATCGCGTTCATGTTTATTTAGTAAATTTTTAATGTGACACGGATCGAATATCAACTCACTAGCATCATGCTAACGTCAATCTTTTCGCGCTAAGCTCTCAGATTGACAACTTACGCTATCGAATTGAAATGCCATCCTGTTCACACTATAAATTTACCTAATAAAAGTGACAGTATGCTTTCTCGACATACGCTAACGTCAAGCTGCTCGTGCTAAGCATTCAGTAGAAAGGCGTAAACGTTTGAAACATTCAAGACACCTGTCAATCCACTTCCCTTAACGTTATTATTAACGCCTGCGTCAAAATACACCCCAAAATATAACACGTTGCCGCAGATCAATTTACGCATTAAACATTGATCACATGGGCGTAGTCTTTGTTAGTAAGCGTTACTTAACGCATTACAAGGGTAAAGCAGGATCATCATGGATATACAGGGTGGATTTTTGAGATGGGGCTGTAAGCGTAGGTACCTCAACCGTTGTATCTACAGGAAAACGGTCTTAGAAGACTATCCTTAAGTTTTGGCGACATTTTAACTGCAGTCTCATTGCTAGAAAAGTCAGAAATAAAAAAGCTTTTCCCATAAATTTTGTAGGAGATTATGATGGCAAGTTAAGCAAAAACTGTTTTTTGATACCAATCGATCCTGTTTCTTTTAAGAATAAAAAACATCTATTGGGCCAATTGAGGTTGGAGAACTATAAAGGTCAGAAACCGCAGAAACCTTTTTCCACACATTTTTTATTTATTTATTTAATTCTTCATGCACTATTGGTACAAAGGCGGACTTAGGCATTATCTACCAGTCTACCTTAGGGTGATGCAGAAACGAGTGAAGTAGGTGCAGAAACATAGAACAAAAAAAAAAAAGAAGAGGAATATATGTAACATATATACAATCAGTAGAATAAATATTATATTGAACTGACATATAACGATATAATATGTATTGCATACATACATGAATATAGATAAATACATATATAATGTATACAAATAATAATATAAATAAGGCCCGTTTGAGGGCCCATCTAGTAAGCGGCGAGTCACCGCCGGCCACGGGTAATTAGGTATCACTAATTATGGCCGGTGTCCGTCCCCTTTGAAATAGTCCAGTTTTTGTCCATCAAACCTAATTTGCATAGCCCTTGTTTTCTTTCCATAATTTACAATAGTCCTTGCACCTGCCGGGGTCAGTTTGCTGGTTATGTTTCTTCATTTTCAGCAAGTGATCTCAGCAGGTGGCTTACATAACATTAACTTCTCGCAAAGGGCCTCTACGTGTTGGACCCATGTCCCCATGCAAGCCTTTCAAAGGTCCGGGTAAAGCCCGTGAATCTCAGCGAGATACATATATAAATAATAAGTACACAAATACATAAACGAATTTAATATTAAACTGATTCCGCCAAAGTTTTGTGCAGATAATCCTGTACTTTATTTTTGAAAGATAAGCTTGAAAGATAAGACATTTTGTAGGAAATCATTTCTTTGCGCCTTCTGACTTTTCTAGTACTCCAACCTCAGCGTATCTATCTATATCTATCTATCTATGCGTAAAAAGCCAATTTTCTGGCCGACTGTACATTTATACAAAATCTTTAAATGATGCTCAAAATGTCGCAAAAAGTTAAGAATAATCTCTTAAGGCCTTTTACATGTATCTATAACGGTTAAGGTAGCTGCCCTTATTGCCCTTTCTCAAAAATCTAACCTGTATAGTTAACTTACAAAAACACGTAATTGTTAATATTCTTTGATCTCTATAAGAAAATTCACCTTACATGAAATCTAATTAACTAACTTCAAAAAGGAGGAGGTTCTTTGTTTGTCTGTGTGTATTTTAAGTGTAAGGCATAATCCATAGAACCTTTAAATTATGCACTTGTTAATAAATGACGCTATTTTGTTTCAAGCTCAGCAGTCTAATCCATTTCCAATGCATGCTGCAGATATTGGAATAGACTGCTGATTGATACACATATCTTTCACGTTATTATTGTAAGTGACCGATAGTGTATGAGACGAACTATGAGAGTCGAGGAAGCCAGAGAGGTATGTAAGGAAAGAACCTGTTGGAACTCTGTACTCTCTGCCTACCCCGCAAGGGATCTGGCGTGAGGTTATAGATAGATAGATAGATAGATAGATAGGTGACCGATAGTAAAGTTGGGAGTGCAAAACCGAATTAGTCAATTCTTGATTGAAGACGCTTCACTTCCCAGCCTATTATGGCTCCAACAGAATTATGATTCCGATATAATTAGCCTGCCACCACTCACTTCTGGACAAGAGCTTCCTTGAATATCTTCCACTTCTCTTTATTATTAGGCCTGCCATGATGCTTTGTCGCTTTATGTGGGATTTAAAAGTTATACAGCATGCGACAAATATGACCAGAAGACCATAAGAATATTTACACGTTACCGTTAACAAATCAACTTAACATTATACACCAAAGCATACATTGAAACCAACTTCTAAGTATAAGGCTTTGTAGGCATTATTCTTACTTATTCATTACCCTAATGTAATAGCCGTTTCAAGCATGTGAAAATAGTCCTTGAGAACGGGGGTTGCCTTTGTAGGAGCTATCGCCTTGGGCGAGGACTAACATTGGTCCCCAGATCACAGCCAGATGAATCTTTATTACCACATCCGAGTCTATATTCCATTTAAATAAACGTTACATATAGAATCTTTAGGTAATTTTAATTTTATGGTATTACAAACCCGTAACTCGAGGACAAAGGAAACACGACAGACCTACATTAGAAGTATTCAGAAAATTGTGTTGATGGAACATACATTATCCCAATTATCTCTTTTTATACGTCTCAAGCATTGAGAAGAAGTTACTCAGCATTGTACACGTAACAATACAACAATTGCGCAACTTATACATATACACGTGGAGGGCCTCTAAGCGAAATCACATTTTTCTGAGTCTTACGTACGTTACCTTCCAGCTACCTTTAACAAGATTATCTGACACGAAAAATGTTTTTCTTTGTTATTTGAGCGACATACTCATGGCGATAGGTCCTTGGATGAGTAATACGAATCGAATACGAGTTCGAATGAACTCTACGTTGAATTAAGTAGCTTTAAGAATAATAGAGTTTTAAATTTTGAATTTTTGATGAATATATCTTATGATTGACTACCGCGTTGGTCTTTGTGATCACGAGGTCCTGGGTTCAAATCCTATGTAGTCTTTCTAACAAATACTTCTCAGTATGAGTCCGGAGTCTGAAGTTGTGCCCGGTATATGGCGATAGGCTCGCCCCCTGTTACATGAGACCTAGCATCGTCGGCAAAAAGTGGGTTTGCTCAGTATGCCTCTGCCACCCCCGCTTGGGGAATATAGACGGTGTGTGTGTATCTAATGATTTTATTTATTTTTAGGTGAGCTAGATACTTTAGATACTGGTACTTCCGTAATAGAAACAATACAAAGTTAGTTATTAGAGTCAAGCGTAAACTGAGAGCAAGTAATCATATAATAATAATATGAGCCTATACTGTACCACCGCTGGGCAAAGGCCTTCTCTCACAAATCGAGGTGAGAGAGATTAGGTCATACTCCACCACGCGGACCCAGTGCGGTTTGCTGGAGGCAGGTTTGTGGCTACCTACTGTTGGAACTTATCAAGCCGTGTATAAGGCTTATTAATTGGTTAAACGATTACCACATTACGTGGTAACCGTGAACAACGGCTTAGCGTGCCTTCCGAAGCACGGAGACGCTCGAATATGTAAATGCCACAAACAGTCACCCATCTCAGGCCAAACAAATCGAACGCTGCCTAACCTTGGTAATCGCTAAGAATACTGCGGTCGCACAGCGCTACGAATGCCCTACAAGTAATCATAGTTTTATGGTTATGGGGAGGCCTACGTCTTGTCGGGTCTTTGGGGTTATAATGAATCATACTTTTAAACTACTAGGTATTCTGGTCATTCATATAGTAAATAACGTTGACTTTACGGCGAGCACTAAGTTAAACACTTTTATGTAACAAGGTTAATGAGCTTTGTTACATAAACAGAACATAGCAGAAACTGGATGCGAGTAGCCGAGGATCGTACCCAGTGGCGTGCACTTGGAGAGGCCTATGTCCAGCAGTGGACTGCTATAGGCTGATGATGATGATGATGTTACATAAACATGTTTGGCTGAATTAAAATTCGTTTATTTTCACAAGCAACTACATACAGATCAGAGGCATTCGGGACACGTATTCCAAACATCCACAATTCACCAAAACTATCTCAAACTGCACCCGTGATAAGTTAGCACATATTAAACAGATTACTGATGTAAAATCATTTTAACACTCCAGATTATAACTTCAAGAAGACCCAAAACATCACTTTAGTTTCATGAAACCGAAATAATATATATGTATATCATTCGGAATTGGGATATAATACCGAACGAATATTGTAGCATTTTATACGGCAGTATAAGCAAGTTTTGATCTGCAATTTTTTATTTTCCGCGAATGGTTTTTTCCATTTTAATACAAAGTAATCATGATCTGTACTTTTATAGAAAAGTAAAAAAAACGCGATATATGTGTATAGATGCAATGTACAGATGTATGCACGATACCCCAATACCGAAACACCCTGTTGTATGTGTTTTCCAATATTTATGGTTTAATACCTATGCAGTTGATTTGTCAATCGTTCCTGCTATATACTACGCTGGTATTTGATTCGGGTTTCATTTAAGCTCTTGTCGTCGCTCTAATTATTGAGAACAAAGGACAATAGTTTATTGTCTTGAACCACACTGGTTGGGGAATTAACTGGATTGCACAACGGCACTAGATATTTGGGCTAGTAGACGTACGTATTATGTATACACGGTTAAATATGTGCAAAACTACCCGAATCTCGGAGATCGGAATTAAACTTTGTGTAGGACATAGCCACGAATTAGCATAATCTATTTAAAGTTCAATTTATGTGAATAATATATCATCAGTACCCGACATTCTCATACACATTCTGGATGAATTTAAATTAGTTTCACGGTGTTATTTTTAAGCTAAAGGAAAAAATATTATTTTCACTTTAATTAGAAAGGCACCAACGCAGAAATAGCTATTATCATCCAATAATCAGCTCGTTATTACGAATACAGACGCCCTCGTAGACTGGGTTCGATTACTTTGATTTAAAAGTAAAACGTTAACGCTTTTTGTATCGATTGTGTTTGACCACCTTATCAAGATGTCGTGAAACACTGTCACTTATATTCCTCAAGTGAATATAGTAAAAGTGTAATGTGTACACTCACATTTCGCCAATAATATACTTAGATTGCATTATAACAAAGTCGAAGCTATTGCGAGACTAATTCGAAACTCCGATCTGCTACTATTTTTTTTTATCAATAAACTTGTTCAATAATTGGCATACTCTAGGGCACTTTATTTTGTGGCTTAATTAGTTATCGCAGGTTCATTAAAAAACTTTCTTGGATTCATAACTTATGTTATATAATAAATTAATTTGACTAATAACACTAGAAAATTAAACCCTTTCATTTGGAGCACATAACTGAGTTCAGCATCTCCGGCTATACTTGTGAATTCCTTTGAGAATTAATTGCAACATAAGAGAAACCAACGAGGTATGTCGAAGTTATAGCAAAGCGGAGCGAGTGAGCAAAAGTTCCGACTTTTTTATTATAATTTCGCTGCGATTTTCTTCCTTTTCCTAATATGGTAGTGAATACTGTATAACATGTTTTATACAATTAAATTAACGCTTGTACGGGTGAGCAATTACAAAGTTTGTAATAAAATCACAGCGAATCATCTAAATATCTATATCTATCCTCTCGTTAGACAGACAGCTATAATATTATAAAGTGTGAAATCAGGTCAATAAATCTAATCAACCTTCTGACCATTCAGCAATTCTTGCACCTAAATTGAAGTCAAAGAGCTTTCCACCTTCCATCACCCAGGTGATTGAAGTGGATTAAACCGAAATAATGACGGTGATAATTATAATCAAGGAAACGCCATTTAAGCAGTCTTCCTGTCAGCAGATATCATCCGTAGTTTCCTTTGTAATCGTTTCCACAAAGTCGGTCAGCCGATTATATTATCTTGTTTTAATGTGGCAATCATAGCTAGATCCTTTTGTTTGATGAAAAAGAAAATTCAAATTAATTAACTTAGTATAATCATTGCAAACAATCACATTTCACTAAAATAATCTCAAACAGTTAAAATCTGGCGTGATGTTATGGATACCGACCTCTCTGCCTTCTTCTAATCTTATAGTTCGTCTCATATACAGAGGTTATTTTTTAATGACATTAATATAATTTTAATATTTTTGCATATTTATCAGGGCCCATACAATTTCGACTCATGTTCATAAACAGCTGTTCCTTTGTCCAGGTTCTCCGTGTGCAAGTCGGTGAAAGTGCGGTCAGCGTGTTCAAGACTTTGGTGCGCACACCGCGCCATCCCTCACGTCTGCCGATCCAAGAGAGCACCGCCCCTTGAAGGCACACCTTGTGGACACAACAAGGTATGTTGTGTAAAACTCCATAAGAGTTTGCTTTGTTGGTCTGGTAAAATTGGCGATCACGAGGTCCTTATCATCATCTCAGCCTATACCCATCCACTGCTGCACATAGGCCTCCCCAATCGCTCCCCAGCTCAACCGGTCCGATGCCACCTGCATCCAACGACTTTCTGCGATCTTCACTAAATCGTCAGTCCAGCTGGCGGGCGACCGTCCCACGCTGCGCTTGCAAATACGTGGTCTCCACTTTAGAATCTTTCTGCCCCACCCGGCGTCCGATCTTCACGCTATATGGCCCGCCCATTGCCACTTTAGTTTACTAATCCATACGAGAATCCTAAATTGAATGTAAAGATGAACATAGGTCAATCGAATTGATATTGGAATTTGTGTATACGTTACGTGGAATACTCCACATGAATTAACACAATGACACAGGAACGGTTCAAATGTGTCATAAAACGGTATAATAAGACTTCATCGCACTAAGCAATTTCATTTACCATCGCTTTGTTCCTGAAAATAGGCAAATCTGGTCAGCTGAAACGTAGTGTTATGTACCAATGGTAATTTTACGTAACCTAGCCTCCCAATTTTCTGCCCAGTACAAAACCAGAAGGCGCTAATTATATTCTTATTATAAGCCTATACTATCCCACTAGGTAAAAGCCTCCCCTCTCTTCCTCCGCCTATCCAGGTCCAGCGTAAGCTGGTACCAGTCCGTGTCATAGGAGTCCAGTATGGCTCGCCACCTCTACGCCTCCCTTCTCTTCCTCTTCCAGTCTAGGTCCAGCGTAAGCTGATACCAGTCCGTGTCATAGGAGTCCAGTACGTCTAGCCACCTCTAGGCCTCCCCTCTCTTCCTCCGCCTATCCAGGTACAGCGTAAGCTGATACAAGTCCGTGTCATAGGAGTCGAGTACGTCGCGCTACCTTTAGGCCTCCCCTCTCTTCCTTCGCCTATCCAGGTTAATCATAACCTGATCATAGTCTGTGTCATAAGAGTCCAGTACGTCTCGCCACCTCTAGGCCTGTAGGTGCTAAATCCAAAATCGAGATGACATTTATCTTATTAAACCCGAAAAGATTGATGTATATACACGGTGTAACATAATAAACGCATGACATTAAAGAAGTTTGTTCTAAATCGATTACTGAATTGATTCCAACTATTTTTAATGTACTTTATATTTTTTTTTAATTTGCAAAAATGCTGTTACTCCCTAACTGCGCTATAATAAACTAAATTTATTCTTGATTCAAAGCAATACGGAGATTTCAAATGCATTCCTAAAACGTATTTCTCAATTCGGACACATACACGTACAAGTTTTATTGTTAATTGGGGTAGAAAAGTGCTTAAAAAAGGGGTTAAACATTTAAATTTTTGAAAATTGGTTTTCGTATGGAATTTGTAAAGCAATTCTCTAATCGGGGTGTCTGAAGTCTTGCGTTTATTATGTTACACCTTGTTTATAGATGATCCGTCGGTGCGATAATTCTAAATAAGATGAATTGCGATTTATTTACATCAATTCTATGGCGACTTTCACTAAAATATTGTTAGTTCGTGATTGTACCGTGATCCTAGGAATATAAAACTAATATATGTTATTTCATCATAACAACAAATTTCGCGGTATGAAAAGCAGCTTATAATAATACCCCGACTTTGTTATTCTTTCATTTCCGGTTCAGTACGGAAAATTATATATTTTTCCTCGATCGGATCCCGATTCTCAAATTATAGAGCCTCTTTTATATTGTATAGAGTTTAGAATAGTGTGATGAGATTCCCCATGTATACTTAACCTACATTTTTTGATCCGTGATAAAAAATACGAACTATTCTCCCTAGGGATGCGTTATAGGAAATGAAGGAAAATCGGATACTGAATCCAAATGATCCATATCAGTAACATTTTCAGATATATTTAAGGTAAAAATACTATGCTGTAAGGGTGTCCCGAAACTACTTCAAAACGGGAAGTAATATATCCCTCTTATTTCATTTTTTCTTAATCATTCATTCAGCCTTTTTTACAAATACCGACCCCATAGTGTTATTATTCTTAAATTTGCGCCAACTAAACCTCAAAATAGTATTTACACATCCAAATTCTATCGTTGTTTTTTCTTTGACACGAACCGAACAAGAACAACACGAAATAATACAGCATTGCTTTCTTGTAAGCGATCGCATACCTTCCTCGGGAACAGGCATTCGCAACCACGTACGGCGCGCACGTGTGCACGCATAAATTCGATTAAATCCACTGTGAATACGTTTTCAGAGAGCATAGCACGAACAGATTGACGCTAGCATGACGCTGTCGAAAACCGTGCTTTCCCGTTCATCTTCATTTAGTAAATTTGTAGTGTGTAAAGGATGGCATTACAACTCGATAGCGTTACACTAATGTCAATCTGTTCGTGCAAATCCCTCAGAGTTATGCAAATGACGAGTGCTGGGCGCGCCAGATAAGTACCCGGTGCTGCCAATCGCACCGCTGCACAAAGACACGAAATCAACACCAGTCCTAAGCCATTATTCGCTCTAACCAATTAAACATGTAACGCGGCGCGTTACGATAACCTCGTGAAGTTATTGGTACTCCAGTGGCTTACAGAAAATCATTCATTTTGAAGTTATTGTAACGCTCCGAGTTTAGTCATAGCTAATAACAGCAATAGAACGCTTTTATACCAATTCAGTATTCAAAGACAATTTAAAACGAATTTCAATCCGAGAACATTTCAATAAGGAGCGTGAATTTGTTTAATTTAATACCAGGCTGGCTCACTCCCTACTAGTATATGGCAAGATTTGTCATCAGAGTTCAAGGCAAGACTTGTGTCATAGAAAGTAAATAAGAAGCGCGTTTCAGCAAATATTTTCTTGATTCATATTCAGCTTTAATTAACTCAAATACAAATAGGTACTTGGTAATTAAAAATTACTACATATGAATAGGCTCGCTCCCCATTACATGGGACCTAACATCGTCTGCGAAAAGTAGGTGTACACCGTACACCTCTGCGCCCCCGCTTGGGGAATATAGGCCTGACGGTGTAACAACATAATTATGAAAAGGTAAATAAAATTCTAGTAGCCACACATTATAGCTTTAGCTAGGGCAGAATAAACCATTTCTGGACCCAAAGTGAGCGTGCGTGACACTGGAGTGCGATAATTTGAATAAAGTAAATTTCATCTCTTTGTTGACTGAACATTTTGAATTAGAAATGTTTTACCGCCTTTCCCTTTCAAAGAAGGCCTGTAAACCGAAACTAAGAATAATATAAAATGGAAAGAGACGTTGAAATTGCCCTTCGGAGCTCGCAGACTTCCTAATCTCCTTATAATAAAGCCGCTTGGAGGCTTTATAAAAATAACAGGATAGTAATTATATTGTTCTTCGTCGTTGTTTCGTGAGGGACAGTAACAAAGTAACTCAAATAAAGAGCGTAGTGAACGTTAGTATTATTAGGCATATTAATTTCCTTTAAACTGAAATCTTTATATCCAATAACAGACACGCTTTTGATTTTACGAGTTTCGTGTGTAAAAGCGGTGACTGCACGTTTTGATGGATCGAGTTTGAAATGTAGTGGAAATGTACGTTTATTTTATTACACCAGTCGCAAACTGAAGCCGTTTTCATTCATCTTTTGACTGGGTATATCTTATTCTAGTGTTTACGGTTTCTGAGCTAAGTCACATGTTGACTAATTTTGTAATAGCATTTGAAAGGTTTTTAATTTTGAATCCTGTCATAATTTGCTAATATTTGGAGAACAAGTTGTAACGAATATGATCTCTACAGAAATTGTTTTACTAATTAAGACCTCTTTTTATCAACCTCGAGTAAAATGGTGGTTAGTTACTTCTCAATTAGCATTACTCGGCTATTAAAACTGGCTCGCTTATCCATCGGACAGGGCTACTCAGAGATGATGAAATTCGTACAAAGACATATCTGCAACTTTAATCGTCGATTAGGTCTACTTCAGAATTTACTCAAGGTTGGTGGAAGAGGCCGTTAATGTTTCAGTTTATAATTGGATTCTAAATTAATATATTTCGTGTTTTTTCAGTGGTGCGTTGACCGCGTTTGCGAACCCATGCCGGGGCACGTAATCAAGACTGACAGCGAAGCAAAAGAGACCGAAATCATCAGCAACAGAGTAGAAGATAGTGACAATGAGAGCCCGCAGTGGAGTGAGTGGGGCGAGTGGAGCGACTGCCGGGCCGAGTGCGGGTACGGGTTGCGGACACGTGTGCGCCGATGTCGATATAGGGGGTAAGAAAAACAATAGTTGAAAAACATCTTGGTACTTTTTATCTACACCTATTTATGTGTGATATAGAATAGTTATGTCTACAACCAATAGGATCTCGTGGGTGTGAAGACCTGAGTAGTCTGCAGAATAGGATGCGTTTATCCATGTGAAAGTGTATCCACATTAAGAGATAGACGCCATATTTTCACCCACGAGATATTTATTATTTATGTTGTATTTTATAAAAAGTACGTCGTGTTTCATATGAAGTACGATTTATTTGCTATCTATCCAGATCAGTCTCCGAGAGTGCTTGCGAAGGGGCCAGCTCGCAGGCGATCACGTGCTGGGCGGGCAAAGTTTGTGCGGCCACGAGGGACACTCGCGCCGACCTCTGTCTGCGGCAACACAACCAATTCATACCTTACATCCACCCTAACGGTATGAATATATAGCATGGCTGGTTAAACGGACGTTACGTTACCGCTATATTTTAAAAAAGTGGCAATCACGATTTCCTTTTTCAACAAAGAGTTGGCAGGAAAACATTGACGTTAGCAGAACGCTGGCGAATAAGGGTATTGTTACGTTCATGTTTATTTCATTAATTTGTAGCAAACTCAAATAATTTATTTTGTATAAGCCCTGCAAATAGTCAATTTACATTTTTTCAATTAATTAAACTACTAATCTACCACCGGTTCGGACCGCGGCCTTCACTGAGACAATCCGGCGAAGAAACTCAACGGGCTTGTCTTTTTTTATTTACTTCTCTTTCTCTTCTTTCTTTTTTTTTTAATCATTTTGTATCGATACAATGTTTATGTTACAATTGAATAGTTTACGATCTAGCTCCAGTGTGATGTCTTACGATCGAGATATAAATCTAATGATGTTATCTGTAAAGAGTGTCTAAAGCATTCCAGATGGACCAGTCCCCACAAGTAGCACCGGTTCACGAGTATGACTACTGGAACAGCCATTACTACCCTCGACCATATTGGAGGGAGTGACCCGCGCCAGACAGCTACCGCAGCGTAACGAGAATGGCATATCAACTCGCTAGCGTTACGCTAAAGTCAATATTTTCTTGCTTAGCACGAATGATAATGATGTCTTTGTCAGACTAAACGTCTTGTCAAAGACGGAGGGTCTTTGTGATATATTGAATTATAGGATACAGTACCATTTCTCAATAAGGAAAAGTATATTAGCTATTTGCGAGCGAACACGTTAAAACGAACCAACTCACGAAAAGAATTGCTCATCGAATAGGTAACCGTAGGTGAATATTCAATACACGCGAACGATTAGGGTGGCGACGTAACTTAAGGCTGTATTTTTTTACATAAATTGTAAATTCTCTATTTAATGGCTGAGCGGATATGTATAATAAATAATAATAATACTATTAACCCTGTTAAGAAACTGTCCCACCGCTGGGCACGGGCCTCCTCTCAAACTGAGAGGGCTTAGGCCATGGTCCACCACGCTGGTCCAGTGCCGGTTGGCGAACTTCAAACACCTTCGAGAAACTCTTAGGCATACAGGTTTCCTCACAATGTTTTCCTTTATCGTTAAAGCAAGTGATAATTAATTTTTTATGCTTTCGTAAACACAGAGGTGCGTGCCTGGATTTGAAACCGAGACCTCTGACTTTGCAGTCCAACGGTCTAACCACTAGGCTATCACTGCTTTGATATGTATAGTATATACACGAAAAGTAAGGTACACGCTACAAATTGTTACGATGCCTTTTCTGAATTATTAAAACTAGTTGTCGCCCATTGGTTGAAATTCGACCTACTCTTTCAGCGTTTGCTGGTTATGTTTGACATTCAGTAAGACTATAGACAAACAATATAAATCTATTCTCAATTTGACCACAGACTTTTTAACAATAAACGAAAGAGTATATATGCGTGTTTGTGTCAAATACATGGTAGTGTGTGTAATGTTCTTCTTATTGATTTAATGTATTTTTATTGCATAATTTAAAAAAAAATATTAGCATTCTGCACTCCTTCTCTATATAAACTATGTGTGGAAAATTTCATACTCCTCCGTCCGCGCAATTTTCGTAAAAAGGGGTACAAAGTTTTTGCTTCACGTATTAATATAATGATAAACTGCATCTTCGCATCTTGGGGTACTTACTACTTCTTGGGGTTCACTTTTCACTGAGGTCCGCAGGCTAGAGAAATTTTCAAACAAAAATTCTCAAGGTCATTCACGTCAATAATCCTCTTAAGATTAATATATTCAATTAGGAGGGTGGGTAATATTAACTCTACTTTACAGCAGCTTCCGGCATAGTGCCAAGATTCCATTATGCCTGCTTTCATTGTTCGTATAAGAACAAAAGCGTCCGATAGGTAGCCGTCCATTCCTACGGCACCTGGCTATG
The DNA here is from genome assembly GCA_905147815.2 of Phalera bucephala. Lineage (NCBI taxonomy): Eukaryota > Metazoa > Arthropoda > Insecta > Lepidoptera > Notodontidae > Phalera > Phalera bucephala. The sequence continues at coordinate 11,502,105 of LR990612.1, read as the reverse complement.
ATAACATAAAAACCTACGGCTATTGATCTCGTTTAGTTTATGGCTTAAGTTTTCTCAATATTATTGTACTCACCTTTGACGACAATTTTATGCTAGTAGTGTAAGCACACTGTTGAGATGTTCTTCTTCAAGCAAAAAAAAACATCTCATCATGATTTTTACAGATATTTTAATCCAAAATTTCATCTATCAATTTACCTATATAATCACGCCACATCCCTTGCGGGGTAGGCGAGTACAGTGTAGGAGAGTTCCAGCAGGTTATTTCCTTACAAACCTCTCTGGCTTCCTCCACTTTTATATTTTGTCTCATACAAGCATGCCGATTGCAGAGGCTCTTGACTTCAGATAAGACAGACATATAATA